>CM070830.1:4392140-4805932 GCA_036326025.1 Chrosomus eos | reverse complement strand
CCTTGAACACCAGTGTAATTTTGTAGTCGATCTAAGAGTATTGTGTGATCTATAGTATCGAACGCAGCACTAAGATCAAGTAAAACTAGTACTGAGATACAGCCTTGGTCCGAAGCTAAAAGTAGATCATTTATGATTCTAACAAGCGCAGTTTCAGTGCTATGGTGTGGCCTGAATCCAGACTGAAACTTTTCATAGATGTCGTTTTCTTGCAAGAAAGAGCCGAGTTGAGCGGACACAACTTTTTCTAATATTTTTGACATAAATGGAAGATTCGAAATGGGTCTGTAATTTGCTAGGTTATTTGGATCTAATTGTGGTTTCTTAATAAGAGGTTTTATAACTGCCAGCTTGAATGTTCTTGGAACATGACCTAAAGATAAAGACGAATTAATAATATTGAGAAGAGGCTCTTCCACTATAGGTAACACTTCTTTCAGTAGTTTAGTTGGTATAGGATCTAATAAACATGTTGTTGTTTTAGATGAAGTGATAAGTTTATTTAACTCTTTTTGTTCTATGGTTGTAAAGCATTGTAATTGTTCTTGCGGGGTGATAATTGCGGCTGAATTATAAGGCGCGAGCAAAGATTGAACGTTTACGATTTTGATTCTGATGCTTTCAATTTTCTCGGTGAAAAAGTTCATGAAATCATTACTACTGAACTGTAACGAGGTATTTGTTCAGACGACTTCTGTTTATTTGTTAGTCTAGCCACGCTATTAAATAAAAACCTTGGATTATTTTGGTTGTTTTCTATTAATTTGCTGAGGTGCTCAGCCCTGGCCGTTTTAAGGGCCTTTTTATAACGTGACATACTGTCTTTCCACGCGATTCTAAAGACCTCTAAATTAGTTTTTTTCCATTTACGCTCTAAATTACGGGTTTCTCTCTTTAAAACATACGTAGTATTATTGTACCATGGTGCTATACTTTTTTCTCTGACCTTTTTTAATCGAATGGGTGCAACAATATCCAATGTTCTAGAGAGAATGGTGCTCATAGTGCTAGTTAATTCGTCTAGTTCATCTGTTTGTTTGGGTTCAGGCAGCAGCTGAGACAGGTCAGATAAGCTATTTGAGAAATTATCTATGGTGGATGGAAGAATTGTTCTACCTGGTCGATAACGTGGCGCAGCATGACATAATACAGCAGTACGTAGTATGCAAGTTACCATGTAATGGTCAGTGACATCATCAGTTAGTGGAATGATATCTATATCGGTTGGATCGGTTCCATATGATATAATTAAATCGAGTGTATGATTAAGACGATGAGTTGGTCCGGTGACGTTTTGCTTGACCCCGAAGGAGTTTAATAAATCTGTAAACGCAGCCCCTAACGCATCATTTAAATTATCTACGTGTATGTTAAAATCTCCAACAATTAATGCTTTATCGACGTTGACCAAAAGATCTGATAGAAAGTCAGCAAACTCTTTTAGAAAATCGGCGTAAGGCCCTGGAGGTCTATATACGGTAGCCAATGCTAGAGATAATAGGGATTTTTTTCTTACATCTAACAGCGTAACATTTAGCACAAGTACTTCAAACGAATTAAACCTATGACAAGTTTTCTGAGTAACATTGAGAATATCTCTATAGATTGTTGCAACACCGCCGCCACGACCGATCAGACGGGGCTCATGCTTATAACAGTATCCTGGCGGAGTAGACTCATTTAGACCGAAATAATCATTTGGTTTAAGCCAGGTTTCAGTAAGGCACAGAACATCGAAATTATTATCTGTGACCATTTCATTTACAATAACCGCCTTAGGTGTGAGTGATCTAATGTTTAGAAGACCTAGCTTTAGAAATTGTTTTTGTTCACTAATAGCGAGAGTTTTTGTTTTAATAACAATTAGATTTTTTCTAGATCCCGCAGTAGATTTATTATTTGATCTTAGTAAACGAGGAATAGACACAGTTTCTATGCAATGTTCTACACTAGTATTAATATCAATTAAATTGGTGCAGTAGAGACTGTGATTTGGATTTTTGGTTACTAGTCAAACGGTATTTAACATCTTGGAGATGTTATCCGACAGAAGATCTGCCCCTATTCTACTTGGGTGTAAGCCATCAGCGCGGAAGAGCCTCGGTCGCTCCCAAAACAGATTCCAATTATTTACAAAGAGCAGTTTCTGCTCATTGCACCATGACAATAACCATTCATTAAGCGCGAATAATCTACTGAACTTTTCATGCCCTCGTCGGTACGTAGGAAGCGGTCCAGACACAATAATCGCTATTTCAGGCGATGTGCTGCGTACCGTATCGATAAGGCTCCTGAAGTCTTTCTTCAGAACCTCCGTCTGTCGCAGCCTAGTGTCGTTAGATCCCGCGTGCAGCACAACAGCTCCCACGCTCGTCACCGTTCAAGATCTCAAGTCAAGTCAAGTCAAGTCAAGTCTTTATTTTTGCCAGAACGACCCACATCGCCTGGAATTCATTTTGGTGAATTGGCTCACACAAGACAATGCAACATCACATATACAATTAAAACATTAAATCTAAACAGAGAACAAATACTTAGTTACTGCTAATAAATAGTAATAAAATTAATCAGACAAAGTGCTAGTGCGTTTAGTGACCCTAAGAAGAAGGAGGGCAAAGCTGTGTCTGTATAAGTAAAGTAGATAGAGATTGTTGTTGTGAGTTGAGAGCTCTCACTGCCTGCGGGTAAATACTATTAGAAAAACGGGTGGTTCTGGATCTTATGCTTCCTAACCTTCTGCCTGATGGTAGAGGGATGAAAAGGGTATTAGCAGGGTGTGATGAATCCTTGAGTATTTTCAGACCAGTTTTGAGTAGACGGATGTTATAAATGTCACAGATCTTTGGGAGGTCCAACCCAATTATTCTTGACGCAGTGCTAACTACCCTGTTCAATGCAGACTTATCCTCCGCCGAACAGCTACCCCACCATACAGTGATCGAGAAAGTGAGAATGCTCTCTATCACAGCCCTGTAAAAGTGAAGCATTCCAGCCTTGGACACTTTAAATTTCCTAAGTTGTCTCAAAAAGAAAAGTCGCTGCTGAGCTTTTTTAACAATCTGGCTGACATTTAGGTTCCATTTGAGACTGGAGGATATTATGGTCCCAAGGAACCTGAAACTTTCCACCCACTCTACAGTTTTGTCCTTGATGGCCAGGGGCTGGAGCGACTTAATATTTTTGCTCCTAAAATCAACAACCATCTCCTTAGTTTTAGAGATGTTAAGGGACAAGTTGTTAATTGAGCACCACTCAGCCAGCAAGGCCACTTCTGTTCTGTAGGCCGATTCATCATCGTTAGTAATGAGGCCTACCACAGTGGTATCGTCTGCAAATTTAAAAAAAAAAAAAAAAAAAAGTTACCAGTTACCAGTTACCACTGCGCTCAGTTACCCGCGCAGTGATATCGAGAACACGAGCACCAGGAAAGCAGTGACTGTGCACCTTACTTTTACCTAACGTAGCATGGACGTGTCGGACGGTGGAATCACCGATGATCACAGCATCGCGTTCCGTTTCACGAAGAGGGGAGAAGCGGTTCTGAGTGGAGATCTCGAAAACCGGGAGGGGCGAAAAGATTCTTGTCCTGGCTCGCGGCTTCCGCGGAACCACCCAGGCTTCGTGGTGGTGTGTTGAAGCCGGAGTGAATGAAACCATGGCTGATCGTGACCTGGACGTTCGGGACCAGTGCTGAGAAACGGACGGAGTAGACGAGGTCGGCGTCAGCGGGTTACTAACATTAATCACTGATCCGTGTGCATCAGCGCGTGATGTTTCAAGAGCTAAACGCCGGTCTCTCAGCTCAGCTTGTCTCTCTAGAAGGTCACGGATCTGCTTTTCTACAGCTTCTAATTCAGACTGCACCGCGAGCAACTCAGATTTGTTCTCATCTGCACAAAAAGGTAGATAACATACACCTGATATATTCGCCATTTTAACAGATGGACAGTAAGTTAGCAACTTAGTGGTTAGTGGTGTTGGGTAACGGCTTGAGACGCGTCTGTTCAACAGTCCTAGTTATAATTATGTGTTAAATGATGGTTCAAAACAGAATAAAAGGAGGAAATACGGAAAAACACAAGGAAATACGAACCTAATACGAGGCTTAGACAGCCACGACGCAGACAAACAAACTCACGGCAGACAGCGAGGCGGATAAATCAGTCGATCGCAGGGCGAGCAGCAGTGAAGCGGTGTCTCGCTCTACGACCAACAACCGATGTTCTTACCGTATTTGCGGTTCCAGCCGTATAATGGCTTGAGACGCGTCTAATACGAGGCTAGACAGCCACGACGCAGACAAGCGCACAGCAGGCAACGAGGCTGACAAAATCAGTCGATCGCAGGGCGAGCAGCAGTGAAGCGGTGTCTCGCTCTGCGACCAACAGTCCGAGTTGTAATTATGAGTTAAATGATGTTGCAGAACAGAATAAAAGAGAGAAATACGGAAAAATATGAAGCTAATACGAGGCTTAGACAGCCACGACGCAAACAAATGCACAGCTCACAGCAGGTAGCAAAGCGGAAGTAGCAAAGCGGAAGTTAAAGTTTGTGGTTTGACATAAAAGTGCTGTCTTGTGAGGGTGGTTGCTGGACTGTATTTCGTTAAGCATGCATCAACTGACACTGTTGTCTTTAGGTCATCGAAGCATTTCTAATAATCAGTGTCCCATATCCATTGTGAGTCACTTTTCAGTAATCCTCTCAGATTGTGGGCTTTATAACTTTGGTATAGGGTTACCGGTTTAGCATGCTCATGAATCAATGAAGGTCACCTTTGCTTTGAGATGTTAGCATTTTTTGCATATTGTGGACTTTGGCTGGGTCTGGCCTAATGCTTTTGTCTGTGTACAGGTTGCCAAAGAAGGATATGCTCTGTTGCTTGATGATACGCTTGTCACTGTTAAACACCAGACCTGTTTTTCCATCAGGCTTATCAGATTCCGTCGTGATCCCTCATCAGCTCCACATACACATGGAAATGGTCTTGGGACAAACTGAAACAAAATGTATCTAGCTTGCTGAACACTTTTTGCATTTGCAAATTTTGGGTAAAGTTGCATTTAGGATGTGGGTCTAGGCAGATTCGAAGTGATCCATCTTTCTTTGTGCTGAAGGCAAGACTAAACCACCAATCTGTGTGCTCTTCCACTTTTCGCAGGACTCCTTGATCGACAAGTTTGTTCAACTCATTTTGAAGTTTGTTCTTGATGTGATACTGCATTTGAATGGTGGGCCGACGAATAGATTGGCACCTTCCTTTAGGATAAGCTTTACTGTGCCATTGAAACTGCCAATTTTATTTTTTAAAATTGTGTTGTCGGATACTCTCTTTTGTTTCACTTCCCTCATGTCCATTGTTTTCTCTTTTAGCCATCGAATCAACATTTACTGTTACTTACTCACTTGGGTAGTCTAACCACAGCTGGTCCAGATACGTCAACGACAAGAACTTTGCATTTATCCATCTGCACTTTTTGTAATGGCATGGCATGTTGATGGCTCCAAAGCAGGTGATCACATCACCATGACATTCATTTTGCATTGGATATTGGTTTTAGGTGTCCATGTTTGTGGTGATGAACCATTCATCTGTTTGAATGTAAGCAATGGATGTGTGCTTCCAGATGCCCCATTATCTATTTTCAAGCAAAGCGTGTATTCATGTCCTTGAAAGAGAGGTGGTTTAATATTCAGAGTTGTATATGCCTCATCTCTGGGTGGTTTCACATGGATGCTATGCATGCATGCTATGCTATGCAATTTTGCACTGATGTTGATGGAGTGAAATTGTTTTTGCCATGTATTGTCTTTAGTGCTGTCTACAACGTTAATGCTAAGCTCATCTTTGTGTTTGTGGTCTTTCTATGGGTTAGTGTGGCTTTGGCATCGGTTGCATGTTCATGACTTCCTTCTTTTGCACTGGCTGGATAGCTGTCTCTTTTTAAAGCATACATCATTGTATGCAGGGCACTGCATTGGCCTGTGGTTTGTTTCACAGTTTTGGCTTTTGTTACAGCGTGGACAATTTCAGTGTGTGACATGCCAAGCTGTTGTATCAGTTCATTACCAGCTGCGAAGGCTTAAAATTTTTGCCCCTCTGCTTATATCGGCAATGGGGTGACCTTTAGGCTTACTGTATAGGTTGATTCTTAAATCATCAAAAGAAGTACTGGCAATGATAAGTTCGACTAAACAGTCATTGACCTCAGTGAATGAACCTCAGTCAGTGAATTGACATATCAGTGCTAAAGTTCTGCCTCTAGTCATGAGGTCGTCGATGATCTCTTTTGTTTTTTTTCTATATTGCATGAGATGGAGCCTGTAGATTCTGAAGATCACATTGTCCTTCAAAGAAATTCCACAAGGTGTCAGGCTTTCTCTTATCTGCCCACTTGCATTGAGTCGTTTTAAAGCAACACTAGTATATAACATTTTTTACCTTAAAATAATGTTTCCAAAATCGTATCAGGTGTTCATCAAGTTGTAACAGGGTGAAAGCACTTCTGCCATCGCCTGTCGGGGTCTACAAAATTCGAAACTACAAAATTCGACTGCTTAACGTCAAGCGCTACAATAGTCATTATTTCGTTTTTCTTCGTTTCTGATGTCGCAATACATCATCCTTTCATGAAATCATGTAACATACTCTACCTTGTCTGTGGACATTGTTCATTCTAAAGCCGGTGCTGAATAAACAGCGAGCGTGCGTGAGACGGTACACTGTAAAAAATAAAGCCGTAATTTTTATGGTAAAAAACCGGCAGCTGTGGTTGCCAGAACTTTACCGTCAAAAATACGGTAGCAATGTTATTGGTTTTACAGACTTAACTTAAAATTTACAGTAATAAACCATATTTTTTATTATCTGATATAATGGTAATTTAACGACCTATTGAAGTATTGATATGTGTTTTGTACCAATTTAATATACTGACAACCAACAGTCATCACAGCAGTGATGATAGACACATGATGAATCAAAGCTCATCACAAGCAGTTCAGCTCCAATAAAGTTAACACTAATATATAGAAGCTGCACAGTCTCATTCACACAAACACTAAACACCATCATGGTAACACACATGAAATTTAAAAAATGCAATAAACATTAATTTAACAACATTAAATGTAACATAAAACCCTAATGTACATAACTGATTAGAAAATAACTAAGAAAACGATGAAGAAACAGTTATTTCAACAAAAAATACATAAAATGTGAAGTGTCACACAGGGAATTGTGGGAATGTCAATTTACGGGTTTTCACTGTAAATTATACAATGAGTTGTTCTTTTTCACATTCAAAAACTGTAAATTTAACAGTATTTTACAGTAAAATTACATTAAATGTACCATTAAATATATCACAGTTATTTACCGTATATAGTACGGAAACTTTCTGTTAACCAATTAACAGTTTTGCACTGTAGCATTTTTACAGTTCTCTTACGAGAGTATCTCTCGTACTGCGTAATAGCTTGCCTTACGCTACAGGGAAAACTCTTTTCATCGAGATATTGGAGCCAAAAAATTATCCTTAATTTTTAATCAATGTAAAACGCTTTGCAGCAGCAAGCAGACATAGGCGAGACAGCTCGCGCGCCTATTGGCTGTCTTGCGGCAAAAGCAGCAGCCTATCAAGAGAGGCTCTGCGTGACGTCATGACGAATGGGGGCACTTCGCGCCCCTATCGTCACGCCCCGCCAGAAAGGGCGTGGTCTCGCCCTATAAACAAACTCGATAAGCTGCCATACACTAATTTTTCAACTCTTCAGCGATGCATCGCTGGATCCGGATGAGAAGCCGCGCCGTCAACCTGTAGCCTTCAGCGGGACGTGCCTTTGAGCCTGGAGTCGCTGGCCTCGCCGCCTTCAGCCGCCGTACCTGCTGCGCTTTCCGGCGTACATATCCTTTCCTCTGACTTAGAGTGTGTGTGTTTGCTTATTTGCATTTTTGTCCCACTACCTCTAAAAGAGCTGCGTCTTTTTAAAGATGCCTTCCTGTGGCTCTTGCTGAGCCCCACTCAGCGATGAGGACCACCACGTCATCTGCGTGTCCTGCCTGGATGAGGATCACACAGCCATCGCGCTCGCTGACGGCGGATGCCATCATTGTGAGCGGCTGCCTATGGTGACTCTGCGGACTCGCCTGGCGTCATTCTCCGAGCCTGCATTCCAGCCCGCCGTGATGCCGCGCCACAAGTAGCGCCGCGCCCAGCGCGCTCCCGAGCTATCTTCAGCCCGCCAAAGCTCGCCGGTTCGCCCGCCAGCTTCGCCGGTTTCGCTCGAGTCGCTCCAAACGGACAACGGCCGCCGTCTGCCGCCGCGTCCGCACTTGAGCTCGACGAACCTTCCGGAGCCGGCATTGAAACTGAGCCGATGCGTCCGCTCGCTTTCTCGGGAAAGACGAAGCTCCGTCACAGTCGAGACCCTTCCTCCCTGAAAGGTGAGAAACATTTGTGGCTAACGCTATCCGAGATGACGGAAGCTGAGCGCTCCGTGTTCCTCGACGCTCTCGCTCTGCTGGACGCCGCCCCCCTCAGCGCGGGCCCCGGCCGAGGATTGAGATAAAGCCCGAGGTCTCAAGGCCTTCCTAGTCTCTCTAGGAAAGCGACGGTGTTCAGTTCCCGCTGAGGCCGGATTTCCACCAAAACTTCTCGCTCGTTCAGTTCCAAGCAATGTGACTGTTCCAGCGTATTTCGCAGTGAGCTAGCTGGTTCCACAGCCCGCTTGACTGCGCACAAAGGCCGTCGTTTCGGCTAACCAACAGCGCCGCCAGGCCCGAGATCAAACACCGCGCTCTCGCTCTGCTGGACGCCGCCCCCCTCAGCGCGGGCCCCGGCCGAGGATTGAGGTAAAGCCCGCTGCGGCCGGATTTCCACCAAAACTTTTCGCTCGTTCAGTTCCATGCGTTGTGACTGTCCCAGTGTATTTCGCAGTGAAGCAGCCGGTGTCTCAGCCCGCTTGCCTGCGCACAAAAGCCGTTTCTATGGCTACCCAGGTAAATCCAATAAAGAGTGCATTTTCTGGTGTTCCGGCCACGGCCGATGGTGTTACGAGTGTTGTAAGAATGCCCACGTCCCAGTGCCCATTCCCACACCCAGACACAGCCCGCCACGGTGCAGGGCTAGCACAAATAAAACCGACTCAGGCCGGTTGTGCAGAAAATGTAGTGAACGCGCCCATACAATGCCCGCTTACACTACACGATGCGTGTCCCTTGGTTTCTGTAAAAACGAAACTAACACACATTCAGTCGGCGCGAGCCGACAGTGTTCTCAGTGCAGTAAATGTGCCCGCTGTCCCGCGCCCGCATTTCCTCATTGACACGCCGAATCCCACGGGATTCACCCCCCGCTCGCTTTCTCTTCACAACCCGTCACAGAGAAGCTGAGCGCGGGCAGGCTGCCCGCTGTGATTAGCGCGCACCCCGCCTTGCACGCTGTAAACAGCGTTGATTCAGTCGGCGCGAGCCGAGTGTTCTCAGTGCAGAAAATGTGCCCGCTGTCTCGCGCCCGCATTTCTCACAGACACGCCGAATCTCACGGGATTCGCCCCCGCTCGTTTTCTCTGCACAACCCGTCACAGAGAAGCTGAGCGCGGCCAGGCTGCCAGCTGTGATCTGCTGTGACCAGCTTGTAAACACAACAGTGATTCAGTCGCGCGAGCTGACAGTATTCTCAGTGTAGTAAATGTGCCCGCATTTAGTAAATGTGCCCACATTCTCTCACACACGCCGAATCCCACGGGATTCGCCCCGCTCGCTTTCTCTGCGCGTCCCGCCATAGAGAAGCTGAGCGCGGCCAGGCTGCCCGCTGTGATCAGCGCGCCCCCCGCCTCGAACGCTGTAAACACGGTGTTGTGTTCCCAGTACACAGGGGCTCTCGAGCCGCCGCCCTGCCGCGGCCAGAGCCCAGATTTCATTCTACCTCTAGCTATTCACGCAGATGCGTGGCCAAGGCTTCCCGGGGTATCAGAATGGGTGTTGAACATTATAACGAGAGGCTATTCGCTACAGTTCGCTCGACGCCCCCGCCGTTATACGGCACGCGTCGAAACTACGGTGAAAAGCGAAGTGTTTCATCTACTTCGAGCCGAGATAGCGAAACTACTGAGAAAAGGGGCTATAGAACCTCTATCTCAGGGCGAAGGGGGCTTATACAGCAGATATTTTCTGGTACCGAAAAAGATGGAGGGCTCAGACCCATTCTAGATCTGCGACTGCTGAACAGAACGCTTGTGAAGCGCCAGTTCAAAATGCTTACGACCAGGAAAATCCTCGCACAAGTGCGCCAAGGAGACTGGTTCATGTCAATAGATCTGAAAGACGCCTATTTCCAAATATAAATAGCGTCCCATCACAGGCGATTCTTGAGATTCGCCTTCGAGGGCCAGGCATATCAATACACAGTCCTGCCGTTTGGCCTGTCCCTGGCACCCCGTACGTTCACGAAGTGCATGGACGCGGCACTCGCCCCCCTGAGACTTCAGGGCATGCGAGTTTTAACTACTTGGACGATTGGCTGATTCTAGCTCGTTCACGAACAGAGCTCATAGAACACAGGGCCGCATTACTCGAGCACCTCGAGGAGCTGGGCCTTACAGTCAATTGGGCGAAAAGCTCACTGCTCCCCAGTCGGAATATTTCCTTTCTGGGAACAGTGTTGGACTCGCTATCCATGACGGCACGCCTGTTACCGAAGCGTGGATTAAATATTCAGCACGTCGCGAAATCCTTCCGCCACGGCTCTATAGTCCCGCTCAGAAGGTTTTAGAAAATGCTGGGTCTGATGGCCTCAGCAGCCTCCGTACTCCAGTTGGGCCTGCTCTGCATGCGCCCACTGCAGCTATGGCTAAAAGCACGAGTACCCCCAGGGCGTGGACCGCGGGTCTATTTCGCCTCAAGGTCAACCTTCAGTGCGTTTCAGCTCTGAAACCGTGGAAAGTGACCGACTGGTATCAGTCAGGTGTGAGTCTGGGGATCGCCTTGAGTGTGAAGGTGGTGTCTACGGACGCCTCCACATCGGGGTGGGGAGCGCTGCTCGAGGGCAGACCGCTAGCTGGCCTGTGGTCAGTACGGGAGAAGCTCCTTCACATAAACTGCTTGGAATTAATAGCAGTCGACAGAGCGCTACGGCGCTTCTGTCCCCAGATAAAAGGCCACCACGTCCTGGTCCGGTCGGACAACATGTCAGTGGTGGCGTACATTAGGGATGCGCGGTATACCGGTACTGCAAAAATACCGCTATATATTATATTTCAAACGGTACAATATCATAATTTTGTTCATTTCGGTATTTAATGCGCTGCTGTTTCGAAGTTCACCGCTAGGCGGCAGTGCGCTATCTAAACTGACGCGGGTCATGCGAAACCGGCAAACGGTGACAACAGAGGAACACGATGGATCAACGAAGCTCATTCGAATTTCTTTCTACACGCCCGAAATGAATAAATAGAGAGAGCAGTATGAGTGAAATAAGGCTTTACTTTGCCTATGAGTGAAATAAGGCTTTACTTTGCCTACAAAAGTCATGAAAAAGTGAAGAAACAGATCTCAATGCACCACTCAGCAAACAGGGAGGCAACACATCAAATCTGCCTAACCACTCGTCAGTTGCTTATCTTGACTTGTTCAGAGATCGACAGGTTAGTCCATTATTCAACTGATTTTATTTAGACTTTTATTGAACACTGAACAGCGCACATACATAAGAGCTTATCAATTATATATGATACGGTAAACACGAAAGCTCAAATCTGCTTGCATGACGCGCTAGAACCAATTCAGTTTAGGTCTCATCATTGTTATACTTTCAAACAAAAATATATTAATTGAATTTGAATGAATAAAGAATAAAAATTTGAATAATATTAATTTTAGTATTAGTGATAGTAAAATGAGTGGCATATTAAGAGAGAGAAAGAGAGAGAGAGAGAGAGAGAGAGAGAGAGAGAGAGAGAGAGAGAGAGAGAGAGAGAGAGAGAGAGAGAGAGAGAGAGAGAGAGAGAGAGAGAGAGAGAGAGAGAGAGAGAGAGAAATAGTAGTGATATGAATATTACTAATGTTACAATTAAGCTACATTTGTCAAAATTCATTAGGTAACCTGACCTAACAGTATTATAGCATTTATTAATCTATAGCCTATCAATCAGTAAGTAAATGACCTAAAAAATTAAATATGCTAATACATGTTTAGCATGTTAACATTACTTTATGCAATGCATTAAACTAATATGAACCCAAACAGTAACCAAACCAATATCAATAAATGCAATAAATCTTGATAATTCTCTGTTGATGCATGACAGCTAATGGTTAACATGTCATTTCATTATTCTATTAATTTATTATTATTAGCCTATATGTGAATCTATTATTATAGATATTAACCTATTTTAATTGTATAATTTCAGTTTTTTTTTTTTTTCAAAATCAAAATTTAACTGACTCTGACCCTGACTCTTTTCTTTGGTAGTGGAGAGTTTCAAGCAGTGTTTTTTAAGTGTCACTTAAATTGAGACTTTTTTTTTTTTTTTTTTTAACCCTTGGTATCGATTTAGTATCGATACCGAGGTATTAGATTCTGGTATCGTACCGAAGCCAAAATTGTGGTATCGAACCATCCCTAGCGTACATAAATCGCCAGGGCGGCGTCAGGTCCCGAAACCTTTACAGGCTGACGGAACGCCTCCTGGTCTGGGCTCAGCACAACCTACTCTCGCTGAGAGCGGCGCATGTGCCTGGTCACCGAAATGTGGGGCCAGACAGGCTGTCCAGAAACAACGTCCCAGCAGGAGAATGGTCGCTGCACCCGCAGACGATCCAGCTGCTGTGGGAAACGTTTGGCAAAGCGCAGGTGGACCTGTTCGCGTCCCAAGAAAACGCTCATTGCCCGAGATTCTTCTCGAAAAGCCTGGACGCGCTGGCCAATGTTTGGCCCCGCCGCCCCCATATGCTTTTTCCCCTGTCTCACTCCTGCCTCAGGTGTTGGAGCGAATCAGGAGGGAGGGATGCCCAAAGCTACTCATAGCTCCGCTCTGGACAAACCAGTCTTGGTTCCCTGTCCTGATGCAGCTGACCAGCGCTGCCCCATGACCTTTACCGTTGAGGAGAGACCTCCTCTCTCAGGCGGAAGGCTCGATTTGGCATCCTCGCCCGGATTTGTGGTCCCTGCACGCATGGGCCATCAACGGGTACCCGCTGACCTCCCAGAGGGAGTGTTAAACACGATCGCGCAGGCTAGAGCCCCGTCTACCAGACGGCTCTACTCCTCGAAATGGTCTGTGTTCTCTGCTTGGTGTCAAGCGCAGGGCTTTTCACCTGTAGACTGCGGGGTTACGGAAGTGCTTTCCTTCCTTCAGGAGCTACTGGATAAGGGCAGGACCCCATCCACGCTCAAAGTATACGTGGCGGCCATAGCAACGTTTGCAAAACCGGTGTCTGGCCAGTCACTGGGAAAGAACGACTTAGTCGTGCGTTTCCTTAGAGGAGCTCGGAGGCTAAACCCTCCCAGGCCCCCTTCAGTCCCGACATGGGACCTTTCCACGGTCTTGGAGGCCATGAAAGGTGCCCCATTCGAGCCAATCCAGTCGTCAGACATTAAACACTTGTCTTTCAAGACAGCGTTTCTTACGGCTCTCGCTTCAGTGAAGCGCGTAGGGGACTTACAAGCGCTTTCAGTAAGCGCGTCATGCATGGAGTTTGGGCCTAATGACTCAAAGGTCATACTCAAACCTAAGCACGGCTACGTGCCGAAATCCCTCAACACACCGTTCAGGGCCCAGGTGATTTCCCTGTCTGCCCTTCCGGTTCTCAATGAGGAGGAGGACGCGAATCTTCTTTGCCCAGTGAGGGCATTAAGAGCTTGTGTGTCCCGCTCGTCTGGGTTCAGACAGACCGAGCAGCTTTTCGTTTCGTATAGCGGGCGTTCCAAGGGGCTTGCCGCTTCGAAACAAAGCCTATCCAGATGGATAGTCGATGCCATAGCGCTGGCTTACACTTCCAAGGGCTTGCAGTGCCCCTTGGGTGTCAGAGCGCACTACACGAGAGGCGTGGCCTCGTCATGGGCATGGTCTAGCGGGGTCACCCTGCAAGATATCTGTACGGCCGCGGGCTGGGCCTCGCCGTCTACATTTATAAAATACTATAACCTGGAGGTGCCTGCCTTACAAGCTAAGCTTTTGGCTATCTAGACTTCAGTGCTATCTGCCCGCTGTGCGGCTCGGATGTTGAGTGTTTGGCATGCGCATCGTTCAGACCGATGCAGCAGCTCCATGAGTACTGGCACAAGTAGGGCCACCCAGTTTAGGCTGAAAGCTTTCACCCTGGCTGCGTGGTTTAATGGTCATATGGTTAGCCCCTGTGGGTCTATCTATAAGGAGAAATGCTTCTAGCCTCTCCTCCTTTACTCTCTGTGAGTGTGGGGTGATTATGCACTACATGAGCCCTGGGCCTTTGCCCCTGGGACTTTGGTGTTGGATCCCTATCCGCACGGCGTGTTACACTGTGTTCCCCATAGCGTAAGCTATTACGCAGTACGAGAGATACTCTCGTAAGAGAACGTACTGGGTTACTAACGTAACCTCGGTTCTCTCTAGAGAGGGAACGAGTACTGCGTATCTTGCCGTGCTTGGAATACGCTCTGGTTCGCTTCGGCGATGAAAAATCAGTGTATGGCAGCTTATCGAGTTTGTTTATAGGGCGAGACCACGCCCTTTCTGGCGGGACGTGACGATATGGGCGCGAAGTGCCCCCATTCGTCATGACGTCACGCAGAGCCTCTCTCGATAGGCTGCTGCTTTTGCCGCAAGACAGCCAATAGGCGCGCGAGCTGTCTCGCCTATGTCTGCTTGCTGCTGCAAAGCGTTTTACATTGATTAAAAATTAAGGATAATTTTTTGGCTTCAATATCTCGATGAAAAGAGTTTTCCCCGTAGCGTAAGCTATTACGCAGTACTCGTTCCCTCTCTAGAGAGAACCGAGGTTACGTTAGTAACCAAGTACGTTTTTTACTGTTAAAATCACGGATATTTTTTACAGTGTAGGCTAAATTATTTACAACAGTGTGGTAATGGACAATTTCGTTTTCAACCGGTAGGGCGACCGAAGAGGAAAAGTTCCATGGTGTTGCTTTAATCCTTCATCTCCAGTGCTTCTACATACTTTCCTAGCTTGTTTCTCTGCATTTGTTATTTCTTCATCCTCCAGGTAAAGACTTTTTGTTGTTATTTAAATAAAGACATTGCTTCACTCAGATTGGGGTCAGACCAGTTCATCATTGATAGACAGTGTTGGGAAGGTTACTTTGGAAATGTAATAGGTTAATGAATGAAGGAAATGAATGGAAAATCGACAAAAGCACAATTCTCTACAAACCATCTCTCTATCTCTCTCAGACCAACAGACCCCTCTCTCTCTCTCTCTCTCTCTCTCTCTCTCTCTCCTCTCTCTCTCTCTCTCTCTCTCTCTCTCTCTCTCTCTCTCCTCGCGCGCGCGCGCGCACACACACACACACACACACACACACACACACACACACACACACACACACACACACACACACACACACACACGTTGGTGCAACATCAGTATGAGGACTCTCCATAGGCGTAATGGTTTTTATACCGTACAAACTGTATATTCTATCCCCCTACACTGCCCCTATCCCTAAACCTACCCATCACAGAAGACATGCTGCATTTTTAATTTTTTAATAAAACATTGTTTTTTATGTTTTTTAAGCCATTTGATTTATGAGGACTTTTGAAATGTCCTCATAAACCACCCATAAGTTGTAATACCAGTGTAATACACATGTCATAATACAAATTTGTGTCCTCATAAATCACATAAACCAACTCACGCACGCACGCACGCACGCACGCACGCACGCACACACACACACACACACACACACACACACACACACACACACACACACACACACACACACACACACACAATTATAAATGAACTGGTAGGGCTATTACCATAGAGCATAATTGAGTCAGAAAATGAAATAGCAGGTTGAAATGAGATCAGATCCAGATGGAATAAGCTGTTAAAGTATACCTGTTTGTTTTTGTACATTTTTTATTGAATTTTAATGTTACGTGTAACAAAATGCTTTCTCTGTTTTCAGGTTTGACTATAGTAATAATAATGCAAAAATTAGTACATTTAAAAAAAAAAAAAATTATATAAACCTTGACAAAAAGTATTATTTGAGAATAAAAAAAAAAAAAAACATTTAAATCCATATCTTAAAAGAAAGTCATTTTGTCCAAAAACTACTAGAATTCACAAGCCTCTCCATAGAGAGCTATACTTTTTATTTAATATTCTCTCAACAGATGGCACAAAAAAATGGATTTTAAATACTGCATTAATTGAAAAAATATTTGTAAAACAATTTAAAAAGTTTTTTTATATTATTTTCAATGGCAAAAATTAACCACAATTACTGTATAAATATGAATAAGTACCATAAAATATTATTGAACAAAAATAAATTACATTGGTTTTACTAGGGTGGAGGAAGTTTGAAGATAACAAGCGCGACTCCCAAATGAGGAGCACCAGTGAGTTAAAATGTAATAAATAGTGCAACTATTTCAATTACTTTAATAAAGCAATACAACTTAAAATATTTGATTACTTTTTTATTACTTTTCTAAATTTCTAATGAAGGTTTTCAACTGTTAATCATTTTCCACCATTTAAACCATGCAGGTTTAACCAGTAGTACTCAACACTGATGACTGTCAAACTTTCAAAATCCTTCATCACTTGAATTAAGATGATAATCATTCAATTTGAAAGCACAACCACCATAAAATCACACTTTAATACTTTTTTTTTTTACTTTGAGATTGTTCTGAGCTTAAATACAGATTTCTGAATTAAATGATTTTTTAATTTCCAGCACTAGAACACATTTGTATCATTAGCCATGGTGGCAACTCTCAGACAGATTGGAGCCTAAAGCTTTCAGCATCAATGTGGATTGATGTAATTGGCTGATGTGGTGCGATGCAAATTCAAACAAGAGAGCCAATCAGAATAGCCTCGCTTTACTAAATGGCCTTTACATAGCAGGAGGCATCATGCACATCAAAAACAGGAAAAGCAACAAATTAATATTATTCAACACATCCTAAATTTTTAAAGAAAATATTCAGAATAAACCCTCTTTGAAATCATTAAGATTTCCATAGGTAACTAATTTAATTACACCTTTTTCTCAGTAACTGATTACATTTATGTTTATTTTGTAATTAAAAACATGTAACTACTCCCCAACACTGTTGGTTGATGTGCTGTCATTCTAGCATATTTATCTTATACTCCCGTCAAAAGTAATAATTCTTTTCCGTGTTTTGTTGTCTCCTCTGGACCGATTAGTAATTATAACAGATAATGTGCTCCTTCACAATCCCACACAGGTGTACAGCGAGCGAGTGACAGATTTTTCCTCCCACTCAGGGATTCCACACAGCCATTAACAAAGATTAGGCTCGCGGCATAATATTTGGGCTTCACTGGTCACAAACACTCTCACGGATGATACTATAGTTGTTTACCGCAGCCACCATGAGGTATTACTGGACAGTTTAGGTTCATAAGAACACCTTAAATAGGGATTCAATGTGTTCAACATGACATACATTTCAGGTATTGTGCCGAATTCGGTGACCCCACCGCATTATGTGGCCCTAGTAGCCTAGGTGCTGCATCACTGTCACGATTTGGTCTGGGGCCTGTACCATGAAGGTAGCTGAACAAACTCAGAGTTACAGGATTAGTTTTGAGTTGACAAAACCAAACCGATGCAATCAGGCTTTATTGGTACCATGAAGCAGCTCATCAACTTTCTCTGTCAACTCAGGCTTTGATCTTAAGCTATGATTACTCCACGAGCGCGTGCACATACCAAAGTGACGTTGGCACCGAACAACCAATCGCGTTCCATATGGATAGAGCGAGAGCGATGCAAGAGATAATCATTCAGAATTACGATGAATTTAAATATGTATTACAAGCTCGAAACAATACGGTCTCTGCTGCCAAAGCAAGAGAAGACTGTTGGAGAAAGATTGCTGATTGCGTTAATGTGTAAGCTAAACGTTCTTTATTCATGTGAAATGATGTATATATAGGCTATGAATGTATGTGTGTGTAAAATATAGCCTATATTTTTATAATATATAAAACAAATTGCATGTATATACCTGTAAGGATTAATATTCATTGATTTTAGATGCAACTCCAAACGTTTTGGGCAGCTGATAAAGACAAAATATAAAAATATAATTAAAAGTAGCCTAGTAAGTATTTATTTACACACAACCTTTTAATTTTTTTTTATTTGTTTGAGGCAAACCGAAAAAAGAGTGAAATTCAGAAAACCAGTGGAGGGCCACTCCTCCAGAATACACTGAGTTGGCTCTGATAGGAGTAAGGGACGGCCGATTATGGATGGGATTACAGGTGCTGTACAATCTGACCCTGGTGCTGGCTCCTCTAAGCAAGTAACACTGGGTACGTGTGCGATACATTACTATTTTAAGTTTTAAATATGGCTGACTGTATGTTCTGCAGTAGAGGGAAATGCAGTGTCCCTGTTGAAGCCAGCACACACACACACAGTCTCCCACACAGAGGTCAGTATGCAGCAGACACACCAGAAACATATGGGCCTACTTTTATTTATCAGGGAGGAGGAAATGATGAAGACACTCTGTGTTCTGGGACAGTTGCTGAGGTGAATGCACTGGGCTTTTTATTAAGGCAAACATTTGAATGTGTGGCATAAAACAGGGACTGGCCCAAGTTACACATCTATTTTATTGTAGGATTTTTCACAACCTGTCCCAGAAACTAAAGCCTCTACCTCAACAGGCTTCAAAAGAAATGTGAACAAAGGATTTAAAACCATTGACATACATTACAGGTGTTTGTCAAGGACCTTTTTGTGAGTTGATTAGCCTCCCAAAAACTTGTAATGATCATGTTTGTGGTGGAATTATGTTTCAGGTGGAAGCAGACTCAGTCAGGGCCCTTTACAAAAGGAGCCTATGGAGCTAGACTGCACACTAAAGGAGCCTATAGAGCTAGACTGCACACTAAATGAGCCTATAGAGCTAGACTGCACACTAAATGAGCCTATAGAGCTAGACTGCACACTAAAGGAGCCTATAGAGCTAGACTGCACACTAAAGGAGCCTATAGAGATAGACTGCACACTAAAGGAGCCCATAGAGCTAGACTGCACACTAAAGGAGCCTATAGAGCTAGACTGCACACTAAAGGAGCCTATAGAGCTAGACTGTACACTAAAGGAGCCTATAGAGCTAGACTGCACACTAAAGGAGCCTATAGAGCTAGACTGCACACTAAAGGAGCCTGACTGTGAGCTGAGGTGGCTCCACATTTAAAAAATAAATGCAACAGCTAGATTAAACTGATTTCAGTGAACTTATTAAACCAAGTAACACTTTAGCATGAATATTTATTAATGCAACTTTCTATTGCTTTCTTTCTCTCTCCCCCATCCCACAAAACCAATAAAACAGTTTGAGACCTATCTGCAGTTCCAATGTGCTTTTATTAAGTGTAATATTGTATGGTGATTGCAACTACATTTGCACCAGCTGGGTGGTCAAGTGTGTTCGGGTCAGTTTCATCGGGGAGAAGCTTTCTGTGGTGGTTCTGGCTCCTTTCTATGGTGGCTATATTGTGCAGAATGGCACATGTAGACACTATCTGTGATGCCCACTCTGGTGACTCTCAAGCGCCGAAGACAGTTGAAACGTGCCTTTAGGATGCCAAAGATCATCTCTAATTTTGACTATGGTTTTACTGACACATGAGGGTCATGATAGGGGGTTATTGTGTAGGTTTTGCTGTCCCAATTCAAATTAACAGTGTTTTGTACTGTACCAAATTTAACTAGCTTTCCTCAAAGCGCTGACACAACATACTCACGGAAAGTAGATTGTTATCTGTTAATTTTACTATTAATTTAAAGATTCATCTCACAGAAAATAATAATTTCACATGTTCACATAATCTCTACCTGAACATTAAGGCTGTGAAAGGACTTTTTTATTAATATCATCTGCCTCATGTTCTCCTAGAGAAGTGGACATTGCAACATGTGTGCAGGATATTCCTTCAATGACTCTATAGGGAATCCTATCATAAGATTAACCGAATAAAAAAATATTAAAATAATGCTTAACAAGTAGCTACTGTATTGTATAGTACATTTGTGAAATTTGCTTTTTGGAAGAAAAAAAAAAGTGATGTCACCCTATCAATATTACCGACAATTTTATAAAAAGCCTCTCTTATGGACATGGTCAATAAATGAACACTATTAAACTATTAATGTACTCCTGCAGAGCGAGGACCACCTTGCGAATGGTTCGACAAACCGTGTTTTTCTCCTAGATTCTGTGCATCACAGCAAGTATGTTTGCGTGTTGCGATTGCGTGCAAGTATGCAAGCACTTGCAAAAAAACGCAACGCAATCCCATTTATGGTAAAGTAAGTGCATGAATTCGACGTGTTAAATTATTTATGAGCGGCTCAATAAGTTCGCAAAGATAAGATATTCCTTCCGCAGAAAATCTGTATCTTTGATACAAGTAGCCTAACTATCAGGAAAGGCAAGGGGATTTTGTCCGGCTAAAAACTCTTTCTCTACGATGTGCTCGTCTTACAGTTTGCGCTGAGATGTCCACAGGATTTGAAAGAAAATGTAAAGCAATTGCAACCAACACTGGGAATTAGTTACGTCACCTATATGTTTCTTTGCTCACAGCTGATTGGTCAAACTTCAGTCTGAGATCTCGAATCCAGAACTTAACCTGCCCCGGAGCAGGTTAGTCGTGCAGCGTAAGATACCATGGCAACGAACACCGATTAAAGCCGAGCTACTTTCATAGTACCTAAAACCCAGGGTTGGCGGAAACTAAGCTGAAACATAGCTGGCTAGCCACCTAAACCGGCTTCATGGTACAGGCCCCTGGTCTCTGTCACGTTTTGGTTTGTTCATGTCATGTTCCATGTCTGTCATGTGATTCCCTGTTTGTCATGTGATCCTGCCATGTGTCTTGTCATTGGATAATCGTCTGTTCATTGTTCACAGGTGTCCCTTGTCTTGTCATTAGTCTTGTGTATTTAAGCCCTCATGTTTGCCATGTGTCTTTGTCAAGTATTGTTTCCTGTAACCTCTGTTTTGTAAGTCTGTCCACGGTTTTGTTTCATGCCACGTCATGCTTTTGTTTCATGTTATGTTTTGATCTTGTTATGTTAATTTTTGAATAAACTGCACTTGGGTTCGCTACAACTTGCTTCCAGAGGATACTTTACAGAATACTTGACCCCAACCATGAACCCAGCAGTTGCTCTCCTAAGCCTGCATCAAGGAGACCTCACCATAGAGGATTATGTGGCAGAATTCTGTGAACTCTCTCACCACTTGGACTTTAATGATGTGGCCTTAAAGGACATATTTAGGGTAGGTTTAAATGAGCCTATCCGGTCATGTATGCCAGGTGGGAAGATTCACTTTTCCCTGGCCCAGTATATTGACTATGCCCTTTTATTAAGCGGCTCGAATTTTACTGTGGGTTTGGTGGACAAGGAGCCCCACAAACCTACAGTACCTGCCAAGCATGAGCCACTTTATGTCATGCCTGCCCAACCTGTGCCTGCATTTCACGTCAGCCACGTCCAGCCAGAGCTTCACGTCAGCCACGTCCAGCCAGAGCTTCACGTCAGCCACGTCCAGCCAGAGCTTCACGTCAGCCACGTCCAGCCAGAGCTTCATGTCAGCCACGTCCAGCCAGAGCTTCACGTCAGCCACGTCCAGCCAGAGCTTCACGTCAGCCACGTCCAGCCAGAGCTTCACGTCCAGCCAGAGCTTCACGTCCAGCCAGAGCTTCACGTCCAGCCAGAGCTTCACGTCCAGCCAGAGCTTCACGTCCAGCCAGAGCTTCACGTCCAGCCAGAGCTTCACGTCCAGCCAGAGCTTCACGTCCAGCCAGCTCTGGAAGATACTGTGATCATTGTGGGGTCCATGGCTGTTTTGTGTGTATGGGCAGCACACACATCAGCTACAGCCCAGGAATCCAGCCCAGAGCTTCCTTCGCCGCTGGTCCGGCCCAGCCTAGAGCCTCTCGTCATGCCTGCCGAGCCAGAGCCTCTCGTCACGCCTGCCGAGCCAGAGCCTCTCGTCACGCCTGCCGAGCCAGAGCCTCTCGTCACGCCTGCCGAGCCAGAGCCTCTCGTCACGCCTGCCGAGCCAGAGCCTCTCGTCACGCCTGCCGAGCCAGAGCCTCTCGTCACGCCTGCCGAGCCAGAGCCTCTCGTCACGCCTGCCGAGCCAGAGCCTCTCGTCACGCCTGCCGAGCCAGAGCCTCTCGTCACGCCTGCCGAGCCAGAGCCTCACGTCACGCCTGCCGAGCCAGAGCCTCACGTCACGCCTGCCGAGCCAGAGCCTCACGTCACGCCTGCCGAGCCAGAGCCTCACGTCACGCCTGCCGAGCCAGAGCCTCACGTCACGCCTGCCGAGCCAGAGCCTCATGTCACGCCTGAGCCTCAAATCACGCCTGCCGTTCCAGTGTCTGTTCCTGACCATAACCCCATAGCTGCCCCCAAGAATTTTTTTGGGGGGGGGCAGTAGGGCCCTTGATGGAACCATGAAAGCCGCACCGCCATGGCCGCCCGAGGGGTCCTCACCGCCATGGCCGCCCGAAGGGTCCTCGCCGCCATGGCCGCCCGAAGGGTCCTCGCCGCCATGGCCGCCCGAAGGGTCCTCGCTGCCATGGCCGCCCGAAGGGTCCTCGCCGCCATGGCCGCCCGAGGGGTCCTCACCGCCATGGGCGCCCGAAGGGTCCTCACCGCCATGGCCACCCGAAGGGTCCTCACCGCCCTGGCCGCCTGCGCATCCTGCTCCGCCCTGGCTGTCTGCACATCCTGCTCCGCCCTGGCCGTCTGCACATCCTGCTCCGCCCTGGCCGTCGGCACCTCCTGCTCCGCCCTGGCCATCTGAACTGCCAGGTCCGCCCACGCCTTGCCACGGCCGAGGTCCGCCCACGCCTTGCCACGGCCCAGGTCCGCCCACGCCTTGCCACGGCCCAGGTCCTGTCCACGGTTTTGTTTCATGCCCCGTCATGCTTTTGTTTCATGTTATGTTTTGATCTTGTTATGTTATTTTTTGAATAAACTGCACTTGGGTTCGCTACAACTTGCTTCCAGAGGATACTTTACAATCACGTTATAAATATATTTGTTATAAGTATTTAAATATGGCGAATATATTACTTGTGCAGTGAGGGGAGTCACATGATTTCTCCCCTGCTTTTTCTACATACTTCACACACACGTGCAGAAAAGCAAAGCATGTTGCACCTCCGGGCAAGCACAAAGCATAAATAAAGCAGAAAAAGTGCAAGTATGGTTTCTTGCTTTTTTGGACATAGACCGTGTCTATAATTGTGTCAGTGTGAAGCTTTATTTCTTTGTTCCTTTTCTGTCTACAGCGCATAAAAATATGGTCCTCTCTCTCATAATCTGTAATGTAAGTTCTAATAAACAAATCAACAATGAAGATTCAGAAGAAAACCAAAATATCAATAAATATTTTGATAACCAGTATAATTGTTCGCTATGTGCAATGGAGCACAAAAAGCTAAAGGCTAACCCCTGCCCCCCCCCCCCCCCCCCCCCCCCCCCAAAAGGCTACAAAACTGTGGCTGACTGATGTTTGTACAACAGTTTCTTTCTTCCTGTCTTAGCAGTGTGTTTTGTTTTTTCATTATTAGTGGTTATGTTGCTCTCACCTTGATGCTTTCTGTATCACCTTATAGCCAAAGGCAACATTTTGGCTCTCTGAAGGTGCAGTGAATTTTTTCCAGGAAACGGGGTCAATGTTAAAAGCCATCACCGACTGAGACACTAAAGTGTTTAGAAGTGATAAAAAAAGACTGTCAAATTAAAGTTTCTAGTTGCCAAGTCAATTAAAATGTATAAAATTGAAATTTCCATTTCTGCTTGCTGATTGGTCAATATAGCATTGCAGCCATGCTAAAATACATGCTAGTAACAGATGCCAAACATCAGTTCAGCAGCTGCTGGTTATTTCACTGTGTAGCAACAATAGAGGCAATTGGCAACATTAACATAACAAATAACATAATATATGTCTTGTAACCATTAAAAAAAGAAAAGAAAAAGGGAAAAAACAGAACTCGAGAACATACTACACTGTGAAAACCTTTTTTTTTTTCCTCTTAAGTGTAATTGTTTTTCAATACGAATATATGTGAAAATGCGTCATACATCTATAAGTTATTTTTTGCAGTGGTTTTCTTATAGATGCGTGTTTGAGTGTGAAATGTGTGAAGGCAGAAAGCTCATATGAGACAGAATTAGACTGAGAGGGGCATTTAGAGAAGGAAGTGCATACTTTATTCTTGCCTTAGAAGGACAGTTTTTCATCCTCATCCATTTATTATCTGGTCATATGCTATTACTTTAGAAAGATGGTCATGGTTTTGAACTTGAAATTAGATGTCTAATAAACTGTTCTCATAAGCTGTAAGCCATAATCATCAAAATTATAACTTTTGCACGATATTCTAATTTTTTGAGTTTCACCTGTACATTAAAATTAAAACTGAAAGAGCTTTAAACTTAATTCCTACAAAGATATATTGTGTTTTTTTGAAATCACTTATTCATCTATTCATGTACAACATGATTATTGCAATTCATTTCACAGCTTTACATTTGAACAAATTTAGACTATAAAGAGAATTTAAAACCAATTTTAGATGGTGAGATGATGATAAAATCTTATTGCCATTGACTGCTTTCAAATCATAGCCTACAAAAGGGAGCAAAATATTTACAAAAGAGTGAAAATAGGCAGCTATTGAGGTAACGATGGTGTGTACAAAAAAACTAGGCTAATAAAAGATAGAGAAGAAAATAAATAAATATCTTACCACAAAATATGCATAATCTGATACAGAAGTTCTGGTCCATAATATCATCTGAAGTAGAGGATGCCTGAGGTGAGCCAGTCAAAGCAATAAATAAAAAAGCGAAGATGTGTTTTGGTTTTAACTTGCCTGAAAGCTGACTCCCCATACTGGTTCAGAAGCCCACCCACATTGACAATTGATTGGTTGACTTATTGAAACAGCAGGCCAATCAGGATGCTCTCTGTCTTACAGTACATGCGCTTCATGAGGCACACATGCACACGCAAGGTCTCTCGCTCTCTTCCTCTCCCTCAGTTTGAAGCACACAGTCTCTTCTGTCTCGCATGCGCGCTCTTGCTCACTCGCTCTAGATTCCGGGAGATTTTAAAGGGGTGGTTGATTGCGATTTCACTTTTTTCATTTTAAATAGTGTGTAATGTTGCTGTTGGTGCATGAACAGTATCTGCAAAGTTGCTGCGCTGAAAGTTTAACTTAAGCAGAGATATCGTCGTTTAAAAATCAGGAAGTTTAACCCTTAGGGTCGAAAACCGCATCCACGCGTTTTGCTGGATTTTTTCCTTATCAGTGCAAAAGAGAATCAAATTACTCTGTTGATTTTGATCTTAAATATAAGTGTTGTACATCATTAGATCCTGTTAAGTTTCTATTTTTTTTGTGGATACTCACAATAAAAACAAAGTGTTGTGCTTTTCGTCAAATAAAGAAAAATAAACATGATGCACGTTTTTACTTGTCTCTGTCAGTGAGGTCCGTTCTGAAACGCGTCCGAAATATTAACTTTAACTCTCTCAATACTTGTCACAGAGATACGAGATATGTCTCTTTATGAAGCTGAGATTCTCTTCTTTTAAATGAAGTAATTTATTTAAAAAATATATATATTTACAGTTTATGTAATCCGTTTGAAACAAAGGAGAGTTACAGTTTTTTCGCTCTCCCTTCATTATAGATAATCAGGTGAGCCCGCCACACCCCCAGCGCTTTTGACATGGTAAATCTATGCATCACACGCGGCACGCCCCCGATCAATGCCAAACACAGATTCTTCATCAGAGATTCACAGATAGTTCATCGCGTTTTAGGGATGGAAGCACGCTAACGTTACTCCTTATGATTATGGACAAATGGGAATAATTCACCTTTTTCTCAGTGGAATTTGAAACTCAGACGAAGAACGTTCCATTTTGAAGAACGAAAAAACGCAACGCAATCCCATTTATGGTAAAGTAAGTGCATGAATTCGACGTGTTAAATTATTTATGAGCGGCTCAATAAGTTCGCAAAGATAAGATATTCCTTCCGCAGAAAATCTGTATCTTTGATACAAGTAGCCTAACTATCAGGAAAGGCAAGGGATTTTGTCCGGCTAAAAATTCTGTGAACTCTCTCACCACTTGGACTTTAATGATGTGGCCTTAAAGGACATATTTAGGGTAGGTTTAAATGAGCCTATCCGTCATGTATGCCAGGTGGGAAGATTCACTTTTCCCTGGCCCAGTATATTGACTATGCCCTTTTATTAAGCGGCTCGAATTTTACTGTGGGTTTGGTGGACAAGGAGCCCCACAAACCTACAGTACCTGCCAAGCATGAGCCACTTTATGTCATGCCTGCCCAACCTGTGCCTGCATTTCACGTCAGCCACGTCCAGCCAGAGCTTCACGTCAGCCACGTCCAGCCAGAGCTTCACGTCAGCCACGTCCAGCCAGAGCTTCACGTCAGCCACGTCCAGCCAGAGCTTCATGTCAGCCACGTCCAGCCAGAGCTTCACGTCAGCCACGTCCAGCCAGAGCTTCACGTCAGCCACGTCCAGCCAGAGCTTCACGTCCAGCCAGAGCTTCACGTCCAGCCAGAGCTTCACGTCCAGCCAGAGCTTCACGTCCAGCCAGAGCTTCACGTCCAGCCAGAGCTTCACGTCCAGCCAGAGCTTCACGTCCAGCCAGAGCTTCACGTCCAGCCAGCTCTGGAAGATACTGTGATCATTGTGGGGTCCATGGCTGTTTTGTGTGTATGGGCAGCACACACATCAGCTACAGCCCAGGAATCCAGCCCAGAGCTTCCTTCGCCGCTGGTCCGGCCCAGCCTAGAGCCTCTCGTCATGCCTGCCGAGCCAGAGCCTCTCGTCACGCCTGCCGAGCCAGAGCCTCTCGTCACGCCTGCCGAGCCAGAGCCTCTCGTCACGCCTGCCGAGCCAGAGCCTCTCGTCACGCCTGCCGAGCCAGAGCCTCTCGTCACGCCTGCCGAGCCAGAGCCTCTCGTCACGCCTGCCGAGCCAGAGCCTCTCGTCACGCCTGCCGAGCCAGAGCCTCTCGTCACGCCTGCCGAGCCAGAGCCTCTCGTCACGCCTGCCGAGCCAGAGCCTCACGTCACGCCTGCCGAGCCAGAGCCTCACGTCACGCCTGCCGAGCCAGAGCCTCACGTCACGCCTGCCGAGCCAGAGCCTCACGTCACGCCTGCCGAGCCAGAGCCTCACGTCACGCCTGCCGAGCCAGAGCCTCATGTCACGCCTGAGCCTCAAATCACGCCTGCCGTTCCAGTGTCTGTTCCTGACCATAACCCCATAGCTGCCCCCAAGAATTTTTTTGGGGGGGGCAGTAGGGCCCTTGATGGAACCATGAAAGCCGCACCGCCATGGCCGCCCGAGGGGTCCTCACCGCCATGGCCGCCCGAAGGGTCCTCGCCGCCATGGCCGCCCGAAGGGTCCTCGCCGCCATGGCCGCCCGAAGGGTCCTCGCTGCCATGGCCGCCCGAAGGGTCCTCGCCGCCATGGCCGCCCGAGGGGTCCTCACCGCCATGGGCGCCCGAAGGGTCCTCACCGCCATGGCCACCCGAAGGGTCCTCACCGCCCTGGCCGCCTGCGCATCCTGCTCCGCCCTGGCTGTCTGCACATCCTGCTCCGCCCTGGCCGTCTGCACATCCTGCTCCGCCCTGGCCGTCGGCACCTCCTGCTCCGCCCTGGCCATCTGAACTGCCAGGTCCGCCCACGCCTTGCCACGGCCGAGGTCCGCCCACGCCTTGCCACGGCCCAGGTCCGCCCACGCCTTGCCACGGCCCAGGTCCTGTCCACGGTTTTGTTTCATGCCCCGTCATGCTTTTGTTTCATGTTATGTTTTGATCTTGTTATGTTATTTTTTGAATAAACTGCACTTGGGTTCGCTACAACTTGCTTCCAGAGGATACTTTACAATCACGTTATAAATATATTTGTTATAAGTATTTAAATATGGCGAATATATTACTTGTGCAGTGAGGGGAGTCACATGATTTCTCCCCTGCTTTTTCTACATACTTCACACACACGTGCAGAAAAGCAAAGCATGTTGCACCTCCGGGCAAGCACAAAGCATAAATAAAGCAGAAAAAGTGCAAGTATGGTTTCTTGCTTTTTTGGACATAGACCGTGTCTATAATTGTGTCAGTGTGAAGCTTTATTTCTTTGTTCCTTTTCTGTCTACAGCGCATAAAAATATGGTCTCTCTCTCATAATCTGTAATGTAAGTTCTAATAAACAAATCAACAATGAAGATTCAGAAGAAAACCAAAATATCAATAAATATTTTGATAACCAGTATAATTGTTCGCTATGTGCAATGGAGCACAAAAAGCTAAAGGCTAACCCCTGCCCCCCCCCCCCCCCCCCCCCCCCAAAAGGCTACAAAACTGTGGCTGACTGATGTTTGTACAACAGTTTCTTTCTTCCTGTCTTAGCAGTGTGTTTTGTTTTTTCATTATTAGTGGTTATGTTGCTCTCACCTTGATGCTTTCTGTATCACCTTATAGCCAAAGGCAACATTTTGGCTCTCTGAAGGTGCAGTGAATTTTTTCCAGGAAACGGGGTCAATGTTAAAAGCCATCACCGACTGAGACACTAAAGTGTTTAGAAGTGATAAAAAAAGACTGTCAAATTAAAGTTTCTAGTTGCCAAGTCAATTAAAATGTATAAAATTGAAATTTCCATTCCTGCTTGCTGATTGGTCAATATAGCATTGCAGCCATGCTAAAATACATGCTAGTAACAGATGCCAAACATCAGTTCAGCAGCTGCTGGTTATTTCACTGTGTAGCAACAATAGAGGCAATTGGCAACATTAACATAACAAATAACATAATATATGTCTTGTAACCATTAAAAAAAGAAAAGAAAAAGGGAAAAAACAGAACTCGAGAACATACTACACTGTGAAAACCTTTTTTTTTTTCCTCTTAAGTGTAATTGTTTTTCAATACGAATATATGTGAAAATGCGTCATACATCTATAAGTTATTTTTTGCAGTGGTTTTCTTATAGATGCGTGTTTGAGTGTGAAATGTGTGAAGGCAGAAAGCTCATATGAGACAGAATTAGACTGAGAGGGGCATTTAGAGAAGGAAGTGCATACTTTATTCTTGCCTTAGAAGGACAGTTTTTCATCCTCATCCATTTATTATCTGGTCATATGCTATTACTTTAGAAAGATGGTCATGGTTTTGAACTTGAAATTAGATGTCTAATAAACTGTTCTCATAAGCTGTAAGCCATAATCATCAAAATTATAACTTTTGCACGATATTCTAATTTTTTGAGTTTCACCTGTACATTAAAATTAAAACTGAAAGAGCTTTAAACTTAATTCCTACAAAGATATATTGTGTTTTTTGAAATCACTTATTCATCTATTCATGTACAACATGATTATTGCAATTCATTTCACAGCTTTACATTTGAACAAATTTAGACTATAAAGAGAATTTAAAACCAATTTTAGATGGTGAGATGATGATAAAATCTAATTGCCATTGACTGCTTTCAAATCATAGCCTACAAAAGGGAGCAAAATATTTACAAAAGAGTGAAAATAGGCAGCTATTGAGGTAACGATGGTGTGTACAAAAAAACTAGGCTAATAAAAGATAGAGAAGAAAATAAATAAATATCTTACCACAAAATATGCATAATCTGATACAGAAGTTCTGGTCCATAATATCATCTGAAGTAGAGGATGCCTGAGGTGAGCCAGTCAAAGCAATAAATAAAAAAGCGAAGATGTGTTTTGGTTTTAACTTGCCTGAAAGCTGACTCCCCATACTGGTTCAGAAGCCCACCCACATTGACAATTGATTGGTTGACTTATTGAAACAGCAGGCCAATCAGGATGCTCTCTGTCTTACAGTACATGCGCTTCATGAGGCACACATGCACACGCAAGGTCTCTCGCTCTCTTCCTCTCCCTCAGTTTGAAGCACACAGTCTCTTCTGTCTCGCATGCGCGCTCTTGCTCACTCGCTCTAGATTCCGGGAGATTTTAAAGGGGTGGTTGATTGCGATTTCACTTTTTTCATTTTAAATAGTGTGTAATGTTGCTGTTGGTGCATGAACAGTATCTGCAAAGTTGCTGCGCTGAAAGTTTAACTTAAGCAGAGATATCGTCGTTTAAAAATCAGGAAGTTTAACCCTTAGGGGTCGAAAACCGCATCCACGCGTTTTGCTGGATTTTTTCCTTATCAGTGCAAAAGAGAATCAAATTACTCTGTTGATTTTGATCTTAAATATAAGTGTTGTACATCATTAGATCCTGTTAAGTTTCTATTTTTTTTGTGGATACTCACAATAAAAACAAAGTGTTGTGCTTTTCGTCAAATAAAGAAAAATAAACATGATGCACGTTTTTACTTGTCTCTGTCAGTGAGGTCCGTTCTGAAACGCGTCCGAAATATTAACTTTAACTCTCTCAATACTTGTCACAGAGATACGAGATATGTCTCTTTATGAAGCTGAGATTCTCTTCTTTTAAATGAAGTAATTTATTTAAAAAATATATATATTTACAGTTTATGTAATCCGTTTGAAACAAAGGAGAGTTACAGTTTTTTCGCTCTCCCTTCATTATAGATAATCAGGTGAGCCCGCCACACCCCCAGCGCTTTTGACATGGTAAATCTATGCATCACACGCGGCACGCCCCCGATCAATGCCAAACACAGATTCTTCATCAGAGATTCACAGATAGTTCATCGCGTTTTAGGGATGGAAGCACGCTAACGTTACTCCTTATGATTATGGACAAATGGGAATAATTCACCTTTTTCTCAGTGGAATTTGAAACTCAGACGAAGAACGTTCCATTTTGAAGAACGAATTAACCTCGAGGATTCAAGTTCGGAGTAAGTTGTTTATAGTGTTTTATAATTCCTTTTCTGATCATAGAGCTCAAATGCATTTTCATATTTTGCATAGTAATTACCTCAACACAACATTCGTGTAGCAGCTAGGCCTATACGCTCGTGTAAACTTTTTAAATAACTGCTTAGGTTATAATGATTTAGTGAAATATATCGATCTGCGAGTGTTGTTTGAGTTCTGCTGTGGTCTAGTGGTTAGATCACTCGCCAACCGAGTGCACTACGCACTGCTGAAATTTGTCATGTTGCACCACGTTATCGACCAGGCAGAACAATCCTTCCAACCACTATAGATAGATTCTCAAATAGCTTACCTGATCTATCTCAGCTGCTCAGTAAACCCAAACAAACAGATGAACTAGAGGAAATGACTAGCAGTATGAGCAACATTTTCTCTAGTACACTAGATATTGTTGCACCAATTAGATTAAAAAAGGTTAGAGAGAAAACGTACTCGGTTACTAACGTAACCTCGGTTCTCTCTAGAGAGGGAACGAGTACTGCGTAATATCTTACGCTATGGGGAAAACTCTTTTCCTCGAGATATTGAAGCCAAAAATTATCCTTAATTTTAAACATGCAAAACGCTTTGCAGCAGCAAGCAGACAAGGGCGAGACGGCTCGCGCGCCCATTGGCTGCCTTGCTGGAAAAGCTGCAGCCTATCGAGGTGAGGCACTGCGTGACGTAATGACGAATGGGGACGCTTCGCGCCCATTTCGTCATGTCCCGCCAGTAGAGGCGTGGTCTCGCCCTATAAATACCCCCTCGATAGCTGTATTTCCTCTGATTTTTCAACGCCGAAGCGAACCAGAGCGTATTCCAAGCACGGCAAGATACGCAGTACTCGTTCCCTCTCTAGAGAGAACCGAGGTTACGTTAGTAACCGAGTACGTTCTCTTACGAGAGTATCTCTCGTACTGCGTAATATCTTACGCTATGGGGAACACCATGCAACACGCCGTGCGGACAGGGATCCAACACCAGAGTCCCGGGGCCAAGCCCGGGGCGCATCTAGTGCACAATCACCACAACTCACACAGAGTAGAGGAGGAGAGGCTAGAAGCATCACTCCCTCATAAAAGTCCCGTAGGGGTAACAGACCCGTAGGGGTACACATAAGCCGCATGGCGGCCGATAAGCCCGAAGTTCAGACCGCCAGAAGCTTAGCTTGTAAGGCGGGCACCTCCAGGTTATAGTATTTGATAAATGTAGACGGCGAGGCCCAGCCCGCAGCCGTACAGATATCCTGCAGGGAGACCCCGCTAAACCATGCCCACGACGAGGCCACGCCTCTTGTGGAGTGCGCTTTGACACCCAATGGGCATTGCAGGCCCTTGGAAGTGTAAGCCAGCGCTATGGCATCCACTATCCATCTGGATAGGCTCTGTTTTGAAGCGGCAAGTCCCTTAGAACGGCCGCCAAACAACACGAAAAGCTGCTCGGTCTGTCTGAACCCAGCCGAGCGGGACACATAAGCCCTTAACGCCCTGACAGGGCAAAGGAGACTCGCGTCCCTCTCCTCATTGAGAACCGGAAGGGCAGACAGGGAAATTACCTGGGCCCTAAACGGTGTATTGAGGGATTTTGGCACGTAGCCGTGCCTCGGTTTGAGTACGACCTTTGAGTCGTTAGGCCCAAACTCCAGACATGACGCGCTTACAGAAAGCGCCTGTAAGTCCCCTACACGCTTCACTGAAGCGAGAGCCAATAGGAGCACCGTCTTAAGGGACAGGTGCTTCATGTCCGACAGCTGGATCGGCTCAAACGGGGCGCCTTTCATGGCCTCCAAGACCGTGGAAAGGTCCCAAGCCGGGACTGAAGGGGGCCTGGGAGGGTTTAACCTCCGAGCTCCTCGTAGGAAACGCACGACTAAGTCGCTTTTCCCCAGTGACTGGCCAGACACCGGTTTAGCAAACGTTGCTATGGCCGCCACATAAACTTTGAGCGTGGATGGGGTCCTACCCTTATCCATCAGCTCCTGAAGGAAGGCAAGCACTTCCTTAACCCCGCAGTCCACAGGTGCAAAGCCACGGGCTCGACACCAAGTAGAGAACACCGACCATTTCGAGGCATAGAGCCGTCTGGTAGACGGAGCTCTAGCCTGCGCGATCGTGTTTAGCACTCCTTCCGGGAGGCTAGCGGGTACCCGTTGATGGCCCATGCGTGCAGGGACCAGAGATCCGGGCGAGGATGCCAAATCGAGCCCTCCGCCTGAGAGAGGAGATCTTTCCTCAATGGTACAGGCCACGGGGCAGTGCTGGCCAGCCGCATCAGGACCGGAAACCAAGCCTGGTTCGTCCAGAGCGGAGCTACAAGCAGCACTGGGCATCCATTTTCCCTGATCCGCTCCAACACCTGAGGCAGGAGCGAGACGGGGGGAAAAGCATACAGGGGACCACTGGGCCAAGCATGGGCCAGCGCGTCCCTGCTTTTCGAGAAGAATACTGGGCAGTGAGCGTTCTCGCGGGACGCGAACAGGTCCACCTGCGCTCTGCCAAACGTTTCCCACAGCAGCTGGACCGTCTGCGGATGCAGCGACCATTCTCCTGTCGGGACGTTGTCTCTGGACAGCTTGTCTGGACCCGCATTCAGGTGCCCAGGCACGTGCGCCGCTTTCAGAGAAAGGAGGTTGCGCTGGGCCCAGACCAAGAGGGGTTCCGTCAGCCTGCAAAGGCGTGTGGACCCGACGCCGCCCTGGCGATTTATGTACGCCACCACTGACGTGTTGTCCGACCGGAGCGCTTTGTCGACTGCTATCATTTCCAAGCAGTTTATGTGAAGGAGCTTCTCCCGCTCTGACCATAGGCCAGCCAGCGGTCTGCCCTCGAGCAGCGCTCCCCACCCCGTGGTGGAGGCGTCCGTAGACACCACTTTCACCCTTGAGGCGGTCCCCAGACTCACACCAATCTGATACCAGCTGGTTACTTTCCAGGGTTCCAGAGCCGAAACGCACCATTGGTCGACCCTGAGGCGACACCAGCCCGTGGTCCATGCCCGGGGCGGGACCCGTGGTTTCAGCCACCTCTGCAGTGGGCGCATGCGAAGCAGGCCCAGCTGGAGTACAGAGGATGCTGCGGCCATCAGGCCCAGCATTTTCTGAAACCGTCTGAGCGGGACTATAGAGCCGTGGCGGAAGGATTCCGCGACGCACTGAATACTTAGTACGCGCTCCGGTGACAGGCGTGCCGTCATGGACAGCGAGTCTAACACTGTTCCCAGGAAAGAAATTCTCTGGCTGGGACACAGCGAGCTCTTTTCCCAGTTGACTGTCAGGCCCAGTTTCTCGAGGTGCTCGAGCAGTGTGGCCCTGTGTTCTATGAGCTCTGACCGTGATCGAGCTAGAATCAGCCAATCGTCCAAGTAGTTCATAACTCGCATGCCCTGAAGACTCAGGGGTGCGAGAGCCGCGTCCATGCACTTCGTAAATGTACGGGGTGCCAAGGACAGGCCGAACGGCAGGACTGTGTATTGATATGCCTGGCCCTCGAACGCGAATCTCAAGAATCGCCTGTGATGGGACGCTATTTGTATTTGGAAATAGGCGTCTTTCAGATCTATTGACATAAACCAGTCCCCTTGGCGCACTTGCGCGAGGAATCCCCTGGTCGTAAGCATCCTGAACTGGCGCTTCACAAGCGCTTTGTTCAGCTGTCTCAGATCTAGAATGGGTCTGAAGCCCCCATCTTTTTTCGGTACCAGAAAATATCTGCTGTATAAGCCCCCTTCGCTCTGAGCCTGAGAAAGGGGCTCTATGGCCCCACTTGCTCAGCAGTTTCGCTATCTCGGCTCGAAGTAGATGAGATACTTCGTTTCTCACCGTAGTCTCGACGCGCGCCGTATAACGGCGGGGACGTCGTGCGAATTGTAGCGAGTAGCCTCTCTTTATAGTGTTCAGCACCCAGTCTGATACCCCGGGTAGCTTTGACCACGCTTCTGCGTGAATAGCTAGAGGTAGAATGCAGACCGGGCTCTGGCCGTGACCAGGCAACGGCTCGAGAGCCCCGGTACCCTGGGAACACAACGCCGTGTTTACAGCGTTCGAGGCGGGGGGCGCGCTGAACACAGCGGGCAGTCTGGCCGTGCTCAAATTCTCTATGGCGGGACGCACAGCGAGTGTGAGCGGGGGGAATCCCGTGGGATTAGGCGTGCTTGCGGGGGGATGTGGGCGCAAACTTACGGGCACATCTACTGCACTGTACACGCTTTCGGTCGGAGCCGATAGATTGTGTGTTGGTTTCGTTTTTACAGAAACCAAGGGACACGCGGCATGTAGCGTGAGCGGGCATTGTATGGGCGCATTCACTACATTGTGTGCACAATCGACCTGAGTCAGATTTATGTGTGCTAGCCTCGCACCGTGGCGGGCTGTGTCTGGGTGTGGGAATGGGCACTGGGGCGTGGGCATTCTTACAACACTCATAACACCATCGGCCGTGGCCGGTATACCAGAAAATACACTCTTTATTGGATTTATCTGGGTAGCCATAAAAACGGCTTTTGTGTGCAGGCAAGCGGGCTGAGACACCGGCTGCTTCACTGCTAAATACACTGGCACAGTCACATCGCAAGGAACTGAACGAGCGAATCGTTTCGGTGGGGAACCGGCCGCAGCGGGATCCGAACACCGTCGCTTTCCTAGAGTGGCTAGGAAAGCTTCGAGGCCTCGGGCTTGAGCTCAATCTTAGGCCGGGGCCCGCGCTGAGCGGGGCGGCGTCCAGCAGAGCGAGAGCGCGGTCTCTGATCCCGGGCCTGGCGGCGCTGTGTAGCGGCGGCTGCGGGCGATGCAGGCCGAGGCTGCGAGCTGCGAGCAGACGGCTGCTTAGAGCGACCGCAGCGGAGCTTGAGCGCTTCGGGAGGAAGTGCTTCATGGCCTGCGAAGTCTTCTGCACCTCAGAATATCTGTCCGCGAAATCTTTGACGGCAGATCCGAAGAGGCCCGCAGGGGAAATGGGCGCGTCGAGGAATACAGAGCGCTCAGCTTCCGTCATCTCAGACAGCGTCAACCACAGATGTCTCTCAGCAACGGTGAGAGAGGCCATATTCCGCCCCATGGCCTGAGCAGCGGCTTTAGCGGCGCGTAGAGCAAGGTTCGTAGCGCCTCGTAAATCCGCCACACTGACAGCACCCGGCCCTTCCTCGTCCAATTTAAGGAGAAGGTCAGCCTGGTAAATCTGCAAGATCGCCATAGTATGCAGCGCTGAGACCGCCTGTCCAGCGGCTGTGTAGGCACGCCCGTGCAGCGATGAAGTCACCCGGCAGGCTTTAGAAGGAAGCGTTGTCTGCGCGCGCCGTCCCGCAGAGGGCGGGCAGAGATGCGACGCGACCGCCGCCTCCACAGGCGGAATGGAGAGATATCCTTTATCTCCCGCGCCGACGACAGAGGAAAAAGCCGCAGAGGTGGAAGTGCGCATCCTGGCGGAGAAAGGGGCAGTCCATGACTTAGCGACTTCGTCGTGGAGCTCAGGGAGGAAGGGGGCGGCCCTAGACCTAGACGGGGCTTCGTCCTTCTTTAGAAAGTGCCCGTCGAGTCTGTTGCGCGGCGGCAAAGCAGGCGCCTCCCACTCGAGGCCGATGCACTCCACGACCTGGGTGAGCAGACGCATCAGCTCAGCCTCAATGCCGGGTCTCTTCCCAGAGGGTTGGCTAGATACATCAGCGGGGGGGAGGTCCACAGAGCTCGCCCAATCCTTGCTATCAGAAGCCACAAGAGAGCATACCTCAGCAGGTTCGTCCAGCTCGGGAGCGGAAGCGGCGGCAGACGGCGGGCGCTGTCCGTCCGGGAGCGACTCAAGTGAAGCCGGCGAAGCAGGCGGGCGAACCGGCGAGCTTTGGCGGGCTGGAGAAGGCTCGGGAGCGCGCTGGGCGCGACGCTTCTTGCGGCGCGGCAGAGAAGGCTGGGACGCGGGCTCAGAGAACGACGCCAGGCGAGTCCTCAGAGTCACCATGGGCAGAAGTTCGCAGTGCGGGCATCCACCATCCGCGAGCGCGATAGCCGCGTGCTCATGACCCAGGCAGGACACACAGATGACATGACGATCCTCATCACTGAGTTGGGCGCGGCACGAGCCACAGAAAGGCATCTTTAAAAAGACGCAGCTCTTTTAGAACAGAGAATGGGTGTTGCGTCACGTAAGCAAACACACACACACTTAGCAGAGTAAAAGGATATAGTACGCCGGAAAGCGCAGCAGGTACGGCGGTTGAAGGCGGCTGGGCCAGCGACTTCAGAAATGGCACGTCCCGCTGATAAGGCTACAAGTCAACGGCGCGGCTTCTCACTCTGGATCCAGCGATGCGTGAGCTTCGCGTGAAGAGTAGAAAAATCAGAGGAAATACAGCTATCGAGGGGGTATTTATAGGGCGAGACCACGCCTCTACTGGCGGGACATGACGAAATGGGCGCGAAGCGTCCCCATTCGTCATTACGTCACGCAGTGCCTCACCTCGATAGGCTGCAGCTTTTCCAGCAAGGCAGCCAATGGGCGCGCGAGCCGTCTCGCCCTTGTCTGCTTGCTGCTGCAAAGCGTTTTGCATGTTTAAAATTAAGGATAATTTTTGGCTTCAATATCTCGAGGAAAAGAGTTTTCCCCATAGCGTAAGATATTACGCAGTACGAGAGATACTCTCGTAAGAGAACTAAAACACCATGGTACAACAGTGCTACGCATGCTATCAAGAGAGAAACTCGTAACTTAGAGCGTAAATGGAAACGAACTAATTTAGAGGTCTTCAGAATCGCGTGGAAAGACAGTATGTCACGTTATAAAAGGGCTCTAAAATCAGCCAGGGCTGAGCATATCCGCAAACTAATTGAAAATAACCAAAATAATCCAAGGTTTTTATTTAACACCGTGGCTAGACTAACAAATAATCAGACATCTCCAGAGCAAAATATTCCGTTACAATATAGTAGTAATGATTTTATGAATTACTTCAATGAGAAAATAGAAAGCATCCGAAACACTATTGTAAATGTACAATCCTCTATGGTGTCTTATGACTCGGCCTCAATTATGGCCCCCCTAGAACAACTAAACCGCTTTACAACTATAGGACAGGAAGAACTAAATAAACTTATCATTGCATCTAAACCAACAACATGTTTATTAGATCCAATACCCACTAAACTACTTAAAGAAGTGTTACCTGTAGTGGAAGAGCCTCTTCTCAATATTATTAACTCGTCTTTATTTTTAGGTCACGTTCCAAAAATATTCAAGCTGGCAGTAATAAAACCTCTCATTAAGAAACCGCAATTAGATCCAAATAACCTAGCAAATTACAGACCCATCTCAAATCTTCCATTTATGTCTAAAATACTAGAAAAAATTGTGTCCGCTCAATTGTGCTCTTTCTTGCAAGAAAATGATATCTATGAAAAATTTCAGTCGGGATTCAGACCGCATCATAGCACAGAAACTGCGCTAGTTAAAATTACAAATGATTTACTCTTAGCCTCTGACCAAGGCTGTATCTCAATACTAGTTCTACTTGATCTTAGTGCTGCGTTCGACACTATAGATCATAAAATACTCTTAGATCGACTACAAAACTACACTGGTGTTCAGGGACAGGCATTAAGCTGGTTTAGATCGTACTTATCAGACCGTTACCATTTCGTCTGTTTAAATGGGGAAAAATCAAAGATAACATCAGTAGACTATGGAGTGCCGCAAGGATCTGTCCTAGGCCCTCTGCTTTTCTCAATATATATGCTGCCACTTGGTAATATTATAAGAAAACATGGAATTAATTTTCACTGTTATGCTGATGACACTCAATTATATATCTCATCACGACCAGATGAAAACACTAACTTATCTAACTTGACAGAGTGTCTAAAAGATATCAAATGCTGGATGACGTGTAATTTCCTGCTATTAAATTCAGATAAAACGGAGGTATTACTTATTGGTCTAAAAAACTACCCACAAAATCCCTTACAATACAACTTTAATTTAGAAGGATGTCCTGTTACTTTATCCACTACAGTAAAAGACCTGGGTGTTATGCTAGACCGCAACTTGACTTTCGAAAATCATATTTCATATGTTACAAGAACAGCCTTTTTCCACCTTAGAAACATTGCTAAGCTACGTAACATGCTATCTGTTTCAGATGCAGAAAAGTTAGTTCATGCATTCATGACCTCGAGACTAGATTACTGTAATGCTTTATTAGCTGGTTGTCCTGCATCCTCAATAAACAAGCTACAGTTAGTCCAAAATGCAGCCGCTAGAGTTCTTACTAGATCAAGAAAATATGATCATATAACACCAATTTTATCATCTCTACACTGGTTACCTATTAAGTTCCGTATCAATTACAAAGTATTACTACTGACTTATAAAGCTCTAAATGGTTTAGCTCCTGTGTATTTAACAGACCTTCTATCGCCCTACAATCCATCGCGCTCTTTAAGATCACAAAATTCGAGGCTTCTGGTCATTCTTAGGATATCTAAGTCTACTAAAGGAGGGAGGGCGTTCTCACATTTAGCTCCTAAACTCTGGAATAGCCTTCCTGATATTGTTCGAGACTCAGACTCGCTGTCCCAGTTTAAAACTAGATTAAAGACGCATCTCTTTAACCAAGCATTCACTTAATGCTTACCTTTTATACTACTTCTGAATCAGTTCGAATGCATTAATATTATGAACATCAGCTATGCTAATTATTTCCCATCTGTCTTTCTGCTGTTATCTCGGGACGCTAGTCCCGAGGTAAATAGCGTTCGTCAGCTCCAGTTTGTATCCAGCCTCTCACGGAGACTTCAGATGCCTCAACACCTGTGATGAGACGACTAAACGCCTGTGGAGAGACGACTCGACGCCTGTGAAGAGACGACTAAACACGGCGATATGTTATGCCTAAATTTATACATGATTAACTAACTGTATTTTTCTTTGTACATTTCTGAAATGCACTTTCTGTAAAGCTGCTTTGAGACAATGTGTATTGTGAAAAGCGCTATACAAATAAACTTGAATTGAATTGAATTGAATTTAAAACTACTACTAAAACTTCTCCTTGTTATTAGAATATTGAACTTACTGTAAAGCAAACTATAATAAACATTGCACATCTTCTTCCACCTTTGTCTTTCCTTCTCTTGCATAGCATGCTTGCTCTCTTGGTCACGGTTTAATTTTTCTCCTCTCTTTCGTTGGTACTTTCTATTTCTTCTCCTTTGCTCCTCAACTGACAATTTCTGTCCAGCCATGCTATCCCATAATACAAATTGAAATAAAGAAAAATGTACTTGAATAAGACTATAGAATCAGACTTTTATTATCGTGATACTTTTTTATTGGCCATATCGCCCAGCCCTACACAGGCTTCTCATTTCTCTATCTCTGTCTCTACATATATAAATAATATATTAAAGTGCTGGCTAAGTTACACGTTACACAATAATAAGCAGACCACTGCCTCCTCGTTCTCTACAAGTCAGATGCGTATGGTTAAATAATGTAATGCATGCTATGTATGTGCATTTATGTCTAAATAAAACCCTGAAATAACGGTTTAACCCTTCACTATATTCACAAATAATATTATATTCACACATTAAGAGGTTATTGGTGGATTTGTCAACTCCGTCAGCTTACAGGTCAACTCCGTCAGACATAGAACCTGACGGAGTTGACGTCTGATGGAGCTGACGTAAGGGCATGTATTTTCCCACCAAAACATGTATTATACACTGTAGCTAGGAAGTTTTTCCTCAGTTGCTAGCTGTCCCAATAACCTCACTAAAATGCTTAAATTCTATCCGCTATGGTTTAAAAAAAGTATCTTAACAGAAAGATGGTATTGACATGGTGCAGCTGTGACCATAGGAATATTGACATTGTTTGTCTAAAATATAAAAAAATGTAAAATGTACCAGAGCATGTGTGGTAGTGCTGCATTCCCCACAGACAGGGAGATGAAAAGGGGTCCTCAAGGATATAGCTGACCATGCCTTTTCCTGATTTAAAGAGCTTTATGAAAAAATCTGACGGAGTTGACAGAAACTGAGGACACAACTTTAATAGGCAGATATTTATTGAAAATATTGTTTGATGTTCACTTCATGCATTGTTTTTTTATATTTATACCCCTTATTTTTTATTTGATATATATGTTTTCACAATTGTAGAGCTTTTTTTAAAGTTTTTTGGAATGGTTAATTTTGTAACCTCTTGCTGAGGACAAGTGCAATAACATGGACCATCTTACCACAGACCATACATTTAAATAACTTTTCCCCAAAAAGATAAAAAAGTTTATTCTAAAAATCAGATAGGTATATACAATTCCTTTAGATTTAACTTTGTAAGTATGTCATACATGATAAATTTCTTAATTCTATGTGGGACATGTTTTGTCCCGACTCTCCAGAATCAGTGATATACATACAAAAAAATAAAAAAAATTAAAATATATATATACCCATTCTGTTTAATTTTTTCTAAAATTAATTTTTTTGTTATAAATATATTTGTATATATAAACATTTGCATATGTGTTTTTTTTCATTATGGTTATGACAGTGTTACCTGATATGGCAGCCCGTTCTCATCCCACGGCGTCTTATCGCAAAATCCATATCATGGCACAACATAATACCGGTAGTCACGTTCATACCGGTATAGCACCCACCCCTACCGAGGCGGTGGAGCAATTATTAGAGTACCACGCCCCGGTGGGTGGTACATCTTTGGGTCGAGACCCCATGATCACTTCACTGTAAAAAATAATTCTGTGGCTTAGTAAATATTACAGAAATATTTAACTTTATTAACTTAATAAAATCTCTGAATATCTTTAACTTGATTGTTTGAGTTAAACATACCAAAATAATTTAGTAAAAATCCAACAGTTAATTTTATCTAGAATTTACAGATATATTTAAGTTTTTTTCAATAAAATTATTTAGTATTTGACTAACCAATTATTTCTTTATAATACACTTAATATATTTGTGAAATTTCTATCAAAAAATATGAGAATGTTTAATTAAACTGATCTGTTTCAAGAAACAAAAAAATTACTTAATTCAAATCAATATTATTAATATATTTCACACTCTTAAGAAATTTAGTAAGTTTACTCAATTAAAACAATTCACCCCTCCCCCACCCTGACGACAACTCGACGGTTGGTTCTTGGTTGAGTGAGCGCGGGCTGTTTGAACTCTCCGGTCTCCAGTACAACATCTCTCTTCTCAGCGTTGCAGATTTGGTGCATTTCCTCTGTGAAATTCAGGTTTGTGCATATATTATCTTATCTATACAATCATTACTGTGCTTTAAATCATTTTATTTAATGCAAAACAACATATACATGTGCGTAATTCGACACCTAAACAGAGTCGCGCCCATCTTTAACGTTATGGTCTTTTCGCGTGATTGAAACGCCTTGCATAAACACACGACTTTATTCCTTTCTAATGATAATGAATATAATTCATTTGGATGATAAAATGTCCTCAGAACTGTCACTGTTTGTTTATTGGCAGGTTATGGAGTGAGTTGCTCGCAGTATCTTTCGGCTATGAGTGGGACGGTATTCAGGACACCGGTCTAAAGATCGAAGTTCACCCGCAGAGCGCGAGTCCGTCTCCGGGACGAAAACCAGCGCTGATCCGGTGGACATTGGATAACAAGACTGGTTGATTACACTTGAATTAGGCTACCTGAATGTTTAAATGTTTCATTTTACTTCAAAAATGTTTGTTAATTGAGTTTAAATGTAGGCAATATTGTATACATGACATGTTAAAAACAGTGTACAATGTGCTGTATTGCTGTACTCAATGACAATAAAGGCCATGCCATTTAACGTATACTGGTTGTTGTATGAAATAGGCTACTATTTTACAAAGGTTTAGAGGAAATAAAAGAGGTTAATATTACTTATAAATAAAAACAGTTAATATTACTCAAATATTGTTTTTTAAATGTTAAATCATACTCAATTTTATTTCTTAATGTACCAGATTCAGTTACTCCAATTTACTTAATTTTTTTACTTGCATTTACTCAATTCGCACAGTATATTTCATTGATTTCACAGCTTTAAAATTTACTCAATTTTTTTGAGTGTAAAAATGTTTCACCAAAAAAATTGAGTAAATAATAGTTAGACTTTTTACAGTGTTGGTTCCTTCATGGCACCTTTAGGCTGAGGCCTGCAACTCGCACTAGGGTGCCGGCTTGGGACCTTGCAATAGTTCAAGAAGGCCTATCTGGGGCTCCCTTTGACCCCTTAGATTCGCTCTCAGAGAAGTTTCTTACTTTTAAGACTATTTTTCTGCTAACTATTTCTTCCCTCAAAAGAGTCGGAGACCTTCAGGCCCTTTCAGTTTCTCCCACCTGCCCTGAGTTTGCACCTGGGATGGTCAAGGCATTCTTATACCCTAAACATGGATATGTTCCTAAGGTGCCTACCATTATTCTGAGGCATATTGTGCTGCAGGCTTTCTGTCCTCCTCTGTTTACTTCGTCGGACCAGGAAAAGCTGAACAACTTGTGCCCAGTGCAAGCACTGGACACTTATGTTCATCGGACTTCTCCGTGGAGAAAATCCGACCAATTGTTTGTCTGCTTTGGATCACCCAAGAAAGGTCTTCCTGCCTCTAAGCAGACATTGAGCAAGTGGATAGTTGAGGCTATTTCTCTTGCTCATAAGTCCTCTGACCAGCCATGCCCCTTGGTGGTCAGAACTCATTCCACTAGGATTATGGCGGCTTCTTAAGCCTTATTATCTGGAGTTTCTCTCCAAGACATTTGTGATGTGGCAGGCTGGTCCTCACCGCTCACATTATTCAGGTTTTATAGTCTGGACCTGGACGCTGCCCCAGGATCTCAAGTGCTTAGTGTAGTACTGACAACAAGCTGACACTTAGGCACTTGAAAGTTTGGCGATATGGGTATTCATGTTCCCAAAGCATCATCGATGCATCGCGATTTCTCTTGAAAGAGAACGTCTCAGGTTACGACTGTAACCATAGTTCCCTGAGATAGGGAACGAGATGATGCGTCGCCCTGCCATACTCCCTGCATCCCTGTGATCGACTTGCTTAGGCAATTTTCGAAGCTAATGCCGGTTGCACCAGATGCGCTTTTATCTCTTCCTGGTCATGACGTCACCCGCCCGTGACGTTCATTCCATCCATTGTACTAGTTGACATTGATGCTTCAGACGCATTCACGCTGGAAGCGTTCCCAAAGCGTCATCAACACATCATCTCGTTCCCTATCTCAGGGAACAATGGTTACAGATGTAACCTGAGACGGGTTCTTTGTTTTTCCGTTTAGATGACTAAAACGAGAAAACAAACTATCCCGAACGTACACGGACTAATGACATTTTGAACAAAATCAGGCCAAAAGGAAGTTCATTTTTATATTGTTTTGGGAGTTCGAAACAGCTTGCCAAAGCAAACTTTCTGGAAAAGTTCGCTATGGCTGGTAAACACCTTTTTTACTACCATTGGTCTGTGGCAATTACATAATTGATAGCTGTGCCCGGAGGCTCTGCCTTCTTTCACGTGGAAATCTTTTCCGGTTCATTTCTCCTGTTGAGTCTGTCGAGGTCAGAAGTCTGCGTGTGAAAAAAAACACACACTGAAGAGCAGATTTATATTAGAAAATTAAGTTGTACTTCTGATGAAATGAGACACTAACACTGTTTTTCATGTTTCAATGTTTAATTTTATTTCAAACACAAATTGAGGTATGTATAAATAATGGCACAAAAATAATGGATAATGCCAAAGTTATTTAATTTTGGCTTTTGTTGTTTTACTTACCAACACTAATGCCATTTTAAATATGCCAATATTCCCAAAAAAGCTAAATAAACAATATCTTCATATAAAGCAGAAAGCATTAGACATTTTCAAAATCTGTGGAAATGTGATAAGAAAACAGAATAAAAAGTAATAAAAGGCAATTGCGACTTTTTCTCTCACAATTCTGACTTCTTTATTTGCAACTGTGAGTTTATATCTTACAATTCTGTCTTTTTTTCTCCCTCAGAATTGTGGCATATAAGCTCACAATTACGAGTTACAAAGTCTGAATAGCGATTCTGAGATACAAACTCGCAGTTGTAAACTTTTCTCAAAATGTCATAATTGTGAACTGACAATTTTTTTCTTGAACTGGACTTTATAACTCGCAATTCAGACTTTTTTCTCACGATTGCAAGTTTATATCTCGCAACTGTGACTATCAAAAACAACGTGCATGTAAAAACAAGGTCCTCCAATATCTCTGCTATAGTTCACACTCACAGTCATTATCAGTTTTCATAGCAAAGAAGGAAGTTTAATATTTTAACTGTTTGAGTGCACATTATTGTGTCATGTTTGGCTCTCCTCCTGCATCGCCCTGCGCCTCCTGCAGCAACTGCTTGTACTGGCTTTTGAAGAACCCAGCCTTGTAAAGGAAGAAAATATGCTGTCATAAACTGTACATACTGTAACCATTTAAACATATAGATTGTGTAGATGTGAAAGTGCCAACGATTGAAACTGATGTTATGATGGTGATATACTTTATAGAGAGCCACTGTGATGAGAGCCAATAGCAACAGTCCTCCTATCACTCCTCCAATGATCACTTTGGTCAGGTTCACCTCCTCATACACCTCCACTTGAGTGTTAATCTACAAAGTGGAACAATTGAATTTTAAAAATGAAGTCAGAAGCAATGTCAGTGTAACAGGAAGTCATCCTCCTTCCTTCAACATAGAACATCTGTGTAGGAGGTTTCCTTTCTCCACATTCCTTTCTCTTGTGCTGTTGTTGTAATCAGTTTTAAAATGCTATGCACTAAAAAGCTTGGGGTTAGTAAGACGTCTTTTTAAAGTTATTATTCCTTTAATTCAGCAAGGCTGCATTAAATGGATCAAAACTGACAGGAAAGACATTTATAATATTACAAAACATTTCTATTTCAAATAAATGCTGTTCGTTTGAACTTTCTATTCGTCAAAGATTTCGGAAAAACATGCATTAAATATAATAAAACAGAAAACTTTTATTTAAAATTGTAATAGTATTTCACAATATTACTGTTTTACAGTATATTTGGTCAAATAAATGAACTCTTGGTGAGCAGAAGAGACTTTCAAAAACATAAAAATATTCTTTCAGACCCCAGACTTTTGAACAGAAGTGTTAGCATTCTTGACTCTGTGGTATTTGCACAGGAAGTATATGTGTGTGAAAGAATGTTGTAAGTGCTATTGTCAAAATATTTGCAAGAAGCAAAAAGATAAAAATATGTGGTCTGAAAAAAAAAAGAATAATATACAGATCAAATGATCAAATCATAAACAGACTGCCATTGTAGATTCCTTCAAACAGAGCACTGTTTTGAGAGCTCTTTTTACAGTCATTAGACTTGACATGAACGATCACTGAATTACCTGGACAGACGGTGCAGTGTTTAGAGAATCAGAGGAAAAGAAAACGTATTTGCTCTTGTCATAATCCAGAGACGCTGAACTGACCAACTCAAAAACAGCAGCCTTGAGTCCAGTCTAAGAGAGACACAGATCATGACAATATGATCAAACAGTATATATGAATATATATGGTCTGTTCTGAGATATGAATTTGCTATAAAAGTCAGATACCTGCTCAATCCATCCAGAGCTCACATTGCCAAATATATTATAGAGTTTCCTTTCATTCTTTATGAGAGTGACGTCACAGCTGAACACGGCACACACCGCCACAGAGCAGTTCTGACACACACAGAGAGAGAGAGAGAGAAATTCATTTATGTATGTTTAACATATACAAGAAATAAATCAAATAAATTGTGGGGAAAAAATGAGGTAAAGCAAAACAAAATTCAAAAAGTGTCCTCACCACCACACGGTGATTTTTAATAACGTCCAACAATGCAAAATTGGTGATAATAGGCTTCGTCATGTTCTCGCTGTTACAGCCAGGTATCTAAAAGAAAGAAAGAAAGAAAGAAAGAAAGAAGAAAGAAAGAAAGAAAGAAAGAAAGAAAGAAAGAAAGAAAGAAAGAAAGAAAGAAAGAAAGAAAGAAAGAAAATCACACTTTCTGTCAGCAAATGCCCTCTTGTAAGTTTGCTGAGGCCCTCTGGTTTAGAACCACTGGTTTCAAACTAAAGTATACTGTACGTTTTCCTTGGTGACATTTTAAAACGAGTTTCTGATGCCGTTTTTCTTCCCTACGTCATACAGAAATTATTTAATTAAAAGGGGGTGGTGTAAGGCTGGAAGGATAGAAGAGGAGTCCGATGGACAGGTGCGTGGAACATCATACTCAGCCACAGGTCAGCCTCTGGGATATTGCTCCTCATACTGCTGTAGGTAAACTGGAGGACAAGTGTGACTCCTAGTGCGAGTTCCTCTAATCATCTCCTCAGCAGAGTCCATAACATCAGAAGGGAATACTCACTCCGGCTCGAAGGACCAATTGTGTTGGAGAGTTTTGGACTGTTAGGTTCTGATTAGTTAACGGACAAGGCAACCCTTCTGGTCAGTATCACCGGTCAGAGCACAAATAATGAGGACACAGGTGATCAGATTAACTCTATGTATTGGAGGTAGAGGGATGTGCCACAGATTCAATGATGTATAGATATAGTTTTGAGGTCAGTGACTAACATCTTGATGTTACATCTGCAGCAATCACCAGGAACATACAGGAATGAACATCTTTACAGCTGACAGTTCACACAGACACAGCAGATAACAGATAACTAACTACACTGCTCACTACAGGAATATTATTAAGACTCTTCTTTTAAAATAAAAGTCTGTGTTGAATGAGCCTTTAATAAAATCAGTATCCCTGTACCTGTATGGCTTGTGAAATCAGAAATAAATTCACACACTTGCAAATTTGAATTAGTCCAGATGTCAGTATCACCAAGTTTCACTGGTACTCTGATGAAAACTTTGAAAGGTAATTCTCTGAGTTCATTCTGAACCTGAAAGAGGAAACATTTAAATAAGGAAGAGTTATGTTCAGGATGGGCATTTTAACATTTTCTTCTTTTGCTAAAATAAATCCTGTTAAAGGTGCAGTGTGTGACTTTTAGCGACATCTAGCGGTTCGGTTGCGAGTTTGCACTAAGGGCTCAGCCCACTGCTCACCCCTCCCTTTCGAAGAAGCTACGGTGGCTAAAACGGGACAAACATCGTTGTTTGAGACAGCGAATAGCCAGAGTAAACCAAGTTTCTGTACCACAGTCCATTATAAACCACATCATGGATAAAGTTTACAAAGCCATAGTCAGGTGAGGATCAAGGGTCTTAATACATAATATAATAATAGTAATCAGCTGATTGTCTCACGAACGTAACCAGCACATTCTCCCCACATAGCAAACCCATAATACAGCGAGGGAGAAGAACCACATGAAACTATGCAACTATATATTTTTTCTAACAGGGTAGTAAAAGTTTAGCTGGCTAATATGAGCTGTTACTGTGGCTGAGCTGGTTAAAGCGTTAAGCCTTGTTTATACCCGACGCGTCCACATGAGCCCAAAGGTGTGTGGGGCAAAAATGACGTGATTGTAACAGCGCGCGCGCCTCCGCATTCCCTTGACACCATTTACTACACACAATAGGCTTTTTTTTCTCTGAAACTCGATCGACTAAAAATGCTTCCAAGATCGACGGGTTGGTGATTCCTGTAACTGTTTTACGGGTAATGACAAGAGTAGCCTACTAATCAGCTGTCTCACGAACGTAACCAGCACATTTATCCCCACATAGCAAAGCCATAACACAGCGAGGGAGAAGAATTAAGTTACATGAAACAATCCAACTACATATTTACACCACTGACCAGGGAAACGTCACTACTAACGGTGTTTATGACTAGCTTCTTCTAGCTTTCCGCGGCTTCTCTTTCAAGGTAGTGACGAAACGCGCTCTGTAACGCTGTTTGTTCGCTGCCGGCTACGGTAGAAACATGACGTCACAATATGTCGACCTTAATAGAAGGGGATTCCTGCGCCTATGTAGATATAAATGCCTCATTCTAAGGTAATAAAAACATTACGGTTTATTAAAGGTTCTCTAAGCGATCCTGGGTGACATCACTTCTTGTTGACGTTTGAACTATTGTCAAACAAAACGGAGGCTAGCTAGACCCTCCCTCCTCCTCATCCGCGCACTAACCCCTCAAACCCTTCTTGTCGGTTATTGGCTGGAACAGTTTGTTATGCTTCGTAGCGCAGGTCGCTACAGTTTGTTTTTGTAGCCGTTTGTGGAGCTTGGGGTCTCCGCAGAGACCGCATTTTTTTACAGTGTATTCAGGGGACAGCAGCTAGCGGATAGTGAGGAGATGTTTGCTGTATGTGACAAAAAATGTTTTGGCCTTAAAAACACATGACATCGCTTAGAGCACCTTTAAGTAAGTTCTTTATACACCACTGAACACATAGTTATGGATGTCATATTGCATTTCTGTTAATAGATACTCAATTTTTTTACACATTGCACCTTTAAAATCTGTCATTTAGCATTTTTGAAAAATTTGATTTTAGTGTACTACAAAACCTTTTTATAATCTACTTTAAGAAAGAACTTGAACTGATACCTTTATTATCTGCTGGACCGGTTTCATAAGATCACTTTTCCCTGAAGTAAAATTAATGTGGATGGTGGAATTTTCATGCCTTTTATTTAAAAATGAAGAAAGAAAATGACAATATTACAGTATAGGACAAATATATTATTTTTATACAGAAGTGTGGAGCAGACACTAACCTTATCATGGCAATATAGATGGCATATTTGACATCAATGGTTTTCTGTTTGTTAAACTCACTGTCACTTGAGTGTTTGTCATTCCCACTGTGAGAGATAGAGGTTTCGTTTATTAGTAGCATTTATCTGTTCCTGATTAAATGATCATGTGAGAATTCTCCTGGAGCTCATGCTAAAGGTGCTTTACGCTTTGAGTTCAACAACTTCTAGCACACAAAGATGATGTCATACCTCGTGACCGCAGCAGTGAAACCCACATTTTGGCCCAGTGTACTTTCTTTATTAATACTGTATGTAATCTCAAACACAACCTAGATTTGGAGAAAAACCAGAATAAGAATACATTTTGGACTAATTAAAGTTGTTGAAATTCATATGTCAACGTAACATGTTGACCAGTCACACACCCATGAATGTTGCTCTGGATAAGAATGTTTGTTAACTGCTTTGAGTTTAGTCAAGTCAGTAAATTAATGTATATATGCATACGAGTAGAGCTGGACAATTAATGGTATTTTAATCATGATCGAGATTTCTGCTTCTCTTGATAAATTAAGCATAATTGTTGTGATATTGACCCATTTGTTATTTTTCCTGAATATTTTTTGGGGATATTTCCGTCATCTCGTATCAGTAACAAGCCTCCACGAGCTTTCATACTTGGGGTTTCCAGATGTCAAGAGTTTAAATCCCCAAAATAGAGCTTTCCTCTTTAATCGATAAATTATCCAGCAAGTGTTTTACTTAAATCTTCCCAACTTGAAAACCATGGGCTGATGATCTGAAAATACAGGCAAATGCTGGAGTTCAGCGATCTCCATTGTGATATTCTGCTGGAATTAATGAAATAAGTATCATACTGCCCATCTGTGACTAAATCTGTGAGAAAAGCTTCTCAGGGACTAATTGTAATACATTTAAACATGATTATACTTGACATTGATTTGTCCTTACTTGAAAGTGCAACAATTCTCATGAAATGTAAACAGAAATGTCTCAAATGAGGACAATTATTATTAATAATTTCTAAGCAAAAAAATTATTTTCAGTTTAACCATTAACAAACATTCCTCCACATGAGCAAACGTTCGTGTCAGGGGTGTGAATATTGACCTGAGTGTTTCCCTTGAGGATGGGTTTACTGATCTGGCAAGTGGTTTCTCCCAGTCTAACTCCTCGCTCAGCATCCAGAGACACACACTCCACTCTGCCCTGCTCATATATAACGTTTATCATATATTTCTACATACATACATATAAAAAACATGCATCTATCTAACATTCCATTCATTACATGGTTTGAAAATATTTGTTAAATAAACTTTAACGCTCCATATTTTTAATGTGGCTCTGTAATTTTAAGTTTTATTAAAAATTGTATTGCATTTTCAGTGTTTTATAGCTATTTTGCTTTAGAAATAGCATTGTTATCATTTTTAACTATTATCAGTTTCAGCATATGTGCCTATGTTTACCTGTTTAGATGTGAATCTCCTGTAGGAAAGTCCAAAGGGGTAGCTGAGGGTGAAGAGAGTGTTGTATGAGTTTTCTCCTCTGTTCTCTACAAACACGGTCATATTGAGCTCCTGCATTATTCCAACCTCTATATTTGTAGATCTGGATCAAAAAGAAAAATGTAAATACTTTCATAAGCATCAAGATGGTTCTGAATTATTAATTTCCAACTAATATTTCAGTTCAGATATAGAGCAAATGATTTGCTCACCCAGAGAAATTGAAATCCATTCGGAGGTCATCAACACATACATTATCAGTTCCACAGTTTATCTCAAAATCCAGCTGTAAAATAAAGTGAAGTCACAGAAAAATGTGATAAAGTTCTGGTAATTTCTGCTCTTAACACAGATGAACTCTTACATTGTGCTCTGTGGTGGTCTTTATCTCTGGCAGCAGTACTGGTCTCAAATTTTGCATACTTGATGGAAGACCCTCAAATGTGAATGTTATCTGATTGGCCAACGGATTCAGAGCATCTTCTGAACAAGACTTATGGAAACGAGAAACAATAAGAGATGTTAATAACAAAACAATCTACGATTAAACGTGGTTATGCATTTTGATTATAAGTAGACAATACATAGATCAGTGGTTATTTTATTTCCATCCGGGTTACATAATGTTTGACATCCTGTTAATTTTCTTGCTGCAAGTGTAAATAATTAAATTATAATTAATAGTTTGTGTTGTTTAAATGTTTTTATTTGGAATTTTAGCAGAAGATTATTTATATCTACCGTTTTTTTTAATGCAAGCACATAAGTTACATTATAACAAAAATGCATGAAACAAAGATAATTAATGAAGTTTGAATTCCTGAGGTACAAGAAGTACAAGAAACAGAAATTACCCTTTTAGTCAAAATTTTAGCCTAAATAAATCAGATTCACTGAAAATCTACTCATAAATGAGAAAAAAAAATGACATTTGATACTTACCTCTATAGAAAAAGCATGACTTTTGCATACTTCCTGCAACCCAATGCTCATCACATCACTGAGGAGCCGGTTTTTGACAGAGAAGTATGTACGATATTTTTGTCGCTTGGAATCCAGCATTATGGTGTAATTAATATTTGCAGCCAAACCTAGAAAACGTGTTTGATCATAAAAGTCCATAAATATGTGTACATATGTGATGTAAGAACGCAAAAACTATGTAATTATATTATGAACAAACCTGTTATGCTATGTTTGTATCCGCTCATGGTGAAGCACACAGTCAGGCTGTTTTGCAGTGGCTTTGTGCAGTCGGTTTGGTCACCGGTTGGTATCTTCGTTGGGTTGTAAGTTACTTTGGTTTCCAAGAGCATGATGGGTCTGGACCTGAACGAGCCACATATAACACATACAGTAAGAATGATTTTGGCTGAAACACTGTATTTGTATATATTTTAGTTCTTTATAAAAGAAAACAGACCTGAGAAGCAGAACTGCTCCCTTGGACCCAACAGCAATGTCAGGAAGGTTGTCTCGAGTCTGGTCTAGAGAAGACTGACTCAATGAAATCCCAAAGAACCGCAAACCTGGTCGCACAGATGATCCAGCAATCCTCTGTTATATTCAAGAGGGAATGAAACAGATATCAAATATATTTGATTCAATGCAGTGAGTCAAGGAAAATGCATGAAATGTGAACCATGAGGGTGAATAAATGATGACAGAATATTTTTTTTGTGAACTATCCCTTTAAACTGCAATCAACCCACGTCTTTTTCACCTGTGAGTATTTGATAATGATCCCTCCATCTATCCCATTGAAGATGTAGATGCTGCCCTGTCCATCCTCCTCTAAAGGAGCTCCAACCAGCACATCCATGAAACCATCACCATTCAGATCTGCTGGACTGGCCAGAGAAGAGCCAAACCGACCCCTCTGACCTGCCATGCCCACCAGTGTATCCGAAAAAATTAAGTTTGCCTATGGAGACATAACAGAGAGAGGAGAAACACGGTTAAACAGACGCAATTGTACATTTTTTAAATCTTACTTGAACTTACTCTTTTTTTTTATCATATTAAATCATAAATTGTAAAAAAATTATTAAAAAAACACTGACCTGACGCGTGAAGATGTAAACAAACACTAAGCCCTCTCGGTCAGACTCTATGTACGTTGGTGCCGATACCAAAAGTAGGTCTGTATTGAAGTCATTGTTTAAATCCACCACACACACCTCAGCTCCAAAATATGAGCCAATCTGAGGCTGAGAAAACAGAAGTTTGAACATTAAAATGATCTGTACTCCCTGATGATTGTATGTTTTGAGCCTCTTGTAACTTCATTACATCAACAATTGGCTATATGTAATGTATATGTAATGCTGAGACATCAGGCTACAATTCTCACTGCTACCTCTACCAAATGCACCATCCCTTAAGATCTTGGAAGTTGTAGCAAAATATTTGCATATTAAAGGTGCAGTCTGTAAAAAATGAAAGCTAGTATCGAAATAAGTACTGCAGTCCAAATTCTGCCTTTTACTGCTAAGTGGCGCTATATTCACAGACTTTGAAAAGTGTCAGTTTATTCTCTCTATTACGTAATGTGCCGCCGCGCCGAGGCTCATTGAGAACTGGTAGCAGATAAATTTAAGTGAAACATTATAGTTTAACAAATTCATAAATCACAATACTGAAATTACAGTACAAATAGAACGTCTCAGGTTACTATTGTAACCATAGTTCCCTGAGAACAGGGAACGAGACGAAGCGTCGAAACGCTGCGGGAACGCCTTCTGCGTGAATGCGTCTGAAGCATCTATGCCAACTAGTCCAATGGAAAAAGGGAATGAGCGTCACGGGCGGGTGACGTCATGACCAGGAAAGGATAAGAGCACTTCCGCTGCTCGCCGGCATTTAGCTTCGACAGTGCCGAAGCAAGCCGATCGCAGGGACGCCAGAAGTATGGCAGGGGGACGCATCGTCTCGTTCCCTGTTCTCAGGGAACTATGGTTACAATAGTAACCTGAGACGTTCCCTTATCGAAAAGGGAACTTCGAGATGCGTCGAAACGCTGCGGGAACGAGAATACCCAATGCGCCATAATTCAAGTACCTGAGTGTCAGACTGTTCAGCTAAGCACTAAGCACCTGAGAACCTGGGGCAGCATCCAGGTCCAGGCTGTAAAACCTCACGAATGTGAGCGGAGAGGACCAGCCCGCCGCATCACAAACGTCATGGAGAGAAACCCCATGCAGCAAGGCTTTAGAAGCCGCCATACTCCTGGTAGAATGAGCTCGGACCACCAAAGGACAAGGCTGGCCCGAGTACTCATAAGCAAGTGAAATAGCCTCGACTATCCACTTACTGACTGTCTGTTTTGAAGCAGGAAGACCTTTTTTAGGTGATCCAAAGCAAATAAATAGTTGATCGGACTTCCTGATTGAGGATGTCCGATGTACATATGTGTCCAATGCTCGCACTGGACACAACAAGTGCAGTCTTTCCTGGTCCGCAGTTGCAAACGGAGGAGGACAGAAAGCCTGCAGCACGATAGGCCTCGGTGTCAAGGTCGGCACCTTAGGGACGTATCCCTGTTTTGGATAAAGGAACGCCTTGACCATCCCCGGTGCAAATTCAAGGCAGGTGGGGGAGACCGAAAGAGCCTGAAGGTCACCAACTCTCTTGAGGGACGAAATAGCTAGGAGAAAGATGGTCTTAAGAGTAAGGAACTTCTCTGAGACCGAATCTAAGGGCTCGAATGGAGCCCTAGACAGGCCTACTAGAACTACAGTCAAATCCCAAGCTGGCACCTTAGTGCGAATTGCAGGCCTCAGCCTCAAAGTGCCACGAAGGAAACGTGTAATCAGGGGGTCTCGACCCAAAGATATACCTCCCACCATGGTATGGTAAGCCGCAATGGCTGCCACGTAAACTTTTAGTGTGGAAGGACATAGACCCGACACAAAGCGCTCCTGCAGGAACTCGATTACTGTGTTGACAGAACAATTAACCGGATCCCACTGATGTCGGTGACACCATAAGGAGAAAACTCTCCATTTAAGCGCATACAGTTTCCTCGTAGCTGGAGCTCTGGAGCTTAGGATGGTCTCAACAGCCTCAGCTGAAAGACCACTATCTACAAGTTGGGCCCCCTCAGAGGCCAAACCCAAAGATTCCATATCTCTGGCCGAGGGTGAAATATTGTGCCCCGGCCTGAGACAGAAGGTCCCTCCTCAAAGGGATCTCCAATAGAGGCCCGTCTAGCAGAAGGATCAGGTCCGCAAACCAGATCCGACTTGGCCAGCGTGGTGCTACTAGCAGCAGGCTTATCCCACACTGACGGACCCGCTCCAGAACTCCTGGGAGCAGAGAAACAGGGGGAAAGGCGTACAGACGTAGCCTCGGCCACGTCTGCACCATGGCATCCAGCCCCAGGGGGGCCGGGTGAGTAGGTGAATACCAGAGGGGACAGTGCGTCGTGTTGTGAGACGCGAACAGGTCCACCTCTGCTCTGCCATATGCCTCCCAGATTTTCTCCACCGCCTCGGGGTGGAGTCTCCAGTCCCCTGGCCTCAGCTCCTGCCTCGACAGGATGTCTGCTCCTATATTCTGGTCCCCAGGAATATACACTGCCCTCAGGGAGAGTACCTTCCCCAGGGACCACAGGAGGATCTGGTGCGCCAGTTTGCAAAGCGGATGCGACCTCAGACCCCCCTGGCGGTTCAGATAAGAGACCACTGATGTGTTGTCTGTTCGAACGAGCACATGATGGCCTCTTAGGTCCGGAAGGAAATGTCTCAACGCATTGAAGACAGCCATCACCTCCAGGCAATTGATGTGCCACGAAAGATGATGGCTTTTCCACAGACCCTGAACCGAGCGGCCTTCCATTACCGCTCCCCAGCCGGTGAGGGAAGCATCTGTCGAGATAGTAGCTCGATGGCAAAGAGCTCCCAACACCGGGCCCTGGGTTAAGAACCAGTGTTTTCTCCATATCTCTAAGGCACGAAGGCATCGCCGCGTAACCTTGATCATACGGAAAGGGTTTCCCCTCGGGGAGAACCCTCTGGTCCTGAGCCACCACTGTAAAGGCCTCATGTACAGCAGGCCAAAAGGTATCACGTTGGACGCTGCTGCCAGTAGACCCAACAGTTTCTCGAACTGTTTTACAGTGCGTGACTGACCTAGCTTTAGCTCTTTGGTGGCTGCCAGGATAACAGCTACACGAACGGGCGATAGGCTGGCCCTCATCGTCACTGAATCCCATACCACACCAAGGAAAATGGTTCTCAATACTGGAGAAAGCACACTCTTCTTGGTATTGAGCATCAACCCCAACATCTGCAAAAGAGCGAGAACGACACCTCGGTGCCGAACCGCCAACTGCTCCGATTCCGCAGAATCAGCCAGTCACCGATGTAGTTCAGAATACGTACGCCCTGAAGCCCAAGGGGGCTAGAGCTGTATCCACGCATTTCGTGAACGTGCGGGGTGATAAAGCTAGACCGAAAGGAAGAACCCGATATTGGTATTCTTTGCCCCCGAAAGAAAACCCTAGGAACTTCCTGTGCTGAGGGAGGATGGAGATATGGAAGTATGCATCCTTTAGATCTATCGTGACAAACCAGTCCTCGGATCTGATTTGGGTCACGATCTGCTTGAGGGTCAGCATCTTGAACTTGAGTTTCTGAACTGACCGATTCAACAGGCGAAGATCTAAAATGGGACGCAACCCTCCATCCTTTTTTGGAACAATGAAATAACGGCTGTAAAAACCCGACTCTCGGTCGGGTGAGTACACCTGTTCTATAGCCTCTTTTGCTAACAGGGCCCTTACTTCTTGCTCCATTACCAGAGCCTGCTCGGGATGCACCACTGTGGGTAGCACCCCGCTGTAACGAGGAGGACGAGAGCCAAACTGGATTCTGTATCCTTTCTCTACAATCTGCAGGACCCAATGAGAAATATTCGGCAGAAGCTTCCACGCTGCCAGAAAATTTACTAAGGGAACCAGCCTATCTGGAGCCTGAAACATACCGGCAGGAACTACCTGACCTGACTGCTCTAAAACCCCCCTCAGAGGGCGCGAAACCGATGCTGTGCCGCAGCATAGCACCAGCGACTCGCTGGAGACCACTGCGCCCTGAAGCACCAGAGGTGGCAGGGTTGGCAGGAGGGTCTCGTGAGGACCCCGAAGTGGAACGGGCACCGTATAATGAGGTGAACACCGCTCCACTCCGGTCGGGGCTGTCCTCACAGGCCTGATGCCTAAGCATCAGGACCTTTTTTTTTTTTTTTGAACCGAAGCTTTCTTCGCCTGAAGAACGGTCCTCAGATCCGGCTTAGGCTTAGGCGACTTCGGTTGAGAGGGTTGCGTCTGTCTCCAGTATCTACATGGAGGAACACGAGACGCAGCACTCTCTTTCTGTGCACATAATATGATGAACTCGACGGCTGGGGCTGCTCACGCCCAGCAGCCCCAGGGGGGCTGGACACAGCGAGGGAGAAACCTTATTATATATATATTTTTATATATATATATATATATATATCTTTTATCACCTAACAACGACCGCATGGAATGCGTTGCCGAAGAGACCCGAAGGCTCAAATTTCGCTATATCCAGAACCCCAGCAGATCGGCCTGATAAGCCTGGAGCATTATAATATAGATTTCTATAAACATTCTCCAGCTGACCTGCTGCCGTATAAGCTTTACCCATAAAACCAAAGTAGTTCTGCTTAAACCTACGCGCTGCCTCGGCAAACGCGAGATCCCAGCCACAGAATCTTATTTTTGCAAAATACACTCGAAATCTAAGCGGTGCCTCGGCAAACGCGAGATCCGAGCTAGATTCTGATTACAACATTAAACCTACACGCTGCCTCGGCAAACGCGAGATTCTTTAGTATAGGCTTATGAGCAAAGCAGAGGCTTAAATGATGATACTGGACCAGGTGAAAAAATAGCATTTTCCTATTTTTATTTCTGTTCAGCCTGGGGCATCATATCATAACCGTAATCTTTCAACCCTCTAATCTTGAATAAACATTTAACACGAGGGCTGAAAGTAGTGATAAATACGGTTTATTTCATAATTTAAATATTCAGTGTGTAAATCAGGGAAAAAATGGAAGCCTCGTGGTGGAGATAATGTGATAGAAATAAGAAAACGCGCGTCAAGTTTCTTAGGACGAGCGTTCCTTTTTCTCAGCTGGCCATTAAATATTTAATTTACTAACAGCACGGACAAAACCTCCACCAGTTCATCATATACTGGAAAAATAGATGGCGAATCTAATTCAACAGTGTGTGTGCTTGCTTTCACTTTCAATATTCTCAACACAAACCTCCTCGGAGGAAGAATATGAAGGGAAAAAGGGCTCTCTCTCCCCGAGCGGAAGAAACCGCAGAGCGTGCTTCCAACACCGGGGAGATAGAGCTGGATCTTCCGGGCAAGGAAGAAGAAAAGGCCCTCGGACCGTTCTCCCACCCCTCCAAAAGATCCTTTTGCGATCCCCAGGAATGCATTCTCCGCGCCGCCTCGGCAAATGCGGGTCCTGCATCCCGTGAGAATCGCGAGCCTGCCACTATCATACAGAGTGACAGGCGAGAGCAGAGCATGCTAATCTGGTAGTTTCACTTTCACAATGTTAGCACTCAGCATGCTCTTACTCTCAAACAAAATGTCACAAAGCTGTGTGTGTCCCCACCCGTTTAAATAAACGCGGGCAGGGAGGAACACACTGTTTGTACATTTGTTTCGCCATAACGATACCAACAATATTGCAACAGACAACAATAAATAGACAGGGACAGTTTGACACAGATCGCTTGCTGAGGCACAGAAGCTAAATGCCGGCGAGCAGCGGAAGTGCTCTTATCCTTTCCTGGTCATGACGTCACCCGCCCGTGACGCTCATTCCCTTTTTCCATTGGACTAGTTGGCATAGATGCTTCAGACGCATTCACGCAGAAGGCGTTCCCGCAGCGTTTCGACGCATCTCGAAGTTCCCTTTTCGATAAGGGAACTGAAACAAATTTACAAATTAGAACTGAAACAAATGTAGGCTTCTATTATTGCACCAAATTTAAGCAAAGTAGGCTATTTAGAAAGGCTATGCTTGTCAATATGCGTCTTATACTTCGTGTTAATTTGTTAGTAGATTTATTAACTGAAAAATAACAGTGCAATAAATTAAACTAAATGATCGTAAAATTAAAACATTGCCATGGCCTGCTAACCGATGTTAGTCGGCAGAATTTGTGTTAGCAATTTTTTATTAAGAATTAAATAGGCATACAGTCGGTTGTTATGATAAGCTAACACAGTCTCATCCCAAGAAGTCATATAACTGACGTCTTGGGACGTCTTTTGACCATACGTCAATATCCGCCTTTTTAGGGTACCCTTAAACGTCGGTAAATGACGATCCTGGGACGTCATACAACTGACGCTTTACCTTTAACGTCAGTAGGTGACGGGGTAGGTTTAGGGGTAGGTTTAGGTCTGGGGTAGAGTTAGGATCCGATAACGTCATCTAACCGACGTTTAAGGGTACCCTAAAAAGGCGGATATTGACGTATGGTCAAAAGACGTCCCAAGACGTCAGTATATGACTTCTTGGGATGAGACTGCGCTGGATAAGCATATTTTTCTTTAATAAATAATGAAAACATTTCAACATAAAACATTGCAATAGAAAAATGTTACATCAATGAGGCTGAGCATGAGCACAAAGCTTATTTAAGCTCATGCTCAAAAGACAGTGTTCAGACGATAGCTCTGTGGTCAATGCTACATAATGCGTCGCAGTGGTTCAAGCATTATGAGTTCTATTCTCAGTTCTTCATAATTCATAATTTTGTCTCTAGTTTAATAGTTTTTTACTTTTAAAATGTTCATTTATTGATTCAAAACATTTTTCGGAGCTTTGATATTAATTGTCTGTCATTTTTATTAATAGGCGTTTAGACGATAACATTGTAGCTAGCCTACATGTTAACCGATGTTGGCCGACAGTGTTTGTTTTACCGTTCTTGATGCTTAAATAGGTAGGCCTAACAGTTTATTAAAGTCAAGTGTTTTGTTTAATTATTAATGGCACATTACAACATAAATTTGCTACATTTCAGTAGAGCCTCTGTTGTGCTATACACAGACGACAAAACCTGAAGGTGCTGTTGATGGCAGATTGTCAGCCGATCGCACCAAATGAAGATGATAAAGCTTGTCTTTAATCTGCTGAATTATTGTTTTGTGAATCATTCAGGAAATTGAGATGACTGACAGTGATAGCTACCCGGCAATAACAAATAAAGAATTTTTTCAAAACAAATCATTGAACAAATCAGAAAAATACTGATTTGTTGACTTGGCTGAATACTGAATAGACGATGCGTCAAATGACGCCTTGGGAACGCCCCTTGCATGAATGCGTCTGAAGCATCTATGTCAACTAGTCCAATGGAAAGAATGAGCGTCACGGGCGGGTGACGTCATGACCAGGAAATGATAAAAGCACATCCGGGAAAAACCGGCATTTAGCTTAGAAATTGCCGAAGCAAGCCGATCGCAGGGATGCAGGAAGTATGGCAGGGTGACGCATCGTCTCGTTCCCTGTTCTCAGGGAACTATGGTTACAATAGTAACCTGAGACGTTCCCTTTATCGAAAGGGAACTCGCGATGCGTCAAATGACGCCTTGGGAACGAGAATACCCAAAGCGCCAGAATTCCAAGTACCTGAGTGTCAGTCTGTTGTAACTAAGCACTAAGCACCTGAGAACTGTAAGATCTAACGAATGTGAGTGGAAAGGAAGCCCGCCGCATCACAGACGTCTAGAAGAGAAACCCCATATAGTAAGGCTTTAGAAGCCGCCATACTCCTAGTCGAGTGAGCTCGGACCACCAGAGGACACAGCTGGTCCGAGTACTCGTATGCAAGTGAAATAGCCTCAACTATCCACTTACTAACCGTCTGTTTAGAAGCAGGAAGACCCTTCTTAGGTGATCCAAAGCAAATAAATAAATGGTCGGACTTCCTCCATGAAGATGTCCGAAACACATAAGTGTCCTGTGATCACACTGGGCACAAGAGGTTAGTTTTCCCTGGTCCAAAAATGGGGGAGGACAGAAAACTGCAGCACAATAGGCCTCGGAATAATGGTAGCAACTTGGAACATATCCATGTTTCGAGTAAGATTGCCTTGGCCAACCCCGGTGCACTCAAGGCAGGTGGGGACCGAAAGGGCCTGAAGGTCTGACTCTTATAGGGACTAATAGCTAGCAGAAATAGTATTTAAAGAAAGGAACTTCTCTGAGACCAAATCTAAGGGCTCAAAGAGAGCCCCAGATAGGCCTAAACTATTGTAAGGTCCCAGGCCGGACCCTAGTGCAAGTTGCAGGCCTCAGCCTCAAGGTGCCACGAAGGAAACGAGTGATCAGGGGTCTCGACCCAAAAATGTACCACCCACCAGGGCGTGGAAAGCTGCAATGGCCGCCACGTATACCTTAAGCGTGGAAGGACATAGACCTGATACAAAGCGTTCTTACCAGTGGTGGGCCATCAGGGCCAGCAAGGCCTTCTCTGCTGGCCTAAACACTATCAGAATTACTGACTTTCACTTTAATATATTTTTTTCCATGAATGAGTATTAAATTATTCCCAATAGTTCATTATCTTAATTTCATAGCTTTGCTCTTGGTCGCGCTGTTTCCAGTAGTGTGTTTTTATCCAATCATATTTCAGCCATCATGCGTTGCCATGGCCAAATAAATCTGCCTGGAGGCCTTCAGAATCGACAATGTGGGCGTCTGTCGCTAAAATGAATGGCAATGAAACTGTTGCTTTAACCAATCAGATAATCAGTCAGATTTAATCAGAAGATTTCACTTTGACTGCATCTAGCAGTCGTACAATAACGTCTGCATTTTCTCGTTCTTTGATTGGATGCTCAGAGCGCATACTATTACTGGTATTCAGTATCCGCATCTGTAGCGAACTGCGTAAACTAAAATATATTCCAGTAGATTTAATAGTTTTTCAACCCACAAATTAATGTTTATTTCCCTCCTCCTCAGGTTTAAACCAACCGGAAAAAATCCCATATTCAACCTGAGCTAAATGCAGAGTCACGGAACTCTATTCGATCTGTCCGGGTAAAAACAGAACTGACTAATGTACTGCTAAGTTATGCCACGAATGATTTTGAAGGCAAAAGTCCCGCTGATCTCATTGATTTTGTTTTAAACTCTGCGTGAGAGCATGGGGCAGCTGTAACGTTACACATCTTCATGTTTTGCGGTGACTGTGTGCTTCTGTCGAGCAGACACTCTCAGCCATAAAGCGAAGTAAAACTTATGCTAGAAATAGGACGGGACAGACACAACATTGTTGGAACTGCAACGCAGTTAGAACCTGTTACAACTGTAATTGAAATCTTCTTGAGGAAAGAAATAAGGATGGATTTTGTGTAAAAAATAATCAGTAGTTTTGGTGAGTATAATGCTTTTTCCCCGTATCTAGTAGCATATCTACTTGAGGGACCAAAATAAGAGGCCATCAATGTGTCGTCTGTGGAACAAGAACCAGAGTACCCTCCACATAACCAAGGCGCGGGGATACTGCCGCGTGATCTTGATGGTATGGAGTGGGTTTCCCCTCGGGGAGAACCCTCTGGTCCTGATCCAGAGCAACACATGATGGCCCCTCAGGTCTGGGAGGAGATGTCTCAACGCATTGACGACAAACATCATCTCTAGGCAATTCATGTGCCAGAAGAGATGATGACTCCTCCACAAGCCCTGAGCTGAACGGCCTTCCAATACCGCTCCCCAGCCGGTGAGGGAAGCATCTGTCGAGATCACAACTCGATGCAAAGAGCTCCCAAAACCGGACGCTGGGTTAAGAACCAGTGTTTACTACATATAACCAAGGCGCGGAGGAACCGCCGCGTGATCTTGATCATACGAAGTGGGTTTCCCCTCGGGGAGAACCCTCTTGTCCTGAGCCACCACTGTAAAGGTCTCATGTACAGCATGCCAAAAGGTATCCCGTTGGACGCTGCTGCCACAAGACCCAACAGTCTCTCGAACTTTTTTACAGTGCGTGATTTGTTAAGAACCAGTGTTTACTACATATAACCAAGGCGCGGAGGAACCGCCACGTGATCTTGATCATACGAAGTGGGTTTCCCCTCAGGGAGAACCCTCTGGTCCTGAGCCACCACTGTAAAGGTCTCATGTACAGCATGCCAAAAAATATCCCGTTGGACGCTGCTGCCACAAGACCCAACAGTCTCTCGAACTGTTTTACAGTGCGTGACTGGCCTAGCCTCAGCTCTTTTGTGGCTGTTAGGATAGCAGATACACGAACGGGCGACAGAGTGGCCCGCATCGTCACTGAATCCCATACCACACCAAGGAAAGTGGTTCTCAATACTGGAGAAAGCACACTCTTCTTGGTATTGAGCCTCAACCCCAACATCTGATATAAGCGAGAACGACACCTCAGTGCCGAACCGCCAACTGCTCTGATTCCGCTAGAATCAGCCAGTCATCGATGTAGTTCAGAATACGTATGCCCTGAAGCCTGAGAGGGGCTAGAGCTGCATCCACGCATTCCGTGAACGTGCGGGGTGATAAAGCTAGACCGAAAGGAAGAACCCGATATTGGTATTCTTTGCCCCAAAGAAAACCTTAGGAACTTCCTGTGCTGAACTTTAGTTTCTGAACTGACCGATAAACAGACGAAGATCTAAAATGGGACGCAACCCTCCATCCTTTTTTGGAACAATGAAATAACGGCTGTAAAAACCCGACTCTCGGTCGGGTGAGTACACCTGTTCTATAGCTTCCTTTGCTAACAAGGCCTTTACCTCTTGCTCCATTACCAGAGCCTGCTCGGGATGCAACACCCCGTGGGCAACACCCCGTTTGTAACGAGGAGGACGAGAACCAAACTGGATTCTGTATCCTTTCTCTACAATCTGCAGGACCCAACGAGAAATATTCGGCAGAAGCTTCCACGCTGCCAGAAAATTTACTAAGGGAACCAGCCTCTCGAGGCTGCTCTCTGGTGTTACTGAAACAGCTAATTCTGGAGCCTGAAACATAATGGCAGGAACTACCTGAACTGGCTGCTCTAAAAAAAACCTCAGAGGGCGTGAAACCGATGCTGTGCCGCAGCATAGCATCAGCGACTCGCTGGGGACCGCTGCGCCCCGAAGCACCAAGGGTGGCAGGATTGGCAGAACGGTCCCGTGAGGACCCCGAAGTGGAACGGGCACCGTAATATGAGGTGTACACCGCTCCACTTCGGTCTGGGCTGTCCTCACAGGTCTGACGCATAAATATCAGGACCTTATATTTATTTATTTTGAACCGAAGCCTTCTTCGCCTGAAGAACGGTCCTCAGATCCGGCTTCGACTTAGAAGACTTCGGTTGAGAGTGTTGTGTATGTTTCCAGTGTTTACGTGGAGGTGCATGAGACGTAACACTCTCTTTATTTTTGTTTTTTTTTTGCACACGATACGAGGAGCTAGATGGCTGGGGCTGCTCAAGCCCAGCAGCCCCAGGGGGTTGGACACGGCGAGGGAGAAACTTTTTAAATAAAAAAGCTTGATCTTTTTCCTTAATTTTGGTCAAATTTAGCCAAAGGAACTTCTCAGTGGCAACCATGGCAGCCATTTTTTTTATTTTTTTTTAGAACGACCAAATGCCCTGGCGGTCTCTTTTAGTCGCCCTGAGAGACAGATCAGTAGCCCGACGAAGTTCTCGAATTTCGTAAGGACTAACTCCCTCACTCATATCAATATCCCCCAGCAGGTCAGCTTGATAAGCCTGGAGCACTGTCCATTGTGTGAAAACCCGCTCCAGATAGACCTGCTGCTGCATAGGCTTTGCCCACTAAAAACTAATTTTTTCTTTATTTTTTGGCTTTTAAGCGGTTTATTGGGCAAAGCTGAAGCCTTCAAAGACGATGCTGGAACAGGTGATATTTAATAACTAGTGTCTGTTCAGCCTGCGGGGCATCGCCTCATATCCGTACTCTTTCAGCCCTCTTATATCTTGAATATAATTTAACTTGAGGGCTAAAAAATTTTATCGAGATGAGTACGGCTTATTCCAGGATTTAGAAAGTTTATTATATAAATCAGGAAAAAAGGGAAGGCCTCGTGATGGAGATGATGTGGCTGAAGGGAGAAAGCGTTCGTGTAAAAATTTATTTATTTATTTTTTCAAACGAGCGCCCAAACTCTCAGATGTTTTTTTTCCATACAATATTTAGTTTATCTACAGCCCGTGTAATCACCTCCACCAACAAACACACTCATATGCTGGGGAAACAGATGGCGAATCTCTTTCCTCTTATGTGTGTGTGTGTGCTTTCACTCTGAATACTCATAACATCGACCTCCACGGAGGAAGAGCACTGAAGTAATAGAGGACTCTCTCCCCGGGAGGGAGAAGCCGCAGAGCGGGCTTCCGACACGGGGGAGAGAGCACTGGATCTCTCGGGTAAGGACGGAGAAAAGGCCCTCGGACCCGTCTCCAGCCCCTCCGAAAGATCCTTTTGCGATCCACAGGAATGCATTCTCCGCGCTGCCCCGGCAAACGCGGGTCCTGATCCCTGAGGATCGCGAGCCTGCCCACTCTTTTCTTTTTTAGCTTCAAAGAGTGACAGGCGAGAGCGGAGCATGCGATTATTTTAGCTGTTAGCATATGCTCCACTCCCAAACAAATGACACAAAGCTCGTGTGTGTCCCCACCCGTTAAATAACGTGGGCAGGGAGAAGCACACTGTTTGTACATATGTTTCGCCATAACGTTTCTGAGATATATTGCAACAGACAACAATAAATAGACAGAGACAGTATAACACAGATCGCTTGCTGAGGCACAGAAGCTAAATGCCGGTTTTTCCCGGATGTGCTTTTATCATTTCCTGGTCATGACGTCACCCACCCGTGACGCTCATTCTTTCCATTGGACTAATTGACATAGATGCTTCAGACGCATTCACGCAAGGGGCGTTCCCAAGGCGTCATTTGACGCATCGCAAGTTCCCTTTCGATAAAGGGAACTAACAGACTAACTAAATAGTGTTATAGTGTTAATTAAGTAAAAAAGTTGTTACCATTATTTTACATGTATGCATAATGAGTTCTGTATTAGCCAATAAGATGTCATTACGTGGGGATTAGTTCATAGCTTGTTACGTTAGCGTCAGATGCTCGCAGGCTCCATGCAGATGGTTGTACACAAACCTATCCTAATTGGATAGAACCTAACTGGCTCTATCACTCTCTCTCCTCTCCACCTGTAGCTGGTGTGTGTGAGAGAGCACTGGCACCCTTGCACTGTGGCTATCATCCAAGTGGATGCTGCACACTGGTGGTGGGTGAGGAGGAGAGATTCCCTGATATGATTGTTAAGTGCTTTTGGTGTACAGTAGTACATATGAAAGCGATATATAATTGCCTCATTCATTCATTTAAACCCATCAGCGCTGGGCAAGAGCATAAAACCCCCGTTGTTGTACAAGTGTGTCTTAAGAAGTAAGGTAAAGTTCCTGAAACGGATTCTCTTTGTTTTGTGCTTCTCTTCACGCCTCCATGGACACTGATAACCCAGACACAAGAAAACACAACAATAGTATTGCTTTCAATCTAAAAACCAATGTAAAATGTAAAAGAACACTCAAATTAATTAAGTTTAAAAACCCAGGGGACAGTTTATTTATTTAAAACAAGGTTGCATCGAGTTTAGCGTTTAGGCACTTTGCGATGCAAAATAAGAAATACAGAATCTTATTCTTGCGACATTTTAAATTTGCATTGCCAAATAAATTGCAGCTTTGCTGTGTGCAATTAAAACAGTACAAAATGAAATATTACAAAGCAACATAAATTAAGAACAGGCGTTTTGCTTTGCCTCTCTCTCTCACGGATGCTCTGGATCTCTTTTTAGCAAGTTTCTTTTGTCTCCCTCACTGCGCGTGCCGGGCTCTATTGAAATTAAATGTTTCAGGGTAGCAACACATCATACAGCTGATAATACTGTATGTCGCTGCATGTCATCCACACCAATTACAAAAAACAACTGTAACAAATTATTTAGCCTTTGTTGCTTCAAAGAAACAGAATGCCTTGTTGAATTCACCTTACAATAAAATGAGGTTGATCACAAAATAAAGAGCTCTGTATCTGCTGCTCACTTGCATTTGTTTAGTTGGCATGAACGTGTTTTGTCAACAGTTAATGTTTAGATAATGCCAGATTGTTGACAATCACACAGTGTGCTTAACCCTCTGGGGTCGGCCGTCGCGCCGAGCTCTATTTTTTCCTTATCAGTGCAAAAGAGAATCAAATATACCCAGTATATCTGGACCCCTTGATCTTCCAATTCCAATATGGCCGCTGTCCAAAAAAGCAGTTTGGGCTGTAGGATGGGGCCTTACACCCCATTGTTAGCGGAAATTCTTCTACAAGCACCACATTTGGCACAGATGTAGCTGAGGACATACTGAAATGATTTAGCCAGTAAAACTGGTCTCTTGGTCTCTGAGACCAAGATGGTGGCCAAATCCAATATGGCCGCCGCCTGAAAGGGATTTGGCTATAGCTTTTGAGCCAGATGAGATACAAATACAAACTTGATGTCTATTTTACCTTTTTTGACCATGGGAAACCCATAGGAATACTTACATTTATGATTGCACTGTAAAAAAATTCCGTAAAACTATGGTACAATGTACCATATAAATTTGAAGGATTTTTCCGTATTTGTCTTTTACATGTCATTTACCCGTATCAGATAATGTCTAATATGGGCTTTGCCCGTATTTTGAATTACGCGTTGCATTGTGGGAACAAGAACCTGGCGGCGCGAAAAGTTAAAGACCCAACCGCCATTACACACGCAGATGACCGCGGCCAAAGGGAAGCCATTTTGACACTTCTGTGGTAAAATACGAAATTTATGTTCAAATAAGCTGTTAACGTAACGTTAGTTGCCATCTGGTATGTTAGGCAAATCAAATGAATGTCGGAGCCGTCGCGTTTATCATTTTATGCATATCGTCACATTAAAATACTTAGTATACACTCGTGGAGGTTCCCTGATATATGTGTTATAGTGTGTCCTTGTTGTAATTTGGTTTATTTACTTTTATTTGTTGGTGATGCGGTTTATTTATTGACGAGCGCATCGGTTAACCAGTTGTGATAAAATACTAGTACAGTAAGTTACTAACGTTAGTGTTTTTGGAGCAATAATGCCTTCAAACAAAAGCTACCAGAGGAATCGTCAAGAAAAGGCCATTGAGACTTCCTTGATTTAAAAGGCATGAAGATACAACGTGAAGATACTGTGTGTGAAGATGCAGTAACAGTTACAGCTGGATCAAGGAAAACACCACCACCTTTTCTGCCAAATGAGGTAAGTTAACGTTACGTTTTACGTTAGACTTGTTTTTGTTTTAGACGACGCAGACGCACACACACACACACACACACACACACACACACACACACACACACACACACACACACACACACACACACACACACACACAACGCACGCGCGACATTAAACCCCATAATCTTTACCAGATCCCCCCTCAGTTTGTTTCATAGTGTTTCTGTTGTTTTCTTATTGACAGGACTTTGCTGCTGTAGTTTGCATCACAAGCACCACCTGCATGCTGCTTATGGGTTTGTATTTTGTTTTATTAACCTTTTTATATTAATCACTATGAGTGTTCAATACTGCCAACACACATTTACATTTAAAATCTGAGGAAAAATGTTGATAGAAAAAGTTGGTTGCTGAATACCCCCTTCAAATATGTGTATGCTTACATGGTTACATACAAATTGTATAGGGAAGGGATAGTTCACTTTAAAATGAAAATTGTCATCATTTACTCACCCTCAAGTTGTTTCAAACCTGTATGAATTTCTTTCTTCTGCTGAACACAGATATTTTGAAGAATGACGGTAACCAAACCATTAACTGGAGCCATTGACTTCCATAGTAGGAAGAAAAAATACTGTGTTCAGCAGAAGAAAGAAATTCATACAGGTTTGAAACAACTTGAGGGTGAGTAAATGATGACACAATTTTCATTTTAAAGTGAACTACCCCTTTAAAGCGGTTTTCTGAAGTGATTGTGTAATGTAATATCTTTATTAATGTAATATAATTTTGTAATATCTTTTTTGTTTAAGGTGGTGGACATTCAGGATTGCTGTCATTCAAGAAGTTATTATTGACCCCATTGAGGCAGTGAGCTACACAATACCTGAAGAAAATGGCACTTATCCTGGAGTTCATATAAAGGTAAGCAACACATTTTTAATTAAATGATTTATAGATTATGTTGTGTTTCTGTTTATTTAGTTGAAAATAATTAAACATATTATAATGTATAATTGAGCAGACAAGCTAACATGACATGCAATTGGAGTCCATTGGAAACAAAAGTCTTAGCATTTTATATACAGTGTTTGAATTTGAAAGAATTAGGGATGGCTGATTATTTTTAGTTGATAATTTAACGAACGTAAAATACTTTACAATTGTTTTTCAACCTCAACCTGGTCTGCATGATACTTTGTAGTTCATTTTCCTTCATTTAATTTCTTGTGTAGCTAAAATATATCTATTTTTTTTCTTCATATCCAACTTTTCTGTGCAGAAATCCTGAACGAAGGTCGAAAAGGCTGAGATGAAGGAAACCAAACGTCTACACATTCCTCCAAGACTGCTGAAGTTCCTGTATGAACAACTTCGAAAAACCATGTAAAGTTTTAGATTTTGTCAAATCTCAAAATGGAACTTTAACTGAACATACGATCACTTCTTCATCTAGGCGATAGACGGGCATCTGCACTTCCTCATGAAACAGATCCAGTATAATCTACCTGATGAACATCTACGTCCAGCCCTGAACCCTCTACCTGTGTCGGCACGGAGAGAACAACGACAACCTGGAGGTTGACAGCTGGGCCGTGATGCAGGCCTCTCGCCGCGAGACAGACAGGTACGGTGAACCGCAGACAGAACCATTACAGTACACGGCAACTAAATTTGAAACATCATGATGGTTTGGCCACATACTGTTCTCTCCCCTCTGTAGTTTTTGGTGGCTAAACCCGAGTCTGCAGTCCTACCAGGACCTGGTCCAGTCAGTCCGGTGGCTCTGAACAATTTACTACACATCTCTTGGTGAGTGATGAGTTTTCCCCACCTAGAATCTTTGTTTTCTTTGTTTTGACACATTCTATATGTCAGTAATAGTGTTTTGTATTTCTTTTACAGCCTTCATCTTACCTGAAGACAAGAAGAGTACCCCACAACCCAATCCATGTTCCTCTGAAAAACCTTTTCCCCTCACACATTTTAGAATAATTTATTCAGTGGATGCTATTGTTGTATTGTTAACAAAGTGTCATGAATTAGCAGACTTGAAACAATTGAGATGAGAAACTATATTTTCCCTTTTGTGTTTTTTTTTCCTTTATATTTTTGTTTTCATGGAATTGTTGTAGATCTATAAGTTAATAAAAATATTTTTTAATCACAGAAGATTTGTTTGAAATGTTTTCAACAAGAGTTATCATTACACTGTTAACTAACAGAAAAGTAAAATTTGTATTTGCTGTAGGTATATTGCCTAAATTCATGTTTTTTTTTTTTTTTACTGTAGGAAAACCATAAATTAACAGAAATTTTTCATCTTTTAATTACGGAACAAAGTCCGGGTAATGAGCTGCCAGTACATTTTCTGTTATTTTACGGATTTATGTAATATTTTTGTTTTTTTGCTGTAGTTATATCATTAAATAACAGAAAGGGTCCTGTTTTTTTACTATAAATACATCATTAAATGACAGAAAGTGTCCGGTCTTTTACTATAGATACACCATTAAATAACAGAAAATTTCTGTTTTATTTACAGTGGGCACACTGTGAATTAACAGAAAATTTCCGTTTTTTAATTACGGGACAAAGTCCGGGTAATGAGCTGCCAGTACTTTTTCTGTTATTTTACGGATTTATTTCTTAGAGTGTGGGTATATCAGGATCCCCCAAATTCCCGAAATTCAATATGGTCGCTGTCCAAAAAAGGGTTTTTGGCTACAAAAATTTTGAGCCAAATCCGCTACAAATGAGGATGTGGTGTCTATTTTATGTTTATTGACCACAGGAAGTAAGTTGGCATATTTATATTTATGCTTATGTAATTCTGGAACCTGTATTTTTTTCAAGACTGTGGTTGAAAATCCTTTTTTTACCACAACTTTGAAGGTTATTCACAATGTTGATTAATTTCCTTCTAAAAGTGAAATGCTTTTCAGTGTACCACAGGTAAAGTGTAATCATATAAGAAAGAATAAGACAAAATTATTATTGCAAGGCAATATTTATAATATGTAAAATTGTTAAAAGAATAATATAGTCAATTTGTCCAAAACTGGTAAAAAGGTTTGCTTAGCATAACAAAAAAAAAACAGCAATAACATAAATCATTATTATTATCACTCACAATCACCAGAACTCTCGTCTCCACCATCATTGTTTGTACAAGCACCCTCACATGCACATATAGAAGTGCAACAAACTCTGGCTTTACAGCACTTACAGTGCCCACTACAGCCACAGTGGAGGAGAATGGTGTAGGCTATACTGGCGTCTCCGAGATTAGTCCAGTAAGGTTCCCAAGTCTTGCTCGTAGAGTCCCGATACCATCCCCAGGGATTGAACTCTGGGATAACTTGCTGGACACTGGACAGCGGTTGCCTGATTCCAGTAGAAGCTGGCCTGCAGCAGTGCTCTTTTGATGTGCTGAATCAGTGCAGCTTGGGTGGGAGGCAGGTTCTCGAGAGACTTGGTACCATTCAAGAAAAGGTGATGTCAAGCTTCATCTACGCTGCTGCAACCACAGCTCTTGCTGTACATGATGACGACCATACGCTCCAGTCTTTAGACATGGACGTCATTGTTGATCTGTTCAGGCTCCAAGGTGAGAGTAACCAGGGATTCTGTGAGATCTTGTGTTGTGTCCCAAGCTGCCCATGCACTCTTTTATCCATGGCCCAGGAAGGCTGAAGTTAATAACCCAAGATATTATGGAAAGAGAAGTGGCTGATTCGCTCACACACTCGGCCTCACAGAGCTCTGGATCGGCTTTGCAGGTGGAAAAACTATAGGGACATTCCTGCTCATGAAAACAGCAAGGATCTTGGTCCCCAGAAGTCACTGGCCTTACCACTCTTCCTCACTTTAACAGGCTGACACAACCTCAGCCTTTCTGGGCTGCACCATTCTCTTCCACTGTGGCTGCAAGATAGCATGTAGAGGGCACCCTAAGTTCTGTAAAGCAAGAGTTTGTTGCACTTCTGTATGTGCATGTGAGGTGTAGAGAATTTACGGATGAACCAAACACAAATGAATCTTTCTAATCTCTCATGGGATTCATTCAAATGTGATTCAGCAATCCAGATCTGAACACATTCCAACGTCACAAAACTGGCTCCAAATAGCCATAAAAGAACCCCTCAGAAAGGATTTTATGGCCCCGAAGGGACCAAGACTGACCACCTTTGACCTCCCTCAGCATTACCACTGCTGAACATGACACCGAGATGTAAAACAGACTTCCCTCTGCTTGAAGACTTTTGAATGACCTCATTGTTGAGACCTCTTAAAACCCACAGAGACAAGAGACTTCTCATATAAAAATGCATAAACTCATCCCAGAACAATTCTTGACGAACTTATAATCAAACATTGTTCCACTACCTAATCCTATATTGTAGCTATGTATGTGTCTATTATACTAGATAGCATACAAGTCATGCAAATGTTGTTACTTTAGATGGATGAATGAAAGTGTGTCTTGTTTGATATCAGTGAGATCATATATTCTTAATTCTTAAGATGGCTTGAGTGAAATCTGTGTAAAATGCTTTGTATGATTATAATAATCTATAATTGTTAAACTGTGGTCTCTTGTTCTCTGCTAGTGTTGGAGAGCAAGCAGATCATAGATAACGCCTGATTTACGATAAGAAGAAACGAGGTCCACCTCCTAAGATGATGCCATTGTCCAATTGGCCAGAATTCTCCAAAAGAGGTTGGACTAACTTTAAGTTAAAGACCCGAACAAAGCAGTTCAGTTCAGTTCAGAGAGCAGTTCAGTTTTCGGTTCGGTTCAGTTCGGCAGTTCACTCGGTGTTGAATTAAGTTTGTGCCTCTCTCTACAAACAGCAAGAGAGTGTTCATGTTCGTACGCTTCTACATCGATCAGACCCAAAGTAGACCAGCAGACAAACCCATCAAGATCGGAGTTTAAACAGCTTCATTCAAGCCATCTCATCTCTTACTTTCATTTCTTCCTTTATTTTATTTTCTCGTTAAAAGTCTCGTTTTAAGTTAAGTTTTGCTGTAAAGTTCGTTTACACGTCTCTCCTGCAACGCACTTCGAACTGTAAAGACTCTTGTTCATCCATCCGCCAACACATCACGTGACCGGCGGTTCAGAAACTCCAGCCAGGCAGACAAAGACCACCAGCCACGCGGACCCAGCCGGGAAACCCCTCTGATGAAGCACCTCAAATAGGGAATTCCCTGGCCTAAGCAACGCAAAGGACAAGCAAGTAACCTCCAGACTCTAGCTGAACTGGTGTTTTTTTATTTAAATTGAATAACCTGTCTAAGAAACGAAGGTTTAAATTAATGATTGGTGGTTCGTTCAGGTTTATGTCTTGCAAAGTGCATCTCACTCTGAAAACTCACTCTTTCTCTCTCTTTCTCTCTCTTCCTCTGCGCCTCGTATGAATGTGTGTGTGTGATTGTGTTTAGACCTTAGTTTTATGTGTTTAGAATAATCAATAAAGTCTTGTTTATATTTGAAAAGATATTTGTCTTGTGTTGTGCTTACACATTTAATGTCTTGTACTGCCGATCTAAAGTTACCTTGCTAATACATAGTGTTTCACTATAGATTGGATATTTATATCTGTTGCCAAGGTTTAAATTACGGCCCGTTCAAATGAACTCTAAACGAGTCATTTGCTCGGTTCCATAGTGATTCGGTCAATAATTCATTGCAAATCGATGAATCATTCCCTTTGAGCTAAATTGGCCTTCCGGCCCCCTTTAATACATTTTATGTATATTATTATTATGTAGGTTCGCTTACAGAGGCATAGGCGTCGTTTTTGGTGGGGACGGTGGGTACGCGTCCCCACCAGATTTTGTAATGAGTCATGTTGTACCCACCAATTTTTAAAACATTAAGGCACGGATGTACCTAATACAAATACATAAAACATCTCCAGTTAACTAGCAGAGCACTCATTTAGTTCGTTAAATAAGAGATCTAGCACTTAAATCTGTTGTTTTTGAAATCAAGCTGAGCGCTCGTGTCCGCTGCTATCAGTGTCATGATCATATCAGTGTCTCTCTGTTCATTCCGATGAAATCACAAAACAAAATGCACACAAAAGTGTCCCTGCTTGATATAGACTGTAACCACTGATAAACATATTCAGTTTTGATGAGAGAAAAAAAATATATAGCTACGAGTGGATTAGAACCCGCAACCTCTGACACACTTGGCAAAAGATCTACCACTCAACCATTTAAGAACTCAAACAAAATCAGCGGATCGATGCATTGAGCAGAGCAGTTGAGCAGAGAGGATGCACATTTTGAGCAGCGGGCAGCGGCCTCACACCAGGCCGCCGGATGGTTTTGCTAAGAACTTGCAATGTATAACTATTATCAGAACGGCCCTCATGGCCTCAAAACACTACCGGCCCACCGGGAAAAGTCCCAGACCCTCCCGATTGCCACTCCGCCCCTGGTCATTTGTCTAATGCTTTTTGAAAACTTAAGGCTTTCTTCTTCATAAAACGAGTCGGACATCATCACATTTTTGTATACATTATTGTTTAATTACATTAGTAAGCTACAGGACATCATCTTTCAAAACATGACCTGCGCAAAAACATGACCAGCGTCATTGTACCCAGCACTTCTGAAAATGCACTTCCGAATGAGTCTCTGTCCCCAGCACATTTCAAACCAAACTGATGCCCATGATGTGAGTGTGCTTGTACAAAAAATGATGGTGGAGACGATGAGAGATCCGGTGATTGTGAGTGATAATGGTAATTCAAGTGAGAGACCATGAGAATAATATCCATACAGGGATATTTAGACCATGAAATCCCAGTCCCCCCTGGCAAATCGCACCTTGCTTACAACCATGTTTTTAAAAACTCTTTCTGTATAGGGAACCCCATAAAGTATTTTTTTTTTTTTTTTTTTTTACAGGACTTAAAGTATTCCGGCACCATGCCGGATCTCCGGCATGCGGCCGTGAGGGGAAAAAAATTAATTAAAATTGGGAACTTCCTGCATGCGGTTTAATATTTTCAAATCAATTGATTTCACCTACCAATCATATGAGAGGAATGCAGCTCTAACTAACGTTAAGCCTATCAGAAGCAGAGCAGGGCGGGTCCTGGCAACACAAGGTGATTGACTGGGCTTTCACACTGGCAGTTTAGTTTGGAACGGGGCACGGTTCGCATGAAAAATCGCTAATGTGAATGTTGTCATGGGACCCGGGTGCGCACTGGGGTACCGAACCCGAGACTACCTGGAAGAGGTGGTCTGAGTTCGGATGCTCCCGAACCGTGTCGCGGTTCGCGTGAATGTGAAAGCAACCCGGACTCGGGTGCGCACTTGTCCAGGAAGTAAAGTAACCTGCGCATGCGTTTTAGCTTATTATGTATTCAGTCAAATAAAACACTTGTAAGGGATGATAGTGTTGATGATTTACCTTGGATACGAGCGAGAGCGAGCCTGCAGTATATAATGCAAGTAAATAAAATCTTAAAGGTGGGGTATGTGATTTGGAAAACGACCGGCAGATTTTGAAAATACACAATTCAAATGGTCATACCTTCTTTCCTCCAACGCCGGCCCTGACTGGGTCACACGCCCTGGGGGGAGGGGGGTATGGTACGACCGTTTGATTGACAAACTTACTTTACAATGATTTTAGGTGGTCTTGGAAATTATTGGCTGGAGTTTTTCGAGTCCTGCCCGTTCCATAGATGATTAAATTGCTTAATTTGCATTTCAGTGCTTCTAACTCAGTGGCTGTAAGTGGGTTAGGAATAGGATTTCAAGTTATTTTGAAAAAATTGACAAAAAAGAGAATCACATACCCCACCTTTAAACGGAAGTAAAGAGTAGTGAGAGAATGAGGCCCTGTCCCAAATGGCGCACTTCATGCGGACTTTCGGTCTCGTGGACTTAAATTGCGCGTGCTCGCCGAGTCTACGAGTCCTTAGGCCGTCCCAATAGCATTTTAACGCTCTGAAGTGTGCTCAGCAGCGCCCCCTTTGTACCCTTGAAGCGGTCTTCCGCGAAGCCCGGGCCGCTTAGATGCAGGCTCCATGCACTTTAACTACCAAGGAATCCTTGCGAAAAGCCAATCAGACAACGGATGGGAGGAGATTTCGCTCACGGACAATTGTTAACATGGCTGAGAAGAATTATCATTGCGGTTTTTATGACAAGTTTATACAAACATTATGATCATCAACCAGTGGTTGATGTCTCAAACATAGGCTAATAATAGCGAGCTGAATAGTATAATAATTAGTGCTGGGCAACGATTACATTTTTTAATCGCGATTAATCGCATGAATTTCTGCGATTAATCACGATTAATCGCATTGTTACGCGCAAAATTGAATAATGAATTCTAAAGTAATGTATTGCACACTTTTGATTTAAATGTACTGCTATATACACAAAAGTGCAATAACATGTGGTTTGCAAAAACTTTAAACAAATAAGGTGCTTTCTACCAGCAGTATTGTCTTTACACAGTAGCAATAAAATATTTATTGTAAATCTCAACTTAAACATTAATGTAATCAAATCAAATATTAAAACAAAGCTATTTGGCACTGGGGATTACCTTTTATCTTGTTAAAATGAGTCCAGTTTTCTTGTTTTTTTTTCTGAACAGGTATCAACAGGTATCTTTTATTAGGGAGCAGCAGAAACAGTCCATGTAGTCAGAGGTCATGACCACTACTACAGATATAAGTCGACCAACGTTACTTCTCTGATAGTAGCTTAGGTTTGGTCATGCCATGGTTAAGATTAGGCTACATTAAACAGAGGTAAAGCCCAATATACTTCTACGCCGTAGGCTGTGTGTAGCGCGCGTACCCTGACGTGCACCTCTCCAAAACTGCAACAACGCGTCAATACGCGTACCGCAAGCGCTGATTGCTAGAACCGCTCCCGGGTTTCACATGCTCCCGTAATTGCGCGTCAACGCGGACAACGACGCAGAAGTAAATGAAAACCAACGTAGAGGCTCCGACGTAGGTCCGACGCAGAAGTATAAATCAGCTTTTATAGTGAGGTGAAGTGGTCGAGCACAAGGTGCAGCGAAGCGGGTGCGTTCCTGTGAAACTGTTGCGGTCAAGCTCGCCTCACGCACGCGGCCGCGCCCGCCCGTTGCCGACGTTGAATTGTCTATTACTTTTGTACACGACACGCACCACAAATCATTGGAAGAGAGACTGATCCTCGGCTCGCTGTTTGTGAGTTTCCAGAATCTAAGTTAAAAAGGCTAGTTAAAAGTTAAAAAGGCTACAGCTGCGTAGCGCACAGAAGCCGTTAGTTACTATCCGCGCCTGTCATTCACTTTCTGTTCACCTGAGAGAACCTGCCAAAGCCTCTCTCCACTGCTTGTTTGGGTGGGTTATTTGCTGGCTGACCAACATCCCACTCCTGTGATCCATGGTTTGACTGTAGGCGTGTGTGTGTGTAGTATTCAGAGCCAGTGAGCAACGGACTTTAAAAAAAAAAAAAAAAAAAACTGAGTTAACGTGCGTTAAAAAAATTGTCGGCATTAATTCATAAATGCGTTAACGCGATAATAACGCGTTAACTTGCCCAGCACTAATAATAATATAATATAATATTATGATTCATTAAATAAATAGAACAGAATGTCAGGGCTTTACTGAGTCATATGTAAACACAACAACAATAGTCAGCATATTTCCCCGAACTTGCAGCTCCTGTCCATAACAACAACTAGACTTCCTGTTTCTGGCGTGACGATCGAGTCTGTCCCAAAAATACCTCTCAATGCACACTCGTGGACTCGCGCTAAGGGCCATATAGGTCTGCACTACATGACGTCACGGAAGTGTGGACTCTGAGGAAGTCCACAAGTCCGGAGTGTGCCATTTGGGACAGGGCCTGAGATGCGTGAGATCCTGTCAGCAGCAGCAGCAGATCTTAAAGTGACAGTAGCCACCAATTCGCTATGTCAGTAAAGTTATTTAAAGAACTAAGGGAACAGAGAAAACGTCTCGGTTACTGATGTAACCCTCGTTCCCCGAAGGAGGGAACGGGAGACGTGACGTCAACGTGACGACGTTAGGGGATCACTTCAGGGTCACTTAATCGCGATTAATCGCATTGTTACGCGCAAAATTGAATAATGAATTCTAAAGTAATGTATTGCACACTTTTGATTTAAATGTACTGCTATATACACAAAAGTGCAATAACATGTGGTTTGCAAAAACTTTAAACAAATAAGGTGCTTTCTACCAGCAGTATTGTCTTTACACAGTAGCAATAAAATATTTATTGTAAATCTCAACTTAAACATTAATGTAATCAAATCAAATATTAAAACAAAGCTATTTGGCACTGGGGATTACCTTTTATCTTGTTAAAATGAGTCCAGTTTTCTTGTTTTTTTTTTCTGAACAGGTATCAACAGGTATCTTTTATTAGGGAGCAGCAGAAACAGTCCATGTAGTCAGAGGTCATGACCACTACTACAGATATAAGTCGACCAACGTTACTTCTCTGATAGTAGCTTAGGTTTGGTCATGCCATGGTTAAGATTAGGCTACATTAAACAGAGGTAAAGCCCAATATACTTCTACGCCGTAGGCTGTGTGTAGCGCGCGTACCCTGACGTGCACCTCTCCAAAACTGCAACAACGCGTCAATACGCGTACCGCAAGCGCTGATTGCTAGAACCGCTCCCCGGGTTTCACATGCTCCCGTAATTGCGCGTCAACGCGGACAACGACGCAGAAGTAAATGAAAACCAACGTAGAGGCTCCGACGTAGGTCCGACGCAGAAGTATAAATCAGCTTTTATAGTGAGGTGAAGTGGTCGAGCACAAGGTGCAGCGAAGCGGGTGCGTTCCTGTGAAACTGTTGCGGTCAAGCTCGCCTCACGCACGCGGCCGCGCCCGCCCGTTGCCGACGTTGAATTGTCTATTACTTTTGTACACGACACGCACCACAAATCATTGGAAGAGAGACTGATCCTCGGCTCGCTGTTTGTGAGTTTCCAGAATCTAAGTTAAAAAGGCTAGTTAAAAGTTAAAAAGGCTACAGCTGCGTAGCGCACAGAAGCCGTTAGTTACTATCCGCGCCTGTCATTCACTTTCTGTTCACCTGAGAGAACCTGCCAAAGCCTCTCTCCACTGCTTGTTTGGGTGGGTTATTTGCTGGCTGACCAACATCCCACTCCTGTGATCCATGGTTTGACTGTAGGCGTGTGTGTGTGTAGTATTCAGAGCCAGTGAGCAACGGACTTTAAAAAAAAAAAAAAAAAAACTGAGTTAACGTGCGTTAAAAAAATTGTCGGCATTAATTCATAAATGCGTTAACGCGATAATAACGCGTTAACTTGCCCAGCACTAATAATAATATAATATAATATTATGATTCATTAAATAAATAGAACAGAATGTCAGGGCTTTACTGAGTCATATGTAAACACAACAACAATAGTCAGCATATTTCCCCGAACTTGCAGCTCCTGTCCATAACAACAACTAGACTTCCTGTTTCTGGCGTGACGATCGAGTCTGTCCCAAAAATACCTCTCAATGCACACTCGTGGACTCGCGCTAAGGGCCATATAGGTCTGCACTACATGACGTCACAGAAGTGTGGACTCTGAGGAAGTCCACAAGTCCGGAGTGTGCCATTTGGGACAGGGCCTGAGATGCGTGAGATCCTGTCAGCAGCAGCAGCAGATCTTAAAGTGACAGTAGCCACCAATTCGCTATGTCAGTAAAGTTATTTAAAGAACTAAGGGAACAGAGAAAACGTCTCGGTTACTGATGTAACCCTCGTTCCCCGAAGGAGGGAACGGGAGACGTGACGTCAACGTGACGACGTTAGGGGATCACTTCAGGGAGCCCTATCAACTTCGAGTGTCTACAGAACAAGCCAATGAACGTTGGCGTGCGTGAAACGGAAAAGGAAAGCACGGCTCGGATCGAGCAAGTTCGAGGGTTCTCCTCGTGAGAAGAACACCAGTCAACGAATAGGTTCCACTTCAGCATGGAGGCGCCTCGTAGAGGGGGCTCTAGCGGAAGTGATGGTGTCAACTACCGCTGGGGGTAGGTCACCTAAAACCTCCGCGTCCCATCCAGGGACCAGACATGGAGTTTCCAGAGGTCTGGACGCGGGTGCCACAGGGTGCCCCATCTCTGAGAGAGCAGGTCCTCTCTCAGAGGAATGGGCCAGGGAGGGGCTGTCGCGAGGAGCACTAGTTCGGGGAACCAGGTCCGGTTGGGCCAATACGGTGCAACTAACAAGACCTGCCCCTCGTCCTCCCTGACTTTGCACAAGGTCTGTGCAAGAAGGCTCACTGGGGGAAACGCATACTTGCGTAGGCCCGGGGGCCAGCTGTGTGCCAGAGCATCCGTGCTGAGGGTCCCCTCGGTCAGGGAATAGAACAACTGGCAGTGAGACGTGTCCGGGGCGGCAAACAGATCAACCTGTACCTGAAAATCAGCTGGACCACCTGGGGATGGAGTCGCCATTCTCCCGGTAGCACCGGCTGCCGTGAGAGCTCGTCGGCTGCACGGTCGAGCAGGCCAGGAATATAAATGGCACGAAGTGACCTCAGATGCTTCTGACTCCAAAGGAGGAGATGGGGGACGAGTTGCGACATGCGGCGGGAGCGTAAACCGCCCTGACGGTTGATGTACGCAACGGTCGCAGTGCTGTCCGTACGGACCAGCACATTCTTGCGCTGTAGCGGCGTTTTGAAGCGGCTCAATGCAAGTTGTACTGCTAACAACTCGAGGCAGTTGATGTGCCAATGCAGTTGAGGCCCCGTCCACAGACCTGAAGCTGCATGCCCGTTGTACGTGGCCCCCCAGCCGGTGGCAGAGGCATCCGTGGAGACCACAGAATGCCCGGACACTTGTTCTAGGGGAACATCTGCTCGCAGGAACAAAGGGTCCGACACAAGCTGAGAGTTTGGCGACAGTGCGGAGTCACTTGGACCCGGCACAAGCCACTCTGCCACGCCCATCTCGGGACTCGATCGTGGAGCCAGTGTTGGAGCGGCCTCATATGAAGCAATCCGAGCGGCGTACCGCGGCTGCTGATGCCTTATGCCCCAGGAGCCTCTGAAACAGTTTCAGTGGAGCCGCTGTTCTGCGTCTGAGCATGGTCACGCAGTTCAACACTGACTGGACGCAGGCCTTGGTGAGGCGCAGGTCGGTTGCCACACGGAGCTCCCGGAGGAGGAAGCGGATGCCGGACAATTGCATCGCGACGGCACGCTCCACCGGGGGAACATCCACATACCCCGCCCTGCCGTCGAGGGTGGTGAGGAGGGAGGAGCCACTAGGACAGCTTCTGGCACTATACGGCGCCTTCCATGTCCTAGTAAGCTCCTAATGCACTTCCGGAAAGAATGGCACTGGGGCGGAGCGCTGAGAACCAGCACTGCCTGCCCCGAGATACCAATCGTCCAACCGAGAAGGCTCGGGATGTGGTGGAGGGTTCCACACAAGCCCGACCTTCTCGGCGGCCCGGGAAAGCATAGTTGCCCATTCTGGATCTGACTCGGGCAACGCCACACTCCCAGAGAGGGGTAACGCAGCCGAATCCTCATCTCCAGAGGACTGAAGCTCCCCCTCCGATGCTGCGATCGACATCTGATCGTCAGGTGGGGCCCCAAAGGACACGGCTGGCCGACCACGAGAGGGGCCAGCGCGTTCGTTTGGGGGCTCCAACGGCGGCAGCGCTTGAGAGGCGTGAGGGGCCCACGGAGATTGCCTCGGCGGGGAAGCCCTCACGGTAATCCTCAGATCACCCTGACCATGCGCAAAAGTAGGTCTATTCTGAGGTCCAGAATAAACACTAGATCTGGGCATAGGTGAGGGGACTGCGCCTCCCTTGAGGTAAGCGAGTCTTGATCTAAGCGCTGCCATAGTCATATTCCCGCAATGAGAACATGAACTATTCACAAAAGCTGCTTCAGCGTGCTGAATGCCCAAACACAAGAGGCAACAATTGTGGCCGTCTGCTGGCGCCAGGGAATGACCGCACCCAGAAACGCACAAGCGGAATGTCATCCTGAAAAGGTTGAAACAAAAAAATATCAAGAGAAAAAATAACTCTCTCAGTGCTGAAGCACCCAGGGATAGCCGCGGTGTAATCGCGGTACACTCATTCATGACAGGAACGCCCACCGAGACCGACACATACAGACACACACACACACAAGCAATGCTGTGAAAACAGCAGTTGTGAGCTGTAATGCTCGCGGCCACCGCTGATCGCGCTACACCAGCACTGGAACAGAGTATTCTCTTTGAAGTCTTCAACGATCGATGCAGCCGATCGATGCAGCCGGTGATACTGGCCTTCATTCATAAAAATATGCCATTAAGATACAGCCATAATACGTGAAAATAAATGGTTCCATTGAAGATAAGTCCGTCTGTTTATAATATATAATATAATATAATATAAATTATATATATAATATATAATAGTTCACTGTCCATAATAGTCTATATGTATGTAGACTATGTAGACTATAACTTGTAAATGATCGTTTGTTTAAACAACATTAACCAAATTTTATTTATTTATTCAAAAATAAAATGATTACTTTATAACATGCAGTTTTAACTCCACCAAATCTTAGGTTGTTTCATTATTGTACAGCAAATGTCAATAGCTCTTGTTTTGATTTTTCATGTTTGTTGAAGGCTTATTTGGAAATTACCATAGTTGTAGTATTATTTTACCTTACTGTTAATGTCATTAGTCCCACTTACGTTTCAAAATGTGGCAATTGCTGCTGTTTTGCAAAATGTCCCTTTGCGGCACCTGGCGGTCATTTCGAATTACTTTAAAATGTGACTGGTTTATTTTTGGGGCAAACGCGGCGGTAATAGGCATTCTGGTTGACTACTAGCTGTAAGTAAATGAGTTGATTTATCCGCGTTTTAATATGCTCTCGTTCATACAGATTTTTAGAAGCATACCGAGGCTTTTTAGGTTGGGTAGAATCTGCAATCTCTGACCCAGTTTGTTTGCTGGCTGCAATACGTTTCTCCTGCCAACTGGCATCCCGGGGTGTCGAAATACTATTGGGTGAACTGGCAGTGAGCGGGATCACACAAACCAAAACAAAACAGACATTCCAACACGGAACGCACATTTCAAAGTAAAATAACTGGCTGTAGAAGTGTTTTTCAGATAAACGAGTATGTGAACAACATGTGTCCTAAATATCTGCAAACATATTATGGTATTTTTATGCTTTAGTAGAGTGAAAAAGTTACATACAGCACCTTTAAATATAAGTTTTGGTTCTTCAAAAAAGCTACTATAAAAGTTTAATTAAGTTGTGCCAGTCACTTTTCAATTAATGAGTTTGCTTTTGCTCTACCGGTGAACTGGTTGGTGTAGGACTAGTTGTCCTCCAGCTAATATGGTGTTAATTTGGCTTTTACTGTAAATTGACAAAATGCATTTTCCAGTTTGTACTGGATCTGCTGTTTCATCTTTTTGCCATTAATATACAATTTCTTCTGCTGCAGGAACACAGCTTTCACATTATATGTATATAAATATGGAAATGGACCAAATCCTTAACATTAACTCTACAGACTCTGGTTGAAAAAATATGCAATTATTTCTTTAGTTAGTCACAGACATAATGGTAAACTGCACAGAGTAATTTCATAATTTTTGTCTAAACTTTACGAATAGTCCAAAGCAAAATTTCGACATCAGCCAATCCTGATTTGGACATGCTAATACTGGTCATTTTACAGGATTGTTCACACAAGCATCAAAATATTTTCAACAGGTCCTGTTCAGACATAATTTTCAGGCACAGACTGTACAGTATGAGTGAAAGTGCCTATTGTCGTTTGTAGAGAGTTGATTTTACTCTTGCACCACTGCAATGTCGTACTTATTGCAGTTATTGTATAGGGAAAATCCATTTATTTTTATGCACATTGTGGGATATCGCAAAAAAAATTTTTTTGTAAAAACGCTGGACGGAAATGCCAAGATGCGCATAAATTCTAAAAATGTGCATAAAAGCTGTATGCGCCAGTACAGCTTTTGCACCAAGTATATTTTGTGTCAATTTCAAGTAACGATTTTGTTCTCTTGAACACATGGGATGGAAACACTGTTTTATTTGTAAATGTTTTATGCGACATTCCAATGTTGTGCATAAGTTAAATTTGCAATTTTAGCAAATGATACTGGTTTTATGTATGGTTTTGATACGAAAAAAATGTAAGTTAACAACCTTGGGAGAGTCCAGCAACAGTTTATATTGATTGGATCTGAGTTGTGATGCAAAGACTTGTCCTTTATGCTTGTATCTCGGAGCTCCTAGAATAGCAAAGCTGGTGCTTGAGATTGTTGCAATAGCCATCGAATAACCTTCAGACAAAAGGCAATAGGTCATATTCTGAGATATATTTGCTGAATTGAAGAAAATGACTCTACATTCATGTCTTCTATGTTTGAGTGTTTAAAAAAAGCCTCACCTAGATAGCTTTCATGCTCACTGCCTGTTAGAAAGGAGTAGTCTGGCGAATATTCCTGATATCCACCTTTCCACTGGAAAGCTCCCACAGCACTCAGTAACACACTTCCCTAAACAAAGCAAAGCAAAACTTTAATGTATTTTGATACATATAGAACATCTCAAGGTAACTAATATCATGCCTTTTTAGTCATGAATTAACTATACAAACAACTATGTTCATTACAAACACTAAATAACTAAAGGGCAAAATGTTATCTTTGGGGTCATTTATTGATAGTTTATTTTATTTATGCAATACATAATGTGTATATATTCAACCTGTGTAAAAACTCTGTTGAAAATACAACTGTACTATTGTATATTTATTTACATATGATGTGAAAGCTGAGCTGAACCCATCCTGTGCAAACTCCATTCTGGAGGAATCACCTGAAGTCTGGGTTCCTGCAACAAATAAATAACTGGAAATAACTGGGTGAATGTCATTGATATCTTTTCAGGAAAATCTATTTATTTGAAATAAAAAAGATATAACTTATTGTTTGTACAATAAAATCATATATAAATACATACCTTCAATGGCAATAATGTTTTCTTCCAGTTTTTGAAGAATATTATTCAGTGCATTAAAGTCAGTAACTTTGAACACATGCTCACTATCTGGATCAGTAGCAATTATATTCAATTCGTAAATATTAAAAGCTCCACCGACCTGGGGACAAAAAAAAATATTTTTCCTAAATAGAAATTATCGTAAAAAGCATTGAGAGATGGATGGGAATGTGAAAAGTTAAATTCTCTCTCTCTCTCTCTCTCTCTCTCTCCTCTCTCTCTTCTCTCTCTCTCTCTCTCTCTCTCTCTCTCTCTCTCTCTCTCTCTCTCCTCTCTCTCTCTCTCTCTCTCTCTCTCTCTCTCTCTCTCTCTCTCTCTCCTCTCTCATCTCTCTCTCTCTCTCTCTCTCTCTCTCTCTCTCTCCATAATTCAACATCTAAGGTACATTTGAGGTTCTAATGTCAGAGATTGTAATGCCATATAGTATGTGAAGAAGAACAAACCTACCCCGATCGCATATAGTATTATGTTCTTTGCGTTTGCCTCTGATGATGCCTGTGCCAATAATGCCCTGTCATGTGACTCTCCATCAGTAATAACAAGCAATATTTTATTAGCTGATGGTCTTGCTCCTCCAGATGGTGTAAACAGCTCTCTCCTGGGTATTAGAAAATAGATTTGAATGAATCATGAAAGAAACCTCATATCAATATCAGCAGTTTGTTAAGATGTTTGCTATTACTTTTCAAATAATCAGACATTCTGTTTTTGATTAATAAAATGGGTGATAAATGTAAGTAAGATTTTTTCACACAAATAATGATCAATAATGAACAATAAGGCCTATCATTTTTCATTAAAAATATAAAGAAATTAAAAATACTATTTGGCCAGTGGAAAAGATTGAGAAAAACTTTCTCTGAAATGTATTTATACTATTTGATTGATTTTATTCAAAAACAAGGCAAGGATAAATAATTTTTTAGCAATTTAATGTGACTGCACATCTGTATCTCATGTTTTCCTAATGTCTTGTACCGTTAAACATGGTATAACGTGGTTGAATATTCTTCATGGTATAACGTGGTTGAAGGTTCTTTCGTATGCACTGTTTTATAAGTCTGAAAACTCCGAGACCGGATGCCCCACTTAGTATCATAAACACATGCCGGCCGAATCCATGCGCTTCATTTTGATATATCCTGCTCATTTTACGACTTAAAATATTTGTTGCAGAATGCTGAAAACATTTAGAATTTATTATTAATTCAGTGCTTATAGAGGTCTATGCTTGGATGAATATTTTGGTGTGTTACATTCGGTATTCACATATCGATGACCCGCAGCCAATGGGGGGGTCTTACATGTGCTTCTTACATGCGCATGCAAGTCTTAGGGGCACACGCTTCTTGAGGCACACACGCACAATAGCATACATACGCAAGGTTTCTCCCTCTCTTCACCGTGCTATGCCGTCTGAGTCGGGTCCCTGCGTTCCACCTTGCTGCCCTATTGCAGGTAAGTCTGTGGTCCCGCTGGTCCCGCTTGTACGGTATTTGGGGGCCTGGCTAGCGCTCCCCAGCCTGTCTTACTGGCTCACCCGAACCATCAGACTCGCTATGTGATTCAGTTCACCCAGCGTCCCCCCAAATTCCGGAGCATTGAGTTCAACTCCATGCTGGCCAGTGATGCTCCCGTTTTACGTGCAGAGATCGCAGTCCTGCTGGTGAAGGATGCGATTGAGCCAGTCCCTCCAGTTGATATGAAGACAGGGTTTTATAGCCCTACTTCATTGTACCCAAGAAAGGCGTTGGGTTACAGCCAATCTTGGACCTGCGAGTTTTGATGTGGGCCCTTCACAACCTCCTGTTCAAAATGCTAACGCAGAAACGTATCTTCAGGTGCATCTGTCCCCGAGATTTGTTTGCATCATTCAACCTGAAGGATACATACTTTCATGTCTCGATTCTCCCTTGACACAGACTGTTCATACGCTTTCAGGGACGGAAATCAGTACAAATCAGTACAATGTCCTCCACTTCTGGCACCTCAGCCAGTTGGGGCTTTGGGTCAACTGGGAAAAGAGCAAACTCGTCATTGTACAGAGAGTTTCATTTCTCGGTATGGAGCTGGACTTGGTCAGCCAGACAGCACGCCTCACAGAGGAACGTGCTCGGTCAGTGTTGAACTGCTTGAATTCGTTTAAAGGCAGGACAGCGGCCCCACTGAAACTCTTCAGAGGCTCCTGGGGCATATGGGATCTGCAGCCTCAGTAACGCCGATCGGATTGCTTCATATGAGGCTGCTTAACCCTCTGGGGTCGAAAACCGCGTGCCCGCGTTTTGCTGGATTTTTTCCTTATCAGTGCAAAAGAGAACAAACAGAGAAACAAAAGAGAACAAAGTGTTGTGCTTTTCGTCAAACAAAGAAAAATAAACATGATGCGCGTTTTCCCTTCTCTCTGTCTTTGAGGTCCGTTCTGAAACGCGTCCGAAACATTCACTTTAACTCTGTCAATACTTGTCACAGAGATACGAGAGATGTCTCTTTATGAAGCTGAGATTCTCTTCTTTCAAATGAAGTATTTTTTTTTTTTTTTTTTTAAATATTTCCAGTTTATGTAATCCGTTTGAAACCAAGGAGAGTTACAGTTTTTTTTCGCTATCCCTTCATTAAAAATAATTAGGTGAGCCCGCCACACCCCCAGCGCTTTTGACATGGTAAATAGGCGATATGCATCCCACACGCGGCACGCCCCCGATCACTGCATAACAACATGAAGATTCTTCATCAGAGATTCACTGATAGTTCATCGCGTTTTAGGGATGGAAGCACGCTAACGTTACTCCTTCAGAGGATTATGGACAGCTGGGAATAATTAACCTTTTCCTCAGTGGAAACTCAGACGAGCGGTTGCATTTTGAAGAACGGATTGACCCGAGGATACAAGTTCGGAGTAAGTTTAGTGTTTTATAATTCCTTTTCTGATCATAGAGCTCAAATGCATTTTCAGACTATAGTAAATATTAACTATAATATTAACTATAATATTAAAATAACAACGTTCGTGTAGGCCTATACGCTCGTGTAAACTTTTTAAATAACTGCTTAGTTTGTAATGATTTAGTGAAATATATTGATCTGCAAGTTTTGTTTGAGTTCTCCTGTGGTCTAGTGGTTAGATCAATTGCCAAGCGTGTTAGAGGTTACAGGTTCGAATCCACCACTAGCATATTTTTTTTCTCTCTCATCAAAACCGAATATGTTCATCAGTGGTTACAGTCTATATCAAACACACACGTATATAGGACACACGTTTGTGTGCATTTTATTTTGTGATTTCACCGGAATGAATAGTGTCCGCAATGGCAATAGATTGAAAAGCACGTTCTGTGCGCGCGCCGCCACAAGAGACTCACTGTATCCATGACACTGATAGCAGGACACGAGCGCTCAGCTTGAGTTAAAAAACAAAACATTTTAGCTCTAGATCTCTTATTTAAGAGCGGACTAAATGAATGCTCTACTAGTTAACTAGAGATGTTTTATTTGTATTAGGTACAGCCGTTCATTGAGTGTATCAGTAAATGCGTGCGGTCGATGAGCCATAAACAGATACTCGCGGTTACGCAGTCTACCAATCAATAGATGTTTCTCTGTCCATCAACAGATACATTGTGCATCTATAATCATAATAGTCCATCAGTTTACTTTGGATAATGTGCTAACAGTTTTTTGCTTTTGTTTTGTTGTGTTTACATCGTCAACATCAGCCTTCAGAAATCATTCTGATATAATTTTTTTTTAAATCAATGTTGTAAACAGTTATGCTGCTTAATTTTTTTTAACCTGTGATAGTTTTTTTAGGATTCTTTGAATGAACTTTTTTTATTTATATAAGCACTATATAAGCAATATTTGATATATTTTTTTATATAAAAAAACAAGTTTGGTCTTTTTATGTTTTTTTTTTTGAAAGGATGTGTTAAGTGATATGAATGACTTTAAGTCTTTATGTTCTTAGGAAAGATTTCTATTTTGAATAAATGCTGTTCTTTTTAACTTTTTATACATCGAATCATTCTTAGTTCAGGCTGCCTCACAGCACCTTGATGGGGCATTAGCACATTGGGGGAGTGTCTTTAGTCTCCCCAGGTGTAAATCACATTAATATTCATGGGCATTAACACTCCCACGCATACAGCAGTAATGACCCAAAAACTAATGTAAGAAATTCAAATCGTTATATTGATCTTTCTGAAAGAGTGGTCAGAATGATTTTCACTTCATTTTGAAGTAAAAATTCTAGCCTACAAGAATAGTAACTGAACAGTATTGTTTTCAACTATTCAGTATGTGTTAAATGGCCTTATTGCGGTGACATTTTTTTCCCCAAAACGTACTAACCACGCATATTATTTTTTTTCTATAAAATGCAAACATGTACATCCATTTTGCTCACATATTATTGTAGCAGAGTTTGTGCTGAATACAGCAAATTTATATGTTGGCAAATGGTATGTTTTAAGTAGCTGAAATAAGCACAAATGTCAGGGCATACCAAAACACAGAAAGAGCCCGAAAACAGCTCAGACCCCAGAGGGTTAAGCACTGGCTTCATGGCCGGGTCCCGAGATGGGCATGGCAACACGGCACGCTCCGTATGACAATCCCCCCGGCCTGCGCCAAACCTTTAGCCCGTGGTCGGACCCTTCATTTCTACGGGCAGGAGTTCCCCTAGAACAAGTGTCCAGGCATGCTGTGGTCTCCATGGATGCCTCTACCACTGGCTGGAGGGGGCCACGTACAATGGGCATGCAGTTGCAGGGATCTGGACGGGCCCCAAACTGCATTGGCACATCAACTGCCTTGAGTTGTTAGCAGTACGTCAAATTTCAGCTATGAGGCAAGCACGTACTGATCCTTACTGACAACACTGCCACCATTACATATATAAACTGTCAAGGTGGTCTAAGCTCCCGTCGCATGTCACAAATCTCCTCCTATGGAGTCAGAAGCATCTGAGGTCCCTTTGTGCCGTTCACATCCCAGGCCTGTTGAATTGTGCAGCCAACAAGCTCTCATCAGCCTGTGCTTCCGGGAGAGTGGTGACTCCATTCCTAGGCGGTCCAGCTGATATGGAGATGCTTCGGGGGTTACACTTTATTTCGATAGTCACTTTAGACATTCTACTAACTATAAGTAACTTTTCAACTACATGTCAACTAACTGTCATTAGAGTATTAGTAGGCTGTAGTAGACTGTCAGTAGACTGGTAGGTTATGGTTAGGTGTTAGGGTTCGGGTTAGGAGAACAAGTTGACTTGTAGTTGCTAAGTTACTTATAGTCAGTAGAATATCTGTTGGGGGACCAACAAAATAAAGTGTTAGCAGATATTAAGCAGACAGTCTACTTATACTCTAATGACAGTTAGTTGACATGTAGCTGCAAAGTTACTTATAGTTAGTTGAATGTCTAAAGTGGACTATCGAAATAAAGTGTTACCGCTTCGGGACCACATAGATAGCCCTTTTGCCACCCCGGACACATCACATTGTCAGTTGTTTTATTCCCTCGGCACGGATGCGCTGGCACACAATTGGGCCCTGGGCCTATGTTAGTATGCGTTTTCCCCTGTGAGCCTTCTCACACAGACACTGTGCAAAGTCAGGAAAGATGAGGAACAGGTCTTGCTATTTGCCCCATATTGGCCCAACCGGACCTGGTTCTTAGAACTCATGCTCCTCACGACAGCCCCTGCTTTCTCAGAGATGGGCACCCTGCAGAGGACTTAGGTGATCTACCCCAAGCGGTGGTAGACACCATCACATTTGCAAGAGCCCCCTCTACGCGAGATGCAAATGTCCATTGGCTCGTTTAATTTACACTGATTGGGTGTGATTGGGCTCTTAGGCGAGTTCCCAATACATCACTGACTGAGGGTTACATATGTAACTGAGACGTTTCCAATTAACAATGTAATAAACAAGTCTTACACAAGCTTTATGATGGCTGTAGCGGTGTAAGTGCTACCTCCATTCTGGTACTGTATGTTTGCCACCTTAGATTGCCATGTGCTGTCTTGAATTTTGAGTTGATTGAAATTGTAGTGAATAGTACAATCCAAATCCAATGAAGAGTACTGTGCTATGGCAAACTGTAAATCAACAACAGATAAACTGGTCAATAATATCTCTCTTTCTGACAAAAAAATATATAATTTGTTTATAAAAAATTGGCTAAAGTTAATACTGAAAATCATTCAAATGATGTTAAAGGCTATTTCTACCTGTGCATCTCGCTCAGTAAACCGACTGATCGCATTTATCACAAAAGTCTTCATCGTTTCAAAATTGTTCCATAACACACTCCCAGACCCATCTAATAGAAAAGCTATGTCAATCTGACTGGGACAGTCTGTAAATGAAGAGAAGCAGAAGTGTGTACATGTAGTTAAAACTGCAGATACATCAAAAGAGAAGAAACTTTGGTGACCATCATATTTACCTCTCAGAGAGCTGGGTATTGGTGGTTTAAACATATTGTTTTCACTGATGAAGCACATGCCATTGAAGGTGGTAACTGATACACATTTCTTTGAAATGGTTGGACCACAAATCTAAATGAGATGGATTTAATCATGGATTTCACCTTTTTTAAAAGGCATACTAAATCAAATGCAAATTGTAGACCTCAATACCAACCACTTTTTATTGCTCTGGTCAAAAAGTTTGGTTTTTGAGACAGTATAATGAAAGAAAAATGTTTGTCTCAATAAAATAAATTATATGAATTAAAATGCACTTTTTTATTACACATACAAAAAAGGATGTTTTATATTGTCTTCCCAATCCCAAGCATTGCAATTTGGTAAATATTAAGCACAAAACATCATGTCTTCTCAAAGGTCCACTCTTTAAAGGGTCAGTTCATCCCGAAATTCTGTAAGACTTTCGTTCATCTTCGGAACATTTTTTTATTAAATCTGAGATGGCCTCTGATGTGAGTTCACCTAGTGTAACAGCACTTCTGGGTTGTACGACAGAACGTAGGCTCACTATTGAACTCATGTCAGATGTCAACACTAAAGAAAAATAATAGTTGAATAAATTGAATAAATTATTTTTGTTTTGTTTTTGCGCACAAAAAGTATTTTTGTCGCTTGATAAACTTAAGGTTGAGCCACTGTAGTCACTTGGACTATTTTAATGATGTTTTACTTACTTTCTGGGCCGGCAAGTTTCAATTACAATAGAAGCCATATGGAGGAGGGTGACAGCTCTCATATTTAATAAAAAATATCTTAATTTGTGTTCTGAAGATGAACGAAAGTCTTACGGGGTTGGAACAACATGAGGGTGAGTAATTACTGACAGAATTTTCATTTTTGGGTGAACTAACCCTTTAAACCTTTCAGTGGGGCATAAGCAGATTGTACAAAAACTTACAAAAAAAAGAGCATACAAATTCATTTGAACAAGCCACCAATTCACCAAAATGTAAAATAGATACACATGTCCATGAGAGTGTGTTGAGCTTATGTTCTTCAGCCATTTCATTGTGTGAAATAGTTATAATATTTATCTGTAACGCATCTCAATGGTGTTCTGAACTACTTACCGCCAGCTTTGAAGACTGCTGATTTTGAATCATGGAAAGTCCAAGAGACATGTTGACAGCTTCCAAGGGCACTTCATTAACATAGATAGTTTGATAATTTTCATAAAAAAATACAAATAAAAACTCCAAAAGGAACAAAAAAAAACATTACACATCAGTGCAATTTAATTTTTTGAAGTTTTGAATTTGGAATGTTTATTTAATGTTAATCTCAATCACTAGAAAAAATATGAATCAGAGTTTTAAATTGCATACATTTTGTTAACAAGGTAGAAAATAAACCTTCTAATGTTGATAATTTTCTGAAAGTTAAGCACGTCTGTTCATTTGTTGATAAAGAGAACAACTCTCATATAGAGTATTGCACTAGCCTAGACCCTGCTGTAGTACTTGGAAAGTGGTAAATAATATTTAAATTAGAAGTGTAGTACAAAACCCAAAATACCATCAATCTTCATTGCTGAGCAGGTTCCTGGTGCGACAGCACAGTTATAAATCAATCCTCTTTGATTTTGGCTGATTTGAATTAAAGGATCACTCACGATCAGACTATAAGAAAGAAAAAATAAGAATATATGTGTTAGAATCAACTACAGAGTCGGATAATTAAATTATTATATTTACATTTTTGCGTATGAACAAGCAACACAAAAGGTGGATCAATGAATTTCAAATAGCCTAGATAGAGGAATGATAGCACACCTATATCCAAATCTGTTAAAGAACGCTCGATCTGGAAGTCTGTGTACAAGCATAGTTTCAAGCAGTTTTGTTTTGATTTTCTAGCTAAACGCGCACTAATAATAATACATTTTATTTGGGGGACACCTTTCTAGATACACAAGGACATCTTACATGTTTAAGGTAGCATACAAGAAGGAATTACATTAAAATACATTTAGCTTCATAGTAATACATTTTACAAAATAGACAACATCTGAAAAGTGCTAAGAACGTCAAAAGAGCAGTAAATGTAAGTAAGTGTGTCGGGAGAGTTACTGTGGCGATGTAGTACTCAGTAGATTTAAAGATTAAAAGCTTTGTTAAAAAGGAAGGTCTTTAAAAAAGTCTTTAGAAAGAGCGGAGAGAGCGTGCAGGGACATAACCTAGTGGGAGGTCAGAAATTTAACTGAGTGCGAGATTATGGATTGCTTTGTAGGTGATGAGGAGGGTCTTAAATTCAATTCAGTAGTGCCCAGGGAGCCAGTGTAGAATGAATGATAAGGATAGGTGTGATGTGTTCAGATGTTCTGGTACCAGTGAGGATTCAAGCAGCAGAGTTCTGAACAGAGTCTGTTTGTCAGCTTAGAAGGGATACCGATGAGAAGGGAGTTGCAGTAATCCAGATGTGACGTGACAAGGGCATAAATTAAGGTTTCAGTGCTGGATTGTGACAATAAGGGTCTAAACCTGGAGATGTTGTGGAGGTTAAAGAACGAAGTCCAGGTAATTGCTTTAATCAGGGATGCGAATGAAAGCGAACTGTCCAGAATGACACCAAGGCTTTTGACTTGAGTTGACAGAGGAACCGAGATCTCATCTATGGCAATATTGAATTTATGCTGTTTGACTTTTGAAAGAGAGGATTTGGAGCTGTGGCGAAAATAAGGAACTACATTGCCCAAAATGCAATCTGGTTAGTAGGAGAGGTTCTGCATTGCGGGATTAATTAAGCAATAGGTGTGGGTTAAGGCAGGGTTAAGGCGGGAAAGTTTAAAAAACACAGAGTGAATGTGAACTGGACGAATTCGAGCTGCTGGAGTTTTAACAAGTCTGAGTTAATCTCTAAGTTTTTCGCTGGCAGCACTGCGGAAGAGTGTTGGGATTACCGTTGTCGCGTTTTCTGAAGGACACTCCATCAGCTGTGTTTGGGGCTGTGCGTGAGCTAAATAAACATTTGTTATGAGTTTCCATTACAATGCCGCTGAAAAGGACAAACTCGATTGAAGATTGCTGTGTTTAAATATTTCGCTGGCTGCACTGTGAAAGAGGGTATGGATTGTCATTGTTGCTATTCCTCGAAGACACTCATTATCAGAATTGCCTTGATTGAGCGGGAGATGATCGTGGCAGCGTTTGTGAGTTACTACTTTTTGTTGTGGACTGTGTGACACAAGGCCAAGATACTGTGCGTCTGACAACTGCTGGAACAGTAAACTATTCACTCGCCCTCAACCTACAAAAAAGACGCTACAAATGGAGAAAACACACACACACACATGCACGCACATACTTACCTCAACTAACGAATACTAAATTCCCGTGGACTTTCATGAACTATTAAAAGAGGCAAAACGAATTGAATTATTTCTTTTATGTTATGCGAGTTGAACTAACCACTTCATTATTTGTATTTATGGACTTTACTACAAGTGTTAACGGATGAAATTTTGTTAATACATTTATCGCAGTGGTTGAAGAAATGATTTGTTGATTGCTCAATATGATTAGGCCTATATTCATTATGATTTTGTGAATACCAAGCTCTAAACTTTTGAAATTGTGGTATGAGAATAATTTCTGTTTTGACTATGCTTTAGAAAAGTGCTTGAGAAAGAAAAAAAACTTAAAGAGTTATACAAGACTTCAATAATGTGTAGCCTAGTTCTGTAATGAGTGATATATGCATTTCATGATTGCCACCATCACAGAGCCGATGAGCATGACTTCTGTCTTACCTCCAACTTGCCAAGTTTCAAAAAGTTTGTTCATCCAGTTTTGAATGTCTTGAAGGCAATTGCTGAGTGAGATGGGAGGAAGGGGATATGAAGGTTTAGTTAAGAGATAGAGCTGGGTGTCATCAGCATAGCAGTGGAAGTGTGTTTTGTGGTGTCTCATGATCTTGCAGACCAAGCGTGCCACACAAGCCCTCAAAAGTGAAGCCAAAACATCTCGATCGCCCCCCGGTGACCGATCCTAGTATAGGTCATAAACCCCGCCTCCCCGTGTTATTTAACGGACGTGAGACCAACTACACAATTAAATTACACGTCACATATCTTTTTCCAAAGATAGTTTGTCATTTACTGTAGTTTATATCACGTTGATGTAATTTCAAGTGTTTGTTTTTCAATAACTCCTATTAGAGTATTTAATAGACCAAGCTTTTGGTCAAAAGACCATCCATGGTCTTTTGACCAAAAGCTTGGTCTATTAAATTTGCTTTAAGGATTTGAGTGTGCGGACAGTTTATTTATTGAGATCTTTAGTCTTGTGTGTCTGGCACCTTGAAGATCGTGAGTGCGGTGTAACTCCTTCAAAACAAGTGTTTGTTTTTAAAATAAGTTTGTTTTTATTTGATGCTATTAAAACGGTGCTGTGACATCATAAATTACAGCTGTGATTGACAGGTTCTCTGAGCGAAGTAGTCACTAAAGCACCAAAGGACTTTTTTTCTGGATCTTCGGAGGACTGAAGAGAATTTAAAGGTGGGGTATGTGATTCTCTTTTTTGTCCATTTTTTCAAAATAACTTGAAATCCTATTCCTAACCCACTTACAGCCACTGAGTTAAAAGCACTGAAATGAAAATTAATCAATTTAATCATCTGTGGAACGGGCAGGACTCGAAAATCTCCAGCCAATCATTTCCAAGACATCCTAGAATCATTGGACAGTAAGTTCGTCAATCAAACGGTCATCCCACACACCCCTCCCCCGAGGGCGCGTGTTGTTTTGTCTGTGCAAAGCTCTGTATTAAGTGTGTGCACCCCTGCCCTAGATATCTCATGGGTGGGGAAACGCATCAGTTGTGTGTGTATTGTTTAGGGCCGCAGCACGCACAGTCAGCTCTTGAGAGGGCTGCCTGTGAACACTGTGAAGCACTTCCTATAGTAGGGGTGTAACGATTCATCTACTACATCGATGAATCGATTTATATTCCTATGATCCAACTACATCAATCTGTGCTTGGCAAGTTGGCCTTCCGGGCGACATATATCGATCTAACATCGTTTTAAAAGGTAATCAATTGATTTTATCGATAGGCCTACTAGGAAATAACGCATTGGATTTAAGCAGGACAGACTTTATATGTATGTTTTTTCTTAGCACTTTTAGGCGTTAAACATTACTCGATTCAGTCATTCATTCGTGAAAAGACAAAAAAGATCGCGTTGACTGTGACACACTCTCTTAGCTGTCCATCGTGTTCGATGATGACGCTTGCTCCAGGGTGGGGGTGGGAGGGGGGTTGGGTTCAGCGACCTTGCCGCTGGTGCCACTTCTCGTGGGCGTAGAGTCCGATCCTTGAGCCGCACACTCGTCCGCAGATGGAGCAAGGGAAACCAGATGCCAGGGGGGTACCAGCCGCCCACTGGTGTCTCATGATGCACCTCTCGGATCGTCGGTCTTGGTTGTTTTGGTGTATTTGAGAGACTGCAGAGGCACATGTGACCTGCCAACCAGATCTGTCGAGTGCCAAAGATTCAAGCTGCGTAAGGGGGATGTTCGCTCGCTTTAAGATGTCCCTGGTGTAGTCCTTGTAGCGTCGCTTTTGCCCTCCACAGAGACCGCTTTGAATCCATTAGTTGACTGTAGAGGACTTGGCGGGGCAAGCGGTGTTCAGGCATACGTATGGTGTGCCCGATCCAGCGCAGATGTTTTTTGGCCACAGCTGCTTCCATACAGATCGAGCCAGTGTTGCTGAGGATGACTGTATGGGGAATTCGATCTTCCCAGGACAAACTGGGATCTTCTGCAGGCAGCGAATATGGAAGGCCTCTAAGGTGATGATGTGCTGGCGGTAGGGGGTCCATGACTCTGCCCCGTAAAGCAGAGTGGCAAGACACACAGCACTGTAAACAGCAACCTTGGTACTGATCTTCAGGTTACAGTTTTCAAAAACCCTGCTGCGTAGGTGTCCAAAAGATGATGAGGCTTTATTTATCCGGGTGTGTATTTCTATATCAAGGGAGCAGCATGAGGACAGAGTGGAGCCAAGGTAAGTGAAGTGGTCCACTGTTTTAAGTGGAACACCATTTATGTGAAAACTGAGGGATGTGGGAGCGGGGGTGGTGAGATGGGACATGACCTCGGTTTTTTGAATGTTGACCTGTAGGCCAAAGGATTGGTACAGACAGGATATTGTGTTAAGGGCGTGCTGCATAGAGTCCGGGCTTTGGGCTAAGAGGGCACAGTCATCAGCATACTGAAGCTCACAGATTTGGCTGGTCTTTGTCTTTGTGTGGGCCTGTAGCCGACAGATGTTGAAAAGACTTCCGTTAAGTCGGTATTCCACATGGACACCGTCTTCATGTCCCATTACACGGTGGAAGAGGCAGGTGATGGCAGAGAGGAGGATATTAAAGAGCACCGGAGCCAAGACATAGCCTTGCTTCACCCCAACGTTTACCTCAAAAGACTCTGACTGGAGTTCTCCCATAAGGACTCTGGCTTGCATCCCGTCATGCAGCTGCTTTAGGATGCTGAGAAACTTGGGTGGTACCCCAAGTTTGGAGAGGTGTTTCCAGAGCAGTTGATGGTATCAAAAGCTTTGCTGAGGTTGATGAAGGCAACGTAAAGGTCTTTGTGGTGTTCTCAGCTCTTTTCCATCAGCTGCCTCAAGTCAAAAGCCATGTCTGTTGTGGATCTGGTCTTCCGGAAGCCACACTGCGTTTCCGGAAGCACAGTTTCCGAGATGTACTCAACGAATCTGCTGAGCATGATCTTGGCCAGGACTTTCCCTGCGATGGAGAGGAGAGATATCCCGCGGTTGTTGCCGCAGACTGCTCGGTCTCCTTTCTGTTTAAAAATGACCGCAATGTTAGCGTCCTTCCAGTCCTGTGGGAGGGTCCCATGTTCCCAGATGTTTTGGATCAGGAGGTGCAGGCGACACGTGAGGATGTATCCTCTGTGTTTGAAAACCACTGCAGGAATTCCATCGGGTCCAGGGCTTTTGTTGTTCTTTAGCCCTGCAATGGCTTGCCGGAGTTCTGAGTAAAGTGGTGGGGTGTCCAGGTGTATGGTTGGTGGCAGGTCTGGAAGATTATCCAGAATATGTGGGTCGACAGGGTTGATGTGGTTGAGGAGACTCTCAAAATGATTTGCCCAGCGGGCAATAATCTCGTGGCGGTCCTTGAAGAGCATGGCGCCATCATCTGATCGGACTGGGGCAATCGCCCGCTTCCTGTGGCTGTACAATGCTTTTATGGCATCATAAAAGCCTTGCATATTATTGCAATCTGCCAGGTTCTGGATTTCTCGTGCCTTTTGAACCTACCAGGTGTCCTCCATAGTCCTGAGGGCTCGCTGGGTTGCTGTTCGTGCAGCAATGAAGGTGGCTTTAAGGGTGGGAGATCCATGTTCTTTGCTTTTCATATTTTATTTATTATACTTTAATAAATTAGAATAAATTATCAATTAGAATAAATTAGAAATTAGTGTATTAGTTTATTTCATTTTTTCTTTTTTTCACAAATGACTTTGCACTTCCAAATTTCATTACCATTTGCAGTTTTTATAACGTATAACTTAACCTTATGTTATTTTTCTCTTCAAAGTGTTGTGGTGGAAAATTTAAACTGAATATTAAGCTAAACATGTTTTACCATTTGACCTTATTTGACCTGCTAAATCTCTGAAACAATGTTCTAAGACATTCTGTATTTTAGGTGAATGTGTGTGTGTGTCGAACCCATGATGTGTGTATAAATAACATAATATGGGAAATGAGACTAGACAGAGATGACAAGTTAGAACTTGTGATAAATGAAGTAATGGTTAAAACATATTATTCTCTACCCAGTAACAGAAGAGACTGAAAATGAATAACCAATCAAATTAATGTCATTATGCCATACCCCCTATTGTATAAAAACGTACTCGGTTACTAACGTAACCTCGGTTCTCTCTAGAGAGGGAACGAGTACTGCGTAATATCTTACGCTATGGGGAAACACTCTTTCCTCGAGATATTGAAGCCAAAAATTATCCTTAATTTTTAATCATGCAAAACGCTTTTGCAGCAGCAAGCAGACAAGGGCGAGACAGCTCGCGCGCCCATTGGCTGCCTTGCTGGAAAAGCTGCAGCCTATCGAGTGAGGCACTGCGTGACGTAATGACAAATGGGGGCGCTTCGCGCCCATTTCGTCATGTCCCGCCAGTAAAGGCGTGGTCTCGCCCTATAATACCCTCGATAGCTGTATTTCCTCTGATTTTTCAACGCTGAAGCGAACCAGAGCGTATTCCAAGCACGGCAAGATACGCAGTACTCGTTCCCTCTCTAGAGAGAACCGAGGTTACGTTAGTAACCGAGTACGTTCTCTTACGAGAGTATCTCTCGTACTGCGTAATATCTTACGCTATGGGGAACACCATGCAACACGCCGTGCTGGTAGGGATCCAACACCAAAGTCCCAGGGGCCGAAGCCCGGGGCGCATATAGTGCATAATCACCATAAACTCACAGAGAGTGAGGGAAGAGAGGCTAGAAGCATCATTCCCTGTAAATAGCATCCGAAGGAGCTGATCATGTGACAAATAGACCATACCGTCAGGGTGAACATTCAGCCTGAACTGGGTGGCCACAAGTGTGTCGACAATTTAATGAGCTGCTGTACCGGTCAGTGAGCAATACGCAGGTCAAACTCAGTATCTGAGCCGCACAGCGGGCAGATAGCACTGAACTTTATACCGCCAAAAGCTTAGCTTGCAAGGCGGGAACCTCCAGGTTATAGTATTTTATAAATGTAGACGGCGAGGCCCAGCCCGCGGCCATACAAATATCTTGCAGGGTAACCCCGCTAGACCATGCCCACGAGGAGGCCATGCCTCTTGTGGAGTGCGCTCTAACACCCAAAGGGCACTGTAGGCCCTTAGCAGTGTAAGCCAGCGCTATGGCACCGACTATCCATCTGGATAGGCTCTGTTTCGAAGTGGCAAGTCCCTTAGCACGGCCGCCAAACGAAACGAAAAGCTGCTCAGTCTGTCTGAACCAGACGAGCGGGACACATAAGCCCTTAGTGCCCTGACAGGGCAAAGGAGACTCGCGTCCTTCTCCTCATTGAGAACCGGAAGGGCAGACAGGGAAATCACCTGTGCCCTGAACGGTGTGTTGAGGGATTTTGGCACGTAGCCGTGCTTCGGTTTGAGTATGACCTTTGAGTCATTAGGTCCAAACTCCATGCATGACGCGCTCACTGAGAGCGCTTGCAAGTCCCCTACGCGCTTCACTGAAGCGAGAGCCATAAGAAACGCTGTCTTGAAAGACAAGTGTTTGATGTCTGACGACTGGATTGGCTCGAATGGGGCACCTTTCATGGCCTCCAAGACCGTGGAAAGGTCCCATGTCGGAACTGAAGGGGCCTGGGAGGGTTTAGCCTCCGAGCTCCTCTAAGGAAACGCACGACTAAGTCGTTCTTTCCTAGTGACTGGCCAGACACCGGTTTTACAAACGTTGCTATGGCCGCCACGTATACTTTGAGCGTGGAAGGGGTCCTGCCCTTATCCAGTAGCTCCTGAAGGAAGGAAAGCACTTCCGTAACCCCGCAGTCTACAGGTGAAAAGCTCTACGCTTGACACCAAGCAGAGAACACAGACCACTTCGAGGTGTAGAGCCGTCTGGTAGACGGGGCTCTAGCCTACGCGATCGTGTTTAACACTCCCTCTGGGAGGTCAGCGGGTACCCGTTGATGGCCCATGCGTGCCGGGACCACAAATCCGGGCGAGGATGCCAAATCGAGCCTCCTGCCTGAGAGAGGAGGTCTCTCCTCAACGGTAAAGGCCATGGGGCAGCGCTGGTCAGCTGCATCAGGACAGGGAACCACGACTGGTTTGTCCAGAGCGGAGCTATGAGTAGCACTGGGCATCCCTCCCTCCTGATTCGCTCCAACACCTGAGGCAGGAGTGAGACAGGGGGAAAAGCATATAGGGGGGGGCGGCGGGGCCAACATGGGCCAGCGCGTCCCGGCTTTTCGAGAAGAATCTCGGGCAGTGAGCGTTTTCTTGGGACGCGAACAGGTCCACCTGCGCTTTGCCAAACGTTTCCCACAGCAGCTGGATCGTCTGCGGGTGCAGAGACCATTCTCCTGCTGGGACGTTGTTTCTGGACAGCCTGTCTGGCCCCACATTTAGGTGACCAGGCACATGCGCCGCTCTCAGCGAGAGCAGGTTGTGCTGAGCCCAGACCAGGAGGCGTTCCGTCAGCCTGTAAGGTTTCGGGACCTGACGCCGCCCTGGCGATTTATGTACGCCACCACTGACATGTTGTCCGACCGGACCAATACGTGGTGGCCTATTATCTGGGGACAGAAGCGCCTTAGCGCTTTGTCGACTGCTATTAATTCCAAGCAGTTTATGTGAAGGAGCTTCTCCCGTACTGACCATAGGCCAGCTAGCGGTCTGCCCTCGAGCAGCGCTCCCCGCCCCGATGTGGAGGCGTCCGTAGACACCACCTTCACACCCGAGGCGATCCCCAGACTCACACCTGACTGATACCAGTCGGTCACTTTCCACGGTTTCAGAGCTGAAACGCACTGAAGGTCGACCCTGAGGCGAAATAGACCCGCGGTCCACGCCCTGGGGGAACTCGTGCTTTTAGCCATAGCTGCAGTGGGCGCATGCGGAGCAGGCCCAACTGGAGTACGGAGGCTGCTGAGGCCATCAGACCCAGCATTTTCTGAAACCTTCTGAGCGGGACTATAGAGCCGTGGCGGAAGGATCTCGCGACGTGCTGAATATTCAATCCGCGCTCCGGTGACAGGCGTGCTGTCATGGATAGCGAGTCTAACACTGTTCCCAGAAAGGAAATTCTCCGACTGGGGAGCAGTGAGCTTTTCGCTTAATTGACTGTAAGGCCCAGCTCCTCGAGGTGCTCGAGTAATGCGGCCCTGTGTTCTATGAGCTCCGTTCGTGAACGAGATAGAATCAGCCAATCGTCCAAGTAGTTCAAAACTCGCATGCCCCGAAGTCTCAGGGGGGCGAGGGCCGCGTCCATGCACTACGTGAACGTACGGGGTGCTATGGACAGGCCGAACGGCAGGACTGTGTATTGATATGCCTGGCCCTCGAAGGCGAATCTCAAGAATCGCCTGTGATGGGACGCTATTTGTATTTGAAAATAGGCGTCTTTCAGATCTATTGACATGAACCAGTCTCCTTGGCGCACTTGCGCGAGGATTTTCCTGGTCGTAAGCATTCTGAACTGGCGCTTCCCGAGCGTTCTGTTCAGCAGTCGCAGATCTAGAATGGGTCTGAGCCCACCATCTTTTTATGGTACCAGAAAATATCTGCTGTATAAGCCCCCTTCGCCCTGAGATAGAGGTTCTATAGCCCCTTTTCTCAGTAGTTTCGCTATCTCGGCTCGAAGTAGATGAAACACTTCGCTATACACCGTAGTTTCGACTCGCGCCGTATAACGGCGGGGGCGTCGAGCGAACTGTAGCGAACAGCCTCTCGTTATAGTGTTCAACACCCATTCTGATACCCCGGGAAGCCTTGACCACGCATCTGCGTGAATAGCTAGGGGTAGAATGAAATCTGGGCTCTGGCCGCGGCAGGACGGCGGCTCGAGAGCCCCTGTGTACTGGGAACACAGCACCGTGTTTACAGCGTTCGAGGCGGGGGGCGCGCTGATCACAGCGGGCAGCCTGGCCGCGCTCAGCTTCTCTATGGCGGGACGCGCAGAGAAAGCGAGCGGGGCGAATCCTGTGGGATTCGGCGCGTGTGAGGGAATGTGGGCACATTTACTAAATGCGGCACATTTACTACACTGAGAATACTGTCAGCTCGCGCGACTAAATCACTGCTGTGTTTACAGCGTGCGAGGCGCGCGCTGATCACAGCCGGCAGCCTGGCCGCGCTCAGCCTCTCTGTGACGGGTTGTGCAGAGAAGACGAGCGGGGGCGAATCCCGTGAGATTCGGAGTGTCTGTGAGAAACGCGGGCACGAGACAGCGGGCACATTTTCTGCACGGAGAACACTCGGCTCGCGCCGACTGAATCAACGCTGTGTTCACAGCGTGCGAGGTGCGCGCTAATCACAGCGGGCAGCCTGGCCGCGCTCAGCTTCTCTGTGACGGGTTGTGCATAGAAAGCGAGCGGGGGTGAATCCCGTGGGATTCGGCGTGTCAGTGAGGAAATGCGAAAACAGCGGGCACATTTACTGCACTGAGAACACTGTCGGCTCGCGCCGACTAAATGTGTGTTAGTTTCGTTTTTACAGAAACCAAGGGACACGCATCGTGTAGTGTAAGCGGGCATTGTATGGGCGCTTTCACTACATTTTCTGCACAACCAACATGAGTTGGTTTATTTGTGCTAGCCCTGCACCGTGGCGGGCTGTGTCTGGGTGTGGGAATGGGCACTGGGACGTGGGCATTCTTACAACACTCGTAACACCATCGGCCGTGGCCGGAACACCAGAAAATGCACTCTTTATTGGATTTATCTGGGTAGCCATAGAAACGGCTTTTGTGCGCAGGCAAGCGGGCTGAGACACCGGCTGCTTCACTGCGAAACACACTGGGACAGTCACAACGCATGGAACTGAACGAGCGAGAAGTTTTGGTGGAAATCCGGCCGCAGCGGGATCTGAACACCGTCACTTTCCTAGAGAGACTAGGAAGGCCTTGAGACCTCGGGCTTTACCTCAATCCTCGGCCGGGGCCCGCGCTGAGGGGGGCGGCGTCCAGCAGAGCGAGAGCGCGGTGTTTGATCTCGGGCCTGGCGGCGCTGCTAGTTAGCCGAAACGACGGCCTTTGTGCGCAGGCAAGCGGGCTGTGGAACCAGCTTGCTCACTGCGAAATACACTGGAACAGTCACATTGCTTGGAACTGAACGAGCGAGAAGTTTTGGTGAAAATCCGGCCGCAGCGGGAACTGAACACCGTCGCTTTCCTAGAGAGACTAGGAAGGCCTTGAGACCTCGGGCTTTATCTCAATCCTCGGCCGGGGCCCGCGCTGAGGGGGGCGGCGTCCAGCAGAGCGAGAACGTCGAGGAACACGGAGCGCTCAGCTTCCGTCATCTCGGATAGCGTTAGCCACAAATGTATCTCACCATTCAGACCGATGTAATCCACGGCTTGAGAGAGCGGACGCATCGGCTCAGTTTCAATGCCGTCTCCGGTAAGTTTGTCGAGCTCAAGTGCGGACGCGGCGGCAGACGGCGGCCGCTGTCCGTCTGGGAGCGACTCGAGCGAAGCCGGCGAAGCTGGCGGGCGAACCGGCGAGCTTTGGCGGGCTGGAAATAGCTCGGGCGCGCGCAGGGCGCGGCGCTTCTTGCGGCGCGGCATCACGGCGGGCTGGGATGCGGGCTCGGAGAACGAAGCTAGGCGAGTCCGCAGAGTCACCATAGGCAAGCGTTCACAATGATGGCATCCGCCGTCAGCGAGCGCGGTGGCCGCGTGATCCTCACCCAGGCAGGACACGCAGATGACGTGGCGTTCCTCGTCGCTGAGTGGGGCTCGGCAAGAACCACAGGAAGGCATCTTTAAAAAGACGCAGCTCTTTTAGAAATGGGTGTTGCGTCACGTAAGCAAACACACACACACTTAGCAGAGTAAAAGGATATAGTACGCCGGAAAGCGCAGCAGGTACGGCAGTTGAAGGCGGCTGGGCCAGCGACTTCAGAAGATGGCACGTCCCGCTGAGAAGGCTACAAGTCAACGGCGCGGCTTCTCACTCTGGATCCCGCGATGCGTGAGCTTCGCGTGAAGAATGAAAAAATCAGAGGAAATACAGCTATCGAGGGTATTATAGGGCGAGACCACGCCTTTACTGGCGGGACATGACGAAATGGGCGCGAAGCGCCCCCATTTGTCATTACGTCACGCAGTGCCTCACTCGATAGGCTGCAGCTTTTCCAGCAAGGCAGCCAATGGGCGCGCGAGCTGTCTCGCCCTTGTCTGCTTGCTGCTGCAAAAGCGTTTTGCATGATTAAAAATTAAGGATAATTTTTGGCTTCAATATCTCGAGGAAAGAGTGTTTCCCCATAGCGTAAGATATTACGCAGTACGAGAGATACTCTCGTAAGAGAACTGTGGTTTCCGTGTTTTCGGTGGGATTCTCAATGGAAATTGTCTGAGATCCACCGGCCTTGTTTTTACTTGGGAGAGTATTGCTCGAGAACTCTCCTGGCCGTTAATTAAAAGCATTTAAGGGATAATTACTGAAGTCTGTCTGTCATTTAAAAGCTGCGCAGCTGGGGAAGTTAGGGTAAGTGAAACTCGAAGCTAAGATGTCGACTGTAGACGCAAGAGAGCTTGAGTAGAGTAGTTCAGCAAAACTCGAAGCTAAGATGTCGACTGTAGACGCAAGAGAGCTTGAGTAGAGTAGGATTAGGAAAACTCAGCGGTTGTCGATTGTAGACGCAGGGAGCTGGAGTATTACAGAGTGAGCATTTAAGAAAGCGGATAGTCAGATTTTAGGGAAAGAAAATCCATCACAGTGTACACTTGCAGGTGTTGATTATAATTAATTTGCTGTTAGGCCCATTAAATAATAATGAGGATAAACAATATTTAAAAAGTATATAATTATCTTACATCTGACTTATTAAAAAAATTACCTTAAAAATGCTAAATGGGGGATATCTATCTAGCATAAACAAAATTGTCAGAACATCATATTTTTTTACTCAACTGTGGCGGAAACGGACTTCCATACACCTACGGCACCTTTAATTCAATGGATAATTTTGTAAAGAACTAGTTACCATAAAGGGAATGTAGGCTACAGTATGTAGTGCTACAGTATAATTTTCATATGGGAGACAATTCATTTGTGTTGTGCTTATGTTATTTATATACGAAACAAAAAATAGAACAAACACAAACATAACACATTAATATAGTACAGTGAAGGTTTGATAGCCAGATACAACTATACAATTAAAAACAAAAACAAAACAAAAAACCAGGAAATACAAAGACACAGCTAAGCGTTATTGTATACTGCACACACTAGGAAAAGTGCGTAAAAATATGGTACCATGTTAGTATAAAATAATTTTATGTATTAATTTTGTTTTAAATCAATACATAAAGTGTTTTACTCATAATTTGAATCACGCATTGCACTGCATGTTTTAGGGTTTTACATTTCAATAACCAGTCAAATTATTCACTACAGTATGTGCAATGAAGCACAAAAGCTATAATCTGAGATATATCCATGTCCGTCTATATTGTTGTGGCATCTATTTCAGATTTACCCCAAAAGTAAAAGCAAAAATAACTGTGGTTGTTAACTGATGTAGGTAAGCCAGTCTCTTCCTGTGCCAGTGTTCCGCTTGTGGCCATAATAAGCTACCGAACAGAGTAAAGGAATCTTTATGCTTATAAAAATGCTCTCCATAGGCTTCTCATCATCACAAGTAAGTGCTGATCAACATTGGAGGAGAAACCTACGCAATGTGGTGAGTATTGGCTTTCCAAACCATACAGGTTTTTTTGGTTTCATTATCAGTGATTATGTTGCTCTCACCTTGATGCGTCTTTCTGTATCACCTTATAGCCAAAGGCAACATTTTGGCTCTGTGAAGGTGAAGGTGCAGTGAAGTTTTTCCAGGAAACAGGGTCAATGTTAAAAGCCATCACCGACTGAGATGCTGAAGTGTTCAGAAATGATCAAAAAGACTGAATTAGTAACTGTAATTTGACATAATTAAAATGTATATTTTCATTCCTGTTTACTGATTGGTAAATATGCAGTTGCAGCCATACTAAAATACTATAATGCTATAGTAACAATTTCAGCATGATGGTGATTTCACTGTGTTGCACCAATAGAGGCATTATGTAATAAGATAACATGTATAAAATATTTTGTAAACATAAAACAAAAGATGAAAAAAACTCAATGCTACACTGTGAATATGATAAGAACTGATAAGAATATGATAAGAACTGATAAGAATATGATAAGAACTGATAAGAATGTAAATGTGTACCTTGAAATGCAATGTAAGTCATTTTGGATAAAAACGTCTGCCAAATGCATACATTTAAATGTAAAATGAATATAGTCTTTGTGGCTGACAAAAGCTTTAGCTTGTTCTGTTTCAATTTTTTTAATACAAATATATAAATATGTGAAAAGCTGTCATGTGCATTTGTGAGTTGTTTTTTGCAGTGCTTTTCTCATAGATGTTTTTTTTTTTTTTTTGAATCTGTGCAATATGTGAAAGCAGAAAGCTCATACCAGACAGAATTAGAGGAGAATGAAAAGAAGGAAGTTCACACTTATTCCAAATTGTTCTTGCCTTAAAAGGACATTTTACATCTTCATCCATATCATGTCTGGTCATGATATAACATACAGTATACTACTACTATTGGTTTAGAACTTTTGACGTTGCCTAAAATTAGATGTATCATTTATTTTGATCAACAATGAATCAACAATCTATAGTAAAATTAAAACTGTTAGAGCTTTAAACTTAGTTCCTACAATGATACAGTTTTCTTTCTAAATTACTTATCCGTCTATTCATGTCCAACATGATTATTGCAATGCATTATACACAGCTTTAAATTAACAAATTTGACTATAAAGAGAATACAAAGCCAATTGTACCTGATGAGATCATGTAACTAGTTAAAATCTTACTGCCACTCACTGCTTTCAGTCGCACAAAAGGGAACAAAAAGGTTTAAAACTTGCAACACAAGAAGGCTTAGAGTGGAAATGGGCAACTATTGAGGTAGCAATAATAACAAATAAGTAATAAAAGATATAGAATATAGAAAATAATAAATATCTTACCACAAAAGATGCATAATCTGATACAGAAGTTCTGGTCCATTATAACCTGTCATAAGGTGGGACAGTCAAGGCAATAAATGAAAGTGATGATGAGTAATAGATGTAGTTCATAGACATAAAAAGGGGTGGAAGAACCTAACTAAAGAGGAACAACAATTTCATAAAAAGGAAATGAGCACATATTCAAGAAAGATGAAGAGATATGTGATGTAGCCTGGTTGTGGATTTTAAAATAAAATGCAATTAGCTAGAAAATGGCCGAATATAATATAGCTACAAATTAATAATTAATGAAAATTGAAGCATCCAAATGCAATATTTAACATACACTGTAAAAAAAATATTGTTGATTTAACTTAAAAAGTAGTGTAATACTTTTTTTGTGTAATACGTTTGTGGGTGTTCTCTGGGCTTTAATCCAAAGAAATAAAACCCACGGACACAGACAAGTTCTTCTTCAGCCTCTTTTCTCTCCTTTATTAACTCCTTCTCTCCCGCTCTCCTCTCTGTACACCCGTCATAATAAAAGTCCTCCCAACAACATCCACTTTAACACAATATACTGCTGAATTAACATTGAAATATTCAAATATAACATCAGAATTAATCTTTTAATATAATGTGCTACACTTTTATCTCTTACAGTAAATTACCTGGTTGTCTTAAAATGTTGAGTTTATACAATGAAGGAGATTGGTTTAATAAATAAAAACTCAAAATATCATGTTATCTGAACCACATTAAATATCTAAGTTGATTTAACAAAAGAAAAAAAGTTGCAATAACAAATCATGAAAATTATTTTTTTACAGTGTAGGCATAAAAACTGCAATGTATAAACAATACGATTTATCCAAAATAAATTTCAGCACAATCTAAAAGCATGGCGTGTTTAACGCATAAATGCCAGATGTCATTACCCGAACCTCATGCTGCGTTTTTGAAGGGGGAGTAGAATTTATACGTACGTCAGGTTTCTCGACAAGAAACACTTCCGCATAGGATTCACCTGTGCATCCTCGCTCATAACTCCTCTAAAAGCTTCTTCACTCCTCACTCCTCGTTACTCGCCCCCTCACGGTGCAATTAGAGAATTGAGATGTCCTTCAAGATGGCTGAGCTCGATGACCCAAAAAACCCGGTTTCCAGGTAATAGGATGGAGGACGGAGGATCGAGGAAACGTCAAGTAGGCGTAAAGACTGCAACTGTGTATAGAACATTTGATTACCCGATGGGACACACTTATAGTTTTGCAGAAAATGCAAGAGTTTACAGTGTTTTTTTGTTTGTTGCATTTTGCAGTTTTTCTATGCACTTTGCATTTGAAAAAATGCATAAATAAAAAAAAATATAATTCATTACATTTAATATAGCTAGCGCTTTTCTCTGCACCCAAAGCGCTTGACATGGAAGGGGGAATCTCCTCAACCACCACTAATGTCCAGCATCCACCTGGATGATGCGACGGCAGCCATATTGCGTCAGAACGGCCACCACACACCAGCTTACTGGTGGAGAGGAGACAGTGATGAAGCTAATTAGTACATATATGGGGATGATTAGGAGGCCATGATTGACAGTGGCCACTGGGCAAATTTGGCCAGGATGCCGGGGTTACACTCCTACTCAATTCGGAAGACAATGGGATTTTTTACTTGCGAAAGACTTCGCCTGAAATGTCATCAAAAGTGGGAAAAGTTGGTCAAAATGTACACTTTACACACAAATTGACCACCGATTTCAGATTTCAGAAATTTCAGACGCCATCTTTATTTTTTAGCTCAGCAGTCAGGGAATAGAACGCACAGGATTGTGGGATATCAAAGGCAGTGAAGGATCCATTATGCTGCCTTCAAAAATGTATCAGATCAGATCAAATCAGAAGGTATCTCATGAGACAGGATGCGGCACGATCATTGGATTCGGACGTGCCATGTTACCTTCCTACCTCGTAACCTGCCAGCGGAGGCAGCATTTTTCAGTGTTCGGATACAGACAAGGACACTGCATTTTGCCATTTTTAAGGCATGGGACAGTCTTGTGCACTTCCTGTCGCGTGCACACACTCTCAAGTGACCAAGACAAGTTTGGGTATTTGGACAGGGCATCTGCAGCATTTGCATATTGCATGAAAGTCATTTGCGTAAGAAGTTGTCGCTGTTGTGGCAAAAACTTCTGTTAAACATCATCACTGCGTAAGAGACACTCAAAGTCAAATTAATAAAAAGAGAAATATTTATTCTTGCAAGAAGGCCCAGTCGCCATCACAGCTGTTACATTCTGTGAAGTGAGTGGCCCGCACCAGGAAGACATGAGACAGCTTTTATACTCTTTTCAAGGTTCCTTCTCACCCGCTGTACTTTTCCCCCACTCAGATAAGGTCCCCACTGCTGTTCAGTTTCTACTTAAGGACACAAACTGGTACTGGAATAAACTAGCCAAATCCGACCATTCCTAAGGTCAAGAGGTCCTGTCCCATATATTCCTGAAACGTCACGCACAAGCACGTACACACATATACTTTTACACATTGAATAGATTAGGAATAAATGACTATTAAAATTTCTACAACATCGCGTCACGTGACGATCTGCAATTTGGCAGATGTATCCAGCTTGCTGTAGTGTGGGCTGAATGGATATTCAGCATTGTTTTGTTTTTGTTTTTGTTTTACAACGTACAGCAACTGCAGAGAAATCTTGACCCAACCAAAATAAAAAAGAAGATGAAACGAAGATAAAACGAAGATGCTGATGTGCTTGATCCGCAGGACGCTGTTAGACACGTTTGAATTTATGTCAGAAAGAGGACCATTTACACCCAAATTTTATTTTACACAGAACAAAACTTAAACAAATATTACAATATAAAATGCATAATCGGCTATTTTCAGTAATATTTATTAAATATGAAGTGTTTGTGTGCCTGCTATTGTGCGTTTAACTTTAATCATGCCCAACAGATAGGCTATCTGTTTTAAAACACTGGGTGAGTAATTCACTCCTTGGTTTGCTTAATAAAAGCCTACTTTGAGTTTCTGTTGTCAAACATTGTGCATTAATTTGTAGGATTGAAAATAATTCAAGATATTTAAAAATGAACAAAGACATTTGCTTTACTATTTGTTTTCAGCCCCCTCTTTCTAACCCCAAGGACCATTTGGAATTCCTAAAGACAAAGCGGTGGTGATAGGGCTCAAGGCCTGTAGGCCAAGATATGTGGACATCGGGTGTCAGTTGTAATTCTCTCTCTCTCTCCTCTCTCTCTCTCTCTCTCTCCTCTCTTCTCTCTCTCTCTCTCTCTCTCTCTCTCTCTCTCTCTCTCTCTCTCTCTCTCTCTCTCTCTCTCTCACATAACATTTTACATACATTATATGCTAGGTACAATTAATGGTAGCCTATAAGTTTTTATCATCTCATACATCAATTTTGTAACTATTTTAAGCGTAACCACCATAACCATATTTTTCTACCATCTTGCAGATAGCGTTTCTTTAGTCATTCGGCAGTCTTGCAGCCTGAACCCCTGTAGGAAATCCACCCTGTTATAGATAACTAACAGATTAGGCAAGGATTGGAGTTAGTAACGAACACCCTATTAATTGTAAAATCTGTTCTCTTAAGGTAAGTTAGATATTAGTTCAAAATGACGTTTGACCACGTGTGACAGCGGTGGGTGGAAGTGGTAAAAATGAGGATATCAAGTTTGTTCCTTATTACATGTATTAAATAATAAAATTCCTTAATAATAAAACGCACCCTATTGATATAAATTTATAGTGAATTGAGTTTGCAAAAACATATGGGTGGAGTGTTTTTAGGCATTGTGATTCAATTGACAATTGACAATTAATACTACAATTGTCTGTATTTCAGCTCAGCTGATTTTTTTGATTAATGTCAGAAGGAAGTTGATGGACCTAAGTGAGATTGAAAAAAAAAAAGGTAAAAAAAAAAACACCTTTTTAAAAAGGAAGCATAATGGGGAATTATACTAAATACCAGAACTGTATTATATAGTACTGTATTATAGAAGTAATCATACTTAACATGTATTTTATTACTGTATTTAATAACAGAAACAAACAAAAAGTATGTTTCAAATAAGCCAGCAATAAAGTATTGTGCTAAATGTGTATTGCACTGCTGTTTAATATAAGGAATCATACTAAACTAAATATGAAATGTATATTAGAAATAATAATTTAGGGAATCATACTGCAGTGAGAACCAATGATGTTATAGGCTATGTTTCTTCACTGTCACTTTCCCTTCTCTGAGTGTCCTCATCCTTTTTTCCTCAAACTTTGAAACTGATAAAGGCAGAATACATGGTATTGCTCATTTTAAATTCAAAGTTCGTACTTATGATATATGTGTCACCTGTAATACTAGCTGTGATCAGCAGCGATGTGCTGTATGTTTACAGGTCTAGGGGTGCATCGTGGTGCAGAAGGCCCTCCTCTTTTTGACCACAGGACGATGCACAAAGATGGTGGAAATAGCATCTGGTCTCAGCCTACTATTGAAATTGTTCATCATGACAAATTGGTTTGCCTCAAAATGTGCCTACAGAGTGACTTGAGGTTAGTTTCCACACCCTTTTTTTTTTTTTTTTTTTTTTTTTTTGTCTACCCACAGTATATACATATCACATGGTGGTTAAAAGCATAGTTATAGTTAACAATGATGACTCCCTGCAATGAGACTGCACCCTCACCCTGAGTCTCAGTGTCAGGATTGTTGGTTTCTGTTTCCTGTTTTAGTTTTTGTAGTCTGGTTTTCTGTCTTGTCTTGTTGTGTTGTTTATTCCCGTGGTTCTTTTGTTACTTTGTTTTTTGGATAACCTTGCCTGCTGTTTTGGAAACCTTTTGTTGTATTGATTTTTGTTTAATAAATGTTTAAGCTCATCACATCGCCTGCCATCTTTGCATTTGGGTCCGCATTCTCTGAAACCGTGACACTCAGCTCCCTGGGTTTTGCAAGGCTTTGCTTGTTCCTTATTTCTAGTACATCATTTTCCCACTGAGGTGTTTCCATGTGAAAAAGTGCAAATAAATTTAACTATAATTACCGCACAAATTTTTTGTTGTTGTAATTTGTATTTATATTTAGATTGCTCCTGCTGACTTGAGCCAACCATTTTTTTCTCCTCTCCATGTCAGTGGGGAAGCCATACATTCGCACTCATTTCTCTGAGAGGTTGGATCATCCCCATGCAGCAGCAAACCATGGAGACTATGCAACGACAACATGAAAGGACACATACAAAATGCTTGGCATGCTATTCAATTTATTAGAAATTTATTCATGAATTGCTGTAAATAGTTAATTGCATTTATTTGAATAAAAATACAAAAATGTAATATCGTAATATATTATTGCAATTTAAAGGGGTGATGAACTGAGAAATCAAATTTTACTTGAGCTTTTGACATCTAAGAGGTCATCATATTATAAGAATATCCTGTAAGTTTCAGAACTGAAAACGTCCTTGTTAGTCCAATAAAAGCTTTTATTGAAACCAGCCTCAGCAAACGACTCGTTTTTCAAAGTGGGGAACTATGATGTCAAAGAGGATAAAACACCACCCCCGCAGGAGAAGATCAACGCCTACTTCAACACGGCCGGTTTAGCCCCGCCCACCGGTTCGCGCATTACACGCATAGCTAAATAACATAGATGCCTACCTCGTGATGACAAACCGGATTGAGCTACCGAGCAATAAACATGCCGTTTACAAAATATTGTGCAGTGCCTGGTTGTGGAAGAAGACAGTCGCTGCATAAGCTTCCTCTGGATTCCAATAGGTATGCTTAAACTTTATTTTTAATGACGTTCCAGCCGATGTGGGTCCGTTTGTTCGCTTCATTTCACTGAGGATTGTTTTGTAAACCAGACACAGGTCGAGACTGGATTTGCAGACCGATTAAGATTAAAAAACGGTGCTGTGCCTTCTATATTGGATCCGACAGGAATGGTGCAACACACTTTTGTGAGTAAAATTTTTATTTAAAACGTAATAATAATCTGATAAGACTAGTATTGCATTGTTACAGATCGTTTGATATCTAATAATTATGTGTATGTGTATCAGTCTAATCGTTACTGATCAGTTGAAACTCATTATAATATGTAAACCTGTTATCCACTCACAGCAGTGGGCGTTTACTTCCAAGTCTTCAGTGTGAGACGCCCATAAAAACCGAGCGTTTTTCAGCTAGGCTCAAAACTAGGTTAGAAAATAGCGTATTACTTATTCATTTTGATGTTTTTGAATGTAAAAACCAAGCGAACGTTATAAGTTGACCCCAGACAACAATATAAACAATTTTAAAAAGCCAGTTCACGACCCCTTAATGTATTTTAAAATGTAATTTACTCCTGTGATGCCAAGCTGAATTTTCAGCATCATTACTTTTGAACGGCAGTGTACATGTTTATATATGAGTATGCTTAAGTTGTTTTAAAGCTGAATATATTGAGTATATGAATAAGTATTGTATTATACATTAGATATATAATATAATACATAAATAATTATATTACTATAATTGTAAGAATTGTAAACGATAAGCTTAATTTCACTAAATTTTACATTTACATCATACTGCTGCTAATAGTTCATTGACCCATTGTGCGGTGCGAGCTGAAAATCACATGTCCAATCTGTGCCATTCTGATGTTGTCGATCCTGAAGAAACTCTCAGGCTGAAGTCGTGTGGTGTTTTCAGCACCAGCTTGAGGAGCACTATAACCACCGTACCACCAGATCCTCCTTATTTTCCTCAGCTCTGTGGCCACGCTGGTGTGCTCCAAGATGCCTGGTACCCCCAGAATGCCACCTTTCTTCACTGAAGTGTCAATATATTCTTGAGGAAGAAATCAGCTAGCCGCTTGAAGAAAATGTTGAAGAAAAATCTTCCCTTCCACTCTCAGCAAGGAGATCTAAACTGGCTGATGTTTTTTGAGTCCTCCTCTTTAGGAATCAACACTGTGTGTGTGTGTGTGTGTGTGTGTGTGTGTGTGTGTGTGTGTGTGTGTGTGCGTGTGCTGGCGTGTGCGTGCGCGTGTGTGTGCGTGTGCGCGATCATTAAATTAATCATAATTATTTGAATCAATTGACTATTCAATTTTTGTACATCTGTTCATTTTGACGGAAGCATTAGAAGTAAAAAATAAATAAATAAAAATATTCTGCATTAATTTGTATCTAGATATTCCAGTTCATCAGCTTCTTGTGTTAAATCCTTAATCTGCTGCTTGGCCTTTCTTTTGAAAAAACCAGACTATAAGAGAAAAAGAAAAGACAACATTATATATTTTGTTCAAGTTATCTACTTATGAATTATAAACAGGCTAGTGTATTGCACCTTATAGAGGCTGGCTGTGATGAGTGAGATGATCAACAGTCCTCCAATAACTCCTCCAATTATCTCCTTAATGAGGCGGGGTTCTTCATAGACCTCCACCTGAGTGTTCACCTTCACATGCACACAAAGATTTCATCCAATTAGATGGAATATCCAACGCTATCTCAAGTAGACATGTACAATGTTAAAGTCTGCTAAATGTCTCTAATAGTTGGAAAATTATAGCAGTCTTTACTAAATTATTCCTTACCTTGCAAACGGGTGCAGAGCTGATAGAATCAGAGAAGTACGTATATTTGTCCTCATCATAATTCAGAGATGCTGTACTGACCAAATCAAAAGAAGCAGACCTAACATCGATCTATAAAGATTATAAATATTGTGAATTAAAATGGAAGATATCAATTTTTCTAATAAAGATTTCAAGCCCTGTATCTTCAGATACCTGCTCAATCCACCCAGAGCTCACATTGCTAGAGATATTATAGAACTTCCTTTCATTTCTCATCAGATTCACATCACACCTGAACACTGCACACACCGCCACAGAGCAGTTCTGGCAGAAAAACATATTACAACATGTTTAACGGTGTTGAATTCAAATCAAACTAGTTTAATTTGACAAATTATTTACATTTAAACTTTTAAAGTAAATAATTAATTCAAAATTTAAAGTAAAAAGTTAATAAATAAATACTTAAATAAAGAATTACTCACTAATACATTTTTCTTTTTGAGCACTTTTAGAAAATCACTGGTGGTGGGTTGTTCATCTTCTTCCCTAAAGCAATCAGGAATCTTTTACAAAGAAAAACATATTTGTAACACTTAAAGTGATAGTTCACCCACAAATATTGTTGTCTTCATGCAATTCCAAACTTACAAAAATGGAACAAAATTGATTATTTTTGTATTGTGATCAGCCATAAAAGTATGTTGTCCAGCTTTGACAGACAATTTAAGTACACAAATAAATGACATAGCATTTGCGCTAAAGGTCTTTGGTTCTTGTTTATTTCTCCTTGATTCATATGCTTTTACCTTCAACTTTTTGTCAGCCCAGATGTTTTCAGCTCCCAGTTTTACAGGTACTCTAATGAAAACTGTTAAATTTAGCTCTCTAAACTCATTCTTCACCTTAGAGACATAAACAGAAGGAGATTTATTGATACAGACAACTGATTTGTTTCAGTGCGGATATAGGTAAAATAAAGGAAGAATAAGAATCATCTTCACCTCCAATATCTGTTTCACTGGTTTTCCCAGATTGTTTTTTCCACTCGTGAAATTTATGTAAATGCTGGAATCTGTATGCCTGTATGAGAAACACAGAATACAGTGGATGAGTTTATGTATAGAAATGATAGAAAAGCAAAATGTCAAATATCAAAAACATACTACAGCAAAAAAAAAAAAAAGCACTGACCTCAACAAGGCAACATAGATTGCATGTTTTACACTGATGTTTCTCATTTTTAATAGTTCACTGGTTTCAGAGTGATTCGTATTTCCACTGGAAATGACAGATCATTTTAGTTTGTGCTACTACGCATGTTAATATAATTCAAATACATTAGACATGGATTACAATTAGCACTGAACATACTAGACCACTTGACTATAAAAGTAAAAATGAACACCATACCTGGTAACAGATGCATTGAATGTCACTTTTTGGTCAAAATGACTTTCTTTATTAATACTGTAAATAATGTGAAACACGGCCTACAACAATGAGGTAAGAAATAAGAAATACATTATAAGTCTTTTTAAAAAACAAAGAGGATGCTTAAATAACTTTCCAATGTGTGTATACATTAGGGTCCAAAAGTCACGGTGAGCCAGTGGTTAACTCTCTACCAAAGTAATAAATTAATTTAAATATAAAACCAGTGGTGGTGAAAGGTTTAACCAATCAAATCAAATCTCTTACAAGGAGATCTAAGAACCTTTTTCAAATCTCTAGAACTCAATCTATAGTACGGACAAAGAATCTCTCAATCACTCATTGAGGCCACGTTCACACAGCAGCAGAACACTGTTTTTGAGTCCTTAATACGTTTACGTTCACACAGTTCGGTTATTTTTGGAAGTGACAACATTTTATAACAGAACTGTATACATTTCAGGAATCAAAACCACATTCTTGGAAAACCTGTGCTTTGAGAACGGAACCGGACTGGACAACTAGTTGTCTGTCACGTCATACAGTGTGAGAGTCTGCTTCCATCCATTTTTCTGTTCAATGCGCAACTCAAATTTCCTAATCCTAATGAACTTCCTAATCATCCCCATATACTGATTGGCTTCATCACGGTCTCCTCTCCACCAGTAAGCTGGTGTGTGTGGGGGACGTTCTGGCGCAATATGGCTGCCGTCGCATCATCCAAGTGGATGCTGCACACTGGTGGTGGTTGAGGAGATTCCCCCCCTTCTATGTAAAGCGCTTTGAGTGTCCAGAAAAGCCCTATATAAATGTATAAATTATTATTATTATTAAATGTCCACTCTCCACCCAGATATAAAAGCTGCTGTCGGTTAATGAATATTTGACGGGTGAACTCGCAGCTCGAAGACTTTTCAGTTTTTTGACTGTCGCCATCTTTGACATGACTTTACAGAAACAGCACAGAATCTATTTTATGTCACAACAGATTTTAATTCCCAGATTTGGTCTCAGACTTTTGAACCTTGCTGCATCTGTTTGTGTGTTTGTTCACATAGATTTCAACTCACAGAAGTGTTTCCCGCGAATAGAGGGTTATTGACTCGACAGACGGTCTCCCCTGCTGAAACGCCTTGCATGCCATCTAAAGAACGGCAATCCACTCTGCCCTGCTCAAAATGAAAAAAATGGGTTTCCTGATCATATACTGTAGCAGGCTACTGTATAATATTTTATTTAGGCTCCGGCATCCCTGTAACCCTAAATTGGCCAAGGAGTTTGAAAAATGGATAGATATTCCTTAAAGAAAAGCATGCACTTTAACTACTAAACGTGTAAATCAATGAACTTGCTGTTTTTAACCCCATTAACATCATCACGCCTTACCACTTGAGGCATAATTCTCCTGTAGGAAAGTCCAAAGGGGTAGCTTAGGGTAAAGTGGGTGTTGAATGAGTTTTCTCCTCTGTTCTCTACAAACACTGTCACGTTGAGCTCCTGCATTATCCAACCTCTATATTTGTAGATCTAAAATACAAAAACAAAGGGGAGACAGAGTTAAACTGCACCAATTTTAGGACGAGAGCCATCTGCCAATGGCTGGTGGGTGGAGTGTTAAAGAATTATGTTTGATGACAGTTAAATTAACTTGTGACCTCACCATTAACTTACCCATCAAAGTTGAAGTCCATTTTGAGGTTGTCAACACAAAGGTTGTCTGATCCACAGTTTATCTCATAATTTAACTGTAATATGAGGTTAGAATAAAAATAAGATTTTTTTTTTTTTTTACATGTATTCCCATATACACTCACCGGCCACTTTATAAGGTACACCTGTTCAACTATTCTTTAACACAAATATCTAATCAGCCAATCTCATTGCAGCAACTCATTGCATTTAGTCATATAGACATGGTCAAGACGATCTGCTGAAGTTTGAATTAAGCATCAAAATGAGAAAGAGATGTGATTAAAGTTACATTGAACGTGGCAAGCTAGTCTGAGTATTTCAGAAACTGTTGGTCTATTGATATTTTCCTGAACAACCATCTCTAGGGTTGATGCCGGAGGTCAGAGGAGACTGGCAGGACTGGTTTGAGCTGATAGAAAGTCAACAGTAACTCAAATAACCACTTGTTACATCCGAGGTCTGCAGCATCTCTAAATGCACAACACGTCAAACCTTGAAGCAGATGATCTACAGCAGCTGAAGTCACACACCTGTGCCACTCCTGTCAGGTGAGAACAGGAATCTGAGGCTACAATTCACTCTGGCACACCAAAATTGGACAATAGAAGATTGAAAAAACATTGCCTGGTTTGATGATTCTCGATTTCTGCTGCAACAATCAGATGGTAGGGTCCGAATTTGATGTAATCAACATGGAAGCATGGATCCATCCTGCCTTGTATCAACGGTCCAGGCTGCTGGTTGTGTAATGGTGTGAGGGATATATTCTTGGCACACTTTGGGCCCCTTAATACCAATTGAGCATAAATGCCGTTTGAGCGTACATTAGCGTTAAAGCGTATAAATGCCACAGCCTGAGTATTGTCAGCCCGATCTCATGAAAGTGCGTATCAATACCACAAATGTTATTTCTTGAGCCATTTATACGCCAAAAATTGTTTTTGCGTGTATATGATACGCAGTTTTCGCGTGCATATGATACGCACTTTATGGCGTGTAATACGCACCCACCCCCTCCACCTAATCCTACCCAAGGGATTTTCAGTGCATACAGTAGCATATTCACGCAAAAAAAACATTTTTGCCGTATAAATGGCACGAGAAATAACATTCGTGGTATTGATAAGCACTTTCATGAGACTGCGTTGGTATTGTTGCTGACCATGTCCATCCCTTTATGACCACAGTGTACCATCTTCTGATGGTCACTTTCAACAGGATAATGCACCATTTCACAAAGCTCAAATCCTCTCAACCTGCTTTCTTGAACATGACAGTGAATTCACAATACTCGAATGGCCTCCACAGTCCCCAGATCTAAATCCAACAGAGCAGCGTTGGGATTTGCTGGAACGGGAGATTTGCATCATTGATGTGCAGCTGATAAATCTGCAGCAACTGTGTGATGCTATAATGACAATATGGACAAAATCTGGTAACGCTTTATTTTACAACCCGCAAACAACTGCGTAAGTAAACCGAAATTACGGTGTACGTTTCTGTAATTATAGCGTACTTCCGTGTAGGTATAGGGGAACAATATGTTAAGTTTGGGGTAATAAAGGGGTAACAAGACAACCTGCAAATAACTTCGTAAGTAAACTGAAATTACGGTGTACGTTTCTGTAAATATAGTGTACCTCCGTGTAGGTATAAGGTAATAAAGGGGTAACAAGCTATGCAAGCAAATTATTTATAATGTAATTATTTTAACAGGTACCTATTATGTTAATATATTCCAGGCAAAAATTGTACGTCTGTTGTATATAAAAGTTATCATCACATTTCTGGCAAAATATGTTCTTGTGCAATTTTACATTTAATTTTGGCATCTGTGGGTTGATTTAACATTAATTAATCTAGTAAGAAAAGCCAATAAATTCATTTTTTATCATACTGTGCTTACATACCGCCATACACGTTTCATTTTCAACCCACGGATGTCAAAATTACCCTGTAAAATTGCACAAGAACATATTTTGCCAGAAATGTGATGATAACTTTTATATACAACAGACGTACAATTTTTGCCTGGAATATATAAACATAATAGGTACCTGTTAGTTTTAAAATAATTACATTATAAATAATTTGCTTGTATATCTGCTTGTTACCCCTTTATTAGCCTACCCAAAACTTAAATATTGTTCCCTTATACCTACATGGAGGTACACTATAATTACAGAAACGTACACCGTAATTTCGATTTACTTACGAAGTTATTTACAGGTTGTATACTATCTGCTTGTTACCCCTTTATTACCCAAAACTTAACATATTGTTCCTTTATACCTACACGGAAGTACGCTATGATTACAGAAACGTACACCGTAATTTCGGTTTACTTACGCAGTTGTTTGCGGGTCGTAAAATAAAGTGTTACCCAAAATCTCTGATTCCAGCATCTTGTTGAATCTATGCCACAAAGAATTAAGGCAGTTCTGAAGGCAAAAGAGGGTCCTAATAAAGTAGCCGGTGAGTGTATGATTATTCACACTATTTTACAGCAGAAACTAATGTTTCACAGTAGGTCTACTACTAATACTGACAACTATTTCTGTCTTGAATAACAGTATGATATATGCGTAATAGAAATTATAAAGTCTGAGGATATTCCCGAAAAGAAACTTCATGAAGGGCTCACTTTATGACAATGTAGGTTAACTTTAAATATGTGTCCCTTACCATCCATAATGTAGTGTTCTTTATCCATGGTAAGAGAACAGGCTTTAAGTTCTCCAGACTTTGGGAGGGCAGACCCTCAAAAGTGAACATTAATTCATTAAGCAGTGGGTTGAGAGAATCATCTGTGCAAGACTGGACAAGGTGAACAATTTATAAATTGTTACATACATACAAATATGAAACTCTTGATAGCACAGGCTGCCTTATGAGATTTATGTGCAGCAGCAGCAGTTTTAGTCCGCCATGACCAAATACAGGGGTTGGACAATGAAACTGAAACACCTGGTTTTAGACCACAATAATTTATTAGTATGGTGTAGGGCCTCCTTTTGCGGCCAATACAGCGTCAATTAGTCTTGGGAATGACATATACAAGTCCTGCACAGTGGTCAGAGGGATTTTAAGCCATTCTTCTTGCAGGATAGTGGCCAGGTCACGGCGTGATGCTGGTGGAGGAAAATGTTTCCTGACTCGCTCCTCCAAAACACCCCAACCCATACGGAAATGTAATATATGACATATATGTCCCTATATCGCAAGTGATGCTGTCATATATGCTAAATATAAGACAATATATTACTATCACATATATAATTATATCTAGATATATGTTGATATAGGTTTATAACATATATAAATTGTCCATATTAAATTAGTATATTGACATATATTAATACAATATATATGATTATTGTTTATATAATATTGTATGTTATAACCATATATTTCACCAATATGTTTAATTTATATATGCCAATTTATTTAAACAACATACATACATTTTACATGCTTATGGTTCCTTATTAATTCATTCCTTGTTTTCCTTATTTGAACATCTTGAACTTTGAACAAGTAATTCAAACGCAATCAAAAGACCGCCAAATTACGCGCATTCAGAGACCAACGGATGAAGAATGTTCGCTCTTGTCGAGTGGAAAGAAGAAACGGATAATGAAAGTTGGAGCATTGTTCCAATATCACACATAAAAGACTGTATTATACATACATAAAATATATGGGCTAGTTTTATATGTCAATATATGAAATTGTTCCATTTTCTAATAGGTTTTATATATGGCCAGATATATGTAGGCTACATATATGTTTTCACTTTCTATGTGGATATATGTAATATATGTATATTTCATATGTGTACATATATTACATTTCCGTATGGGAAAGTTGCTCAATAATATTTAGATCTGGTGACTGTGCAGGCCATGGGAGATGTACAACTTCACTTTCATGTTCATCAAACCAATCTTTCACCAGTCTTGCTGTGTGTATTGGTGCATTGTCATCCTGATACACGGCACAAAACTGTGCTCTTACCCTGCTAATTGGACCTTCACAGTCTGCTCTTATTGGTTCAATGTGCAATTAATGAAGATTGGCCACCAGGCTGGTCCAATTTAGCCATGAAACCTCCCACACTAAAATGAGATGTGTTTCAGTTTCATTGTCCAACCCCTGTACATTAACATTGTCATATCCATAAATCCATTAACATGCTAAAACTATTCAAAGTTGTATGTATATTATATAATTAGAAATGGCTTGTTTGCTGCTACAAAAGGACTAATACACTACTTACCTCTATAAGGAAAGGGTGGTCTTTGCACACCTCCTCTAGTGTAACATTTACAACATTACTAAGGACACGAATTTTAGGTAAGAAGTATGCTCGTTGGTTATATCGCTTGGCATCCAGCTTTAACGTATAGCTAATATTTGCAGCCAAATCTGGAAATGGCATTGAATAACATTTTATGATATTTGTATTCAAATTATTTATTGAAAATAACAAAGTCTGACATAAAATTTGATGGAACCTGTTATAGCATGTTTGTATCCACTCATTTTGAAGCACACTGTCAAGGTGTTTTCCAGTGGCCTGTTGCAGTTTGCTTCAATGGTTGAAATTATGGATGGGCTGTAGGTTACTTTCACATCCACAGACACTATTGGTCTGGACCTGGATGTTGCAGGAAAATACACGTGTTTACATATTATACATTTTACATTATACATTTATGTATAAAATACATATGTTTGCGAAACATAACGAATAAATGGATCAGACTGGACCATGAGCTCTGTATGTTATTGTCTGTGAATTTATTGGATGTTTACTATTATTAATTAGTTAATTCTATTGGATTGAAATGTGTGTGTAAATAAACTCTTAAAAATAAAGGTTCTTTATTAGCATCCATGGTTCCATGTAGAAACATCTTTCCCAACACACAAAAGGGGGGAAAAGATTCTTTGGATATTTAAAATGTTATTCACACTATGAAAAATAATGGTTCTTTTATAAACTGCATGAAAGGTTCTTCAGGCAATCAAAATTCTGAGAAACCCCCCTTTTGGAGAAACCTTTATTTTTGAGAGTGTATACTGAAGTTACAGGCATTACTATACCTAAGAAGCAAAACGGCTCCTTTTGATCCAACAGCAATGTCTGGTAGACTGTCTCCACTGTGATCAAGGGAGGACTGACTAAGAGCAAGTCCAAAAAAATTTAAACCTGGGCGCACAGCTGATCCAGTAATTCTCTAACATAACACAAAAGATAAGAGAAAGGGGAACAGTAAAAAGCAAGCCAAAGGTCATAAAGAAGTGGTATATAAGTGGCAGTCCACAACAGTTTACAATGCTAGATACTAAAAATGGTAGACCTGTGAATATTTGGGATTTATTTGATCTATTCCGCCATTGAAGATGTAGATGCTGCCCTGTCCATCCTCCTCTAAAGGAGCTCCAACCAACACATCCATGAAACCATCACCATTCAGATCTGCTGGACTGGCCAGAGAAGAGCCAAACCGACCCCTCTGACCTGCCATGCCCTCCAGCACCACAGAAAAAGTGAAGTATGGCTGCAAAACCAGAAAAAGCATACAACTTTTAAAAGACAAAATAAAGTCTAAAGGAATCTGGAATTTAGAAACTGGATTTTAACCTACCTGCCGAGAATAAAAGTACACAAAAACTCTGCCTTCAGAATCGTAGTCTATATACGTTGGTGCAGATATTAATAGAAGATCTGTTTTTGCATCAGAGTTCAGATCAACCACACAGACCTCAGCCCCAAAGTATGAACCAATCTGAGACTGTGAAAGAAGAAAAAAGAAAAGGTCTCTTCAGAATCAAATCCTAAACCCAATATGCTATAAGAACACCTGATAATAGTACAACAAAATGCAACGGCCAATACATTGCAAAATAGACTAAACTGAATTAAGAGTCAAGTACCTTGCACTTTTTATCAAACAAAATAAATATTGGTGAAATATCCACATGTACCTTGGGTGACTCCACCAGCAGTTTTGTTTTGTTAACTCCAATTATTGAAATGCTCACTTGTCCTTTATGTCTGTATCTTGGTGCTCCCAGAATCACAAACTTTTTTTTAGACCGTGTTGCCACTGTCATTGAATAACCTTTAAAAAGATAATCAAATCTTTGAAGAAATAGTGCACTCAAAAAAAGATAATATGTTTACTCATTTACTCCATCAGACAACCACTGGTCACAAATATGGAAAAAGCAACTCAGATATTCCTTAGAATATTATCGTTTGTATTGATATTGATATTGTATTGGCTTGGAAGTGAGTTTTGGGGTGAACTACAGTATCCTTTTATTTAGATTGTAATGACCTAAATAAATGTATGGCCACTTTTGTATTTTTGTATGTATTTTTAGTCTGTGTTTTGAGCAAGGTCTTACCCAAGTAACTATCTTGTTCACTTCCCACATGGAATTCTGATGATTGGTCATTTTGAAACTGTTCTTGATATCCGCCCGTCCCTTGGACAGCTCCCACAGAACTCATGATCAGGCTTACCTAAATAAAGAGGTTTGTATTTGTATTTGTATTTTTTTTCCCTCTACACCACCATTTTGGTATTTGCATTAATCATTTTGCTATTGTCTATTATTAACTAATCAGAAATGTTTCTTGAGCACTAAATCAGCATATTAGAATGATTTCTGAAGCATCATGTGACACTGAGGACTAAAGTAATGATGCTGAAAATTCAATAAATTGTATTTTAAAATATATTAAAATATAAAACAATTATTTTAGATTGTAATAATATTTCTAAATATTATTGTTTTACTATATTTTGATCAAATAAGTGCAGCCTTGGTGAGCAGAACAGATTTCTTTCATAAAATTAAAAAAAAATCTTAATTATTTTAAAATATTATTGTTGACCTATCCAATAACATTAAACTATTATATGCAATATATGTGTATATGTAAAATAATCTTCACTCTTGTATCTCAGGAGAGTGATACTTAGTATCCATTGCATTGTTGGCTGCCTAAATTATTGCTTAAATAAAAAATGGTTTTCAAAACAAAGCCTTGAAGTATTTAGTTACATTCGATGTAAAAACTGCACTAAATCCATCTTGTGCAAACTCCATTGTAGCAGAATCACCAGTGGACTGGACTCCTGAAAAAAAAATTATTACATTAAAAAAAATTAAGAAGTAGAAGAAGAAGTAGTGATATCACAATGCTTTTATAAGGAATTTCAGCTTGGCTATAATTTGGTCATTGCAAATACAAGCATAGCAAGCACAGGCGTAATTATCGGTAAGCGAGGTTGCTTACGGGCCCGGACCAATCAGGGGCCCGCGTGACTGGAAGATATTGATTGACAGATGGGGCCCCCTATCCCATTTTACTAATTTTAGTATGATCACATTTTACTTTATCGCAAATTTATTTGAATAAATGACAACAACATATTTTACTGATCATTGAATACATGTGTGAAATGAACAATGATGGATTTTGGTGTAATTTGTTTCGAATTGGGACTGGGGAATCCCCGGGTCGGTAAGTGAGCATGCGTAAGCCCAGAAAATGCAGCTATAATGTAAGTGAGCATGTATTTGGACCTAGGCCTATGTGTGTGTGTAGTCATAACAGTGAGTAACAATGTGTTATGGTGCGCCGTCACCAGCAGTGTTTTTTCATGTGTTATGGTGCGGGTGCGACGTCACAGGTACTGTTTTTTGATAACGCCTTGATAATCCTGCATAATGGCACAGTGTTGGCTCGTTACGCCACTGATTGCAAATTTATTTGTTTAGCACTCTTGTAGCACTACTTTTACAATTAAATTTCCTTATTCCTCTCATCTAAATTTTCTAAAATGTTTTGCTCTTATAAGTAAACACACCTTCGATTGCAATGTTCTCTTCCAGTTGTTCACGGATACTGTCCAATGCGTCGAAGTCAGTCACGTTAAACACATGTTCAGCAACAGGAGCAGATGCAATAATTTCTAACTGTTGCTTTGTGTGGGATCATCAAAAGCTTCACCGATCTTTGATAATTGAAAAGACAAGACAGGCATTTTTTGGGCCATTTAAACATTTCATCTTATTATATCTTGTTTGGTGCAAAGATAAAGGTTGAAAAGTTTAAAAATCATCTGAAGATTAAACTTTCTTGACTGATTAGTTCACCCAAAACCATCATCTTTGTCATCATTTACTCTGAATTGCAAAAGCTGTAATGGTCACTGTTTATAAATGGGGATTAGAGTTTCCAGTTTATAATATAATAAAATTAACCAAGTTTTGGTAATGCTTTACAATAAAGTTGTAACATGTATATTCTGTTTTGGTTTGGTTCTTTTCTGTTTCTGTTCCATGCTTGTGTGTGTGCGTTGACCTAGTTTCTTTGTGTGTGCCAGTTAGGCAAATTTATTTCACCTGTTATGATTTAATTGTATCCAGCTGCACACTGGATCTGGTTGAGGAGAGATTCCTTGATATGATTTTAAAGAGCTTTGGGTGTACAGTAGTACATATGAAAGTGCTATATAAATGCCTAATTCATTCAATTTATTGGTTTGGTATCTCTATTTACAGTAAGCTCTGTGTTTACTTCAGTTCTTTGTCAGTTCTCGTCCGTTATGCTTGGTTGTTCATTTCATATTTTCTAGTACCCTGAGTTCTTAGTTTTAATAAAAGTTAATATCCTTTACCCCTCATTTTCTGCAACCCAATTGTGACAGAAGAACTGACCTCAAAATGGATACAGCAGCGAAAAGAATCATTCTCCTCTCGCAGGGGAGCCAGTCCCTAGAGAGTCATACACTTGCATTTCTGGACCATTGCCATCGCGTCCCATATGATTACAACTGCCAGAGTGTGCTTTTCCGGACAAGCCTCAATGTGGAGATGAGAGTGCGCTTGCCTGGGAACTATCCTGCTACTACTCCTGCAGCAGAGGAAGAGTTGCTAATTGACTTTTCAAGTGAGTGTGCAACACCTGTTTCCCTGTGCACTGACCCTGTGTCGTCACCCAGCACAATGTTAATGATGTCAGTGTTCTCACCCTGCCTCCCACTCCCACCTCCTCTGAATGTTTCGAGTCTGCCTTATAAGAATTGTATGCCTGTTCTGTGTTAGTCAAGAGGGTTGTTCAGAAGATACCTTCCTGTTCTGTGTCAGCCAAGAGTGTTATTCATGAGAGATTTGTCTATTCTGTGTCTTCCTAAAGAGTTAATTGTGAAATTCATGTCCTCCACTCCTGCCTGCATTGTTTTTTGTTGTTTTTTTAAGCTTTATTTAACCAGCTAGGCACATAGAGGACTCATTCTCATTAAAAACGGCGACCTGGCCAAGATAAAGCGTCAAGGTGCAGACACATAAAGTTACACATAAAGGACAAGACAGTATAATACAGGTTACAAACAGTTGTTCAGTCAAATGATGCATCGTACAAAAGTAAGTCAAAATACAATAGCTAGACAGTGTTCCTAAAGGAACAATTGTCTTCTCTGCACTACCCTTCAGCTTTAACATTCTGTTAGCCAGTTCAGCCCTTGAGTGTCAACCACAGCTCTGCCCAGAACCTCTGGGCCTGTAACTCCACCTCGGCCTGTCAAGCAGTCGGTGCCACCTTGGCTTCTCGCCCTTCTTGGCTCCTTCTGGGACTTTTGTCCCTACAACTCCAGTGGGGTTCTTCATCCCTCTGTCTCCGCCTTGGTCAGTCGTCGCTCTACTTCTGGGCCTTCGGCTGCACCTCATCCCTCCACCCTTCTGGCTCTTGCATGCTCCCCTTTCCCTCCAGCTCCACCTTGGTCCTAGGTCGGCCCACTTTTGCCTCAGTCCTTCAGAGTCCTGGCTCTGCCCCGGTTACTCATCTCTGCGGCTCCGCCCTGCCCTCCAGGACCTTCGATGTCACTGGTCCCATCAACTCTTCAGCTTCGCCCCGGGTCTCCACTGTCATCGGATCCATCTCAGTCTCTCTTCAACCTGGGTACACCTGTCAAGCCTCCTCCATGACTCCTCCCTACAACTCCGCTATGGGCTTGCATCCTGGCCCTTCTGCTGGGGATTCCTTCCCGGCTCCTCCGACCTTCGTCTCCACCATGGCCCAGCCTGTCCCATATCCCTGCTCCCCATCCCCCACCTAAGCCCCCACCCTCCCTGCTCAGTTGAACAATTTTTACGGCGCAGGGATGCGCCTTCCAGGAGGGGTGAGTAACGTAACGTATATTCCTAAGTTCACCTGTTATTCATTTCGTTGATTGGTTTTCTCTGTCTATTTAAGCTCTGTGTTTCCTTCAGTTCTTTGTCACTTCTCGTTGTGTTATGTTTGGTTGTTCTGTTCATGTTATTGGTTCCGTTCTTGGTCAACATTGACTAATACTACATTTATAAACTTAAAGGTCCCGTTCTTCGCGATTCCATGTTTCAAACTTAAGTTAGTGTGTAATGTTGTTGTTAGAGTATAAATAATATCTGTAAAATTATAAAGCTCAAAGTTCAATGCCAAGCGAGATATTTTATTTAACAGAAGTCGCCTACAGCTAAAGGCCCGTTTGGACTACATCCCTCTACTTCCGTCTTTAATGACGTCAGTAGAACAGTTCTCTGACTAACGTCCGCCCACAGGAATGCTCCCTCAACTTGCGCACTTCTTATAACTTACTGTGTTTACTCAGCGGTGATTTTCTGAAGTAAAACTGACGCTTCATCTTTTGTGTGATGTACAATAAACTTTATTAAACTCATCAGTATATTTTTGATCATGATTCGGACCTGGTCCGACACAGCAGACTTGTAGCTAGGCTATTAATATACAATGCTGGATACATACAAGCAGATGACAAATACGTTATAATAACCGCAATTAAACTACTAAACTATACCTGTTCCATCTCTATACAGCCCTCTGACTCTGTAGGCATTATTGTCCGACTCGAAATGAACACAGTTACTGAGAGTTTCTGATGTTATCATTATTCCATGAGATGAAATTGTCCTAAGAGTCTGAGGCCCTGTCCCAAATGGTGCACTTCATGTAGACTTGCGGTCTCGTGGACTTAAATTGCGCGTGCTCGCCGAGTCTACGAGTCCGTAGGCCGTCCCATTCGTCATGTTAACACACTGAAGTGTGCTCAGCAGCGCCTCCTTTGTACCCTTGAAGCGGTCTTCCGCGAAGCCCGCATAGAAGCAGGCTCCACGCACTTTAACTACCCAGGAATCCTTGCGAAAGGCCAATCAGACAACAGATGGGAGGAGATTTCGCTCACGGACAATTGTTAACATGGCTGAGAAGAAAATATTTAAGTGTAATTATCATTACGGTTTTTATGACAAGTTTATACAAAAAATATGATCATTGACCAGTGGTTGATGTCTCAAATATAGGCTAATAATAGCGAGCTGAATAATACGATCACATTATGATTCATTAAATAAATAGAACTGAATGTCAGGGCTTTACTGAGTCATATGTAAACACAACAATAATAGGCAGCATATTTCCCCGAACCTGTAGCTCCTGTCCATATTATAACAACCTTTCTTTTACTGTCTATGATAACAACCACCAGACCGTCTTCCTGTTTCCGGCGTGACAATCGAGTCTGTCCCAAAAATACCTCTCAATGCGCCCTTGCGGACTCGCGCCAAGGGCCCTATAGGTCTGCACTACATGACGTCACCAAAGTGTGGACTCTGAGGAAGTCCACAAGTCCGGAGTGTGCCATTTGGGACAGGGCCTGAGTGCGAGCTCTTGAAGCTCCGCCCCCTGTGTCGTGCAGCAGCAGCTCATTTGCATTTAAAGGGCACACACTAAAACAGAGCGTTTTTCTGAGTCCTCAAAAAAGACAATTTAAACATGCTGTAAAAAATGATCTGTTGGGTATTTTGAGCTGAAACTTCACAGACACACTCTGGGGACATCAGAGACTTATTTTACATCTTGTAAAAAGGGGCATAGAACGGGACCTTTAAAAGTTGTCTGTTAATATTATTTACAGTAATGGAACTGAGCTATAATGAACTAACATGAACAAAGAATAATAAATAATGTAACAAATGTATTGCTCATTGTTATAATGTTAGGTGAACCATTAACATAAGTATAATTGGATCTTTTTGTAATACACAAGTATTTTGTACTGGATCAACAGATTCATTGAAAAGACCTGACTTAAAAGAGTGATTTGTTGACTAAATGGATACTCTCTTTGGGGGACTATTTTAATTATACTTGTTGTGTGCTTTTTCATCCTTTTTTGATGCATGGATCTTACCCCAACAGCAAATCGGATGATATTCTTCTTTTCTGCCTTTTCAACAGCACCTCTGAGATGAGGTTCATCATTTGATCTACCATCAGTGATAACAATTAAGATTTTAATTGCTGATTGCCTCACCCCTCCTTCAGTTATGAAGAGCTCATCCCTGTACATTGAAAATAAGAAAAGCATTTGAAGATGACAAATCAGGATTGCTATTATAAGTTACATATGCATATACACAAAGTTGTAAATAAAACAGATTGCTACAGTACGTTTTATAAGAAAATCTTTCTACTTCCGAATTTCACATTTAATTCAATGTATTATTTGCTGTTTCTTTGTAATTAATTGTAAAATTTACTAGCAATTTATAGTTGAAAATTGTTTCTACACCATATGTTTTTTTCAGTGTACAGCAGAGTTACAGTTGTTTATGCACTATACTGTATTTCTTATAGGTATTGCCATTTTAAAATTAGAAACCCAATACTGTTTTTCTCTCCAAACCACTCAAATATCCCTTTAATGTGCTTATATTTGAACACAGAAAAGAACTACAGTTGTAATCGAAATTCATTAAGTCATTAAAAGTTGCATTTTTGCGGAAATTTGTGGAAACCACTTGAAACATTTGTTGTGTTTTGGTTTGTTCATTGAAAACAGCTGAACGTCTGTAAATTTTGCCATGTCAATAAACCTGATTTGCAATGGGGGTGGAATAATTTTGATTACAACTGTAAATGTTAGATTTGAAAATGAACTTTGCACTAATACATTTTGAAGAGGCACTTTGAGATACTAGAATGTTGATAACATTAGGGGTGTCATACATAAGTTTATTTATAGCCTTCGCAGTGTAGGTCCATCCTTTTTGCTGTTTTATCTCTTCTATTCTTGTTCTCCATGAATGAATGTCTTTAACTGTTTCAAACTTGGAGTGAATTTCATTACCAGTGGAGAACTGTGCAACAGCAAACTAAAAGACAAGAAAACATTCACAAATGAAAATATGCGCATGTCAGTCCCGTTCCTGTCTAAACTGGTGGTGTATGAACAGTCTCTAAAGGTAAAAATGATCCTTCTGGAATCCTCAAAACATATAATCATACCTGAGAATTGCACTTGTAAAAACTCTGGATTATGGTTATAACAAAAGTTTTCATTTTAATGAAATCTGGGTCTTCTACACTCGCAGAGCCGTCCATTAGAAAAGCAATATCTATTTCTAGAGGGCAGCCTGTGAATGAGGAGTTTAGCATATGATTAGATTATCAAAAAAGCAATAGAAAAGGACAGGAATTTAGGTACTTCTTCATTTGACTTACTTCTCAAAGCACTTGGTATAGGTGCACTCACTACATTGTTTCCGCCGATGTTAAAGCACATACCATTGAGGGTAGTAACTATTTTGCAGTCCTTAGGAATGGTTGGACCACAAACCTGGGAGAGTGAGAGTTTTTTATTTTATCGATGAGCACATCAAACACTGTAGCATTTATGAAGCCAGTTTCCCTGTTCTGCAAAGAGCAATATATAAAATTAATATAATCATAAACTAAAGGGGCTATATGTAAGAATTGTCATTTAATAATCACTTTTTTATTGCTAATGTGTAAAGAGCTTCTAAGGCAGCTATTTCAGTCATGCAAGTACAGCTCCTATATTTTGGAATGGGGAAACATCAAATTCTCCAAAGCTGTTAACCAAGCTTACAATTAAATTTCATATTTAAAATCACCAATGAAATATTACAACAACTTTCTCATAAATGTTGTTCATTATGCTCAAATAGCATTAAGAAGCTTATTTTTCAGGCTAGACCAGCCATTGCGCATGTGTAGTCCTAAGCACGAGACTCATGACAATGACTTTTTCTATAGCAAACAGAGCTTCTAATGGCAGCTGCAGTACGAAAATTACTTTATCAATCTGCAATCGGGTCTTTTATTTTTATGTTGCACTTTCTCCTAATCGTTAGTAATATGAGTGCACCATCTATGTATATCTAAAAACTTTGCTTGTTTGTCACTAATAACAAGGGTTTTGGAATTCTACACACAGCCCCATAACTATTTAAATTATATTAAAGGGGGGGTGAAATGCTGTTTCATGCATAGTGAGTTTTTTACACTGTTAAAGAGTTGGATTACCATGCTAAACATGGACAAAGTTTCAAAAATGAAGTTGTAAGTTTGATGGAGTATTTCTGTTCCAAAAATACTCCTTCCGGTTTGTCACAAGTTTCGGAAAGTTTTTTTCGAATACGTAACTACGTGACGTCAGAGTGGGCGGAATTTCCTTATACGGGTCTTAAGGCACTTCTCCCGGAAGTGCGCGCGCGCATCTGTAGCCTAGAGCGTACGAGAGCGTCCATCAGACCGCTGTGCTCTGCTGCGTTGCAATCAAAACAATGGCACCAAAAAGTGTGTTTTTGGTTGCCAGGGCAAGACAACACTGCACAAATGTCCAAAGAACCCAGAGTTAAGGGACCTGTGGATGGATTTTGTTTTTCCAGAGCAGCAACGGAGTTGCGCAAGTGTTCTTGTTTGTTCCCTTCATTTCGGCGGTAGCTGCTAATAGTTTTATAAACAAGGCACAGTTCGACGATTTGCAGATCGCCTTATACTTAAAGATGGAGCAGTCCCAACGATAAAGGTTCAGGGAACTGCAGGCGGTGAGTAAAACTGCTTCAAATGTCTGTGTGTTGTTAACTATCGGCGTGTAAGCTAAGCACAGCAAGTAAACAACATGTTCACGTACAGTTAATGTATCGATGGAGCATGCGATGTATGGTGTGTGTTTGTGTGTTTAAATACAGTTGTTTAGCTGGCCACTGTAGGTGTCAGTTTGTTTATTGTAAAAATAAATCATGTCCTCATAAACCACAAGTCTGTCTGTTTACAACACACGGAAAAGCTTAGTGCGCTCCCGCCCACACGGCACGCCTCCACCCGCTCGGGTTTTTCCGGAAAGACTCGGTACAGCCTATTTTTCTTTTATAAATATAATAAAACTAAAGACTTTTTGGAGATATGAAGGATACAATACTACTCTATAGGTACTCAAGATTAACATGAGATTGAGTGAAACTGAGTATTTCACCCCCCCTTTAATTATAATATTCTGCCTAACATTAGCCTAAGGAATATAGTGTATATGTGTTGTTGTTTTTTCATGTCAGGATGAGCATATAACTTACCACTGAATTAGAAGATTGTGTATCCTTAGTCATAAAAAGTCCAAGAGACATGTTAACAGCTTCAGAAGGCACTTTCATTGCATAGATAAAATCAGTTAGATTGTACATGTCAAAATAGACTTATTATGTGTAAAATGTGTGATATGAAAAGTTAAATACCATTAATTGTCACCGGCAGGCAAGTTTCCTGTGAAATGGCACAACTATAAACTTGTCCTCTTGCATCGCTGCTGTATTGTACTAAAGGATCACTCACAAGCAAACTATGGGAAAGTAAAGAAAAACATGTGTTAGGTTTCAAATATATTTAATGTTTAAATTGCATTGGGTTGATTTAAATCAATTTAACAATCAAACCTCCCAAGCTATATAATATGTGTTTTTCTCACCTAGATGTATCTCTCTGTATGACTCTGTAGCCAAAGCCAACATCATTATTTCTTGTGAAGTATTTCCAGGTCACAGGGTCAATGTTGAACATCAGCACTGACTGAAATGCTAAATGATGCAAATTAAGACCAACACATACATGTTCATTTTAGGACAAAAACATATGATTATTTAGAAAACATCTTATTTTCCCTATGTGTGTGAGTTCAAAATTATTATATAGCCTAAGTAGGATGTCAGTAAAATAAACATTCAGATTTTAGTTTTTCAAAGAAAGTGTTTGTTTGTTCTCATATCTTTTTACATAACTGATATCAATCTGACAGATCTGTTAAATAGTTGTGCATTTCAAACACACCAAACTAAAGCTCAGAAAAAGAGACATTTAGGCTGCATTTACACTGCAGGTCTTGATGCCCAAATCAGATTTTCTGACTATATCCGATTTTTTTGACGACCCACTTACATCATCTTTTAAAAGTGACCCGTATCCGAATTTTGCATTTACACTATACTGAAACTACCAAATGTGGAAATTCTGACCGGAAAAGGAAGTAAAACAGCACGAAATGCAATGGATGCAGATGCGAATAAAATTATCCAGTGTTTTGCTTTCACTTTGTATTTGTTTTTAAAGCTTTTTATCTTAGCCACGAGCGCTTAAAACCGCGCTCCCCATATCTCGTGAAATGTCTTCAAACACGGATTTATTTCTGTAACTCTGCATTTTTGCCTGCACTGTCTCTTCGCCCCAAATACTCAAAAGACATGAAACCTCCGCATTGCTCCACTGTGTGTATCCATAAGAATGTGATCGCACAGTTGGTGGTGTCCACCTGAGTAAGTCGACGTCACTTTTTTACTGACGTACGACTCGCATTTACTGGGGAATATCCGATTTGTCTGCTTACATGGCACACGCAAATGCACGTATCCGATTCATATCTGATTTATTACCATATATGAGTGAGGCCTGAATCCGATCTGAGAAAATCGGAATCCATGCATTTTTTTCCTGCTTACACGTTCATGGGTTATATCCGATCTGTGCCACATGAGAGGAAAAAATCGGATTTGGGTCACTTGAACCATGCAGTGTAAATGGGGCCTTACAGTGGGTTTAGAAATACAAGACAGATTTTTAATTAGTTGCATTTACTGATGAATGCCGTACTGCAATGGATGGCCTATGGATGGTTGGTGAATGGTCTGTTCCAACCTGACTGTGCTCTAAATCATTCACAAATCTTTTGACAGTTCGATCGTCTCTATTCAGTTTTCACAAAGTATTAGCTGTTTTGTGCATTTTGAAAGCGATTGCACTATGCTTTTCATTTCCAGAAAGATCTTTCTTCCTCCCGATATTGCATGAGAACTGTGACTTGCTTAATAATGCAGAACAAGCTCTTTAAATATAGGTTCCCTTTTAAATGGGAACTTGAGCTGCGTCTGATCTCGTTACCCTTCTCTCAGGTTACAGTAGATTTGTAACCCAAGATGTTTCCCATTTACTTCAAAATATATAACAAACCATTTAAATAAACATTCAGATTTTAGTTTTTCAAAGAAAGTGTTTGTTTGTTCTCATATCTTTTTACATAACTGATATCAATCTGACAGATCTGTTAAATAGTTGTGCATTTCAAACACACCAAACTAAAGCTCAGAAAAAGAGACATTTAGGCTGCATTTACACTGCAGGTCTTGATGCCCAAATCAGATTTTCTGACTATATCCGATTTTTCTCTGCGTATGCACAGAGATTTATTGAGAATCCGTCGTTAGACTTGTTTGATAAATGTCGTAAAGATGATCTTTTGGAAATAGCTGAACACTTCCAAATCTCAGTTCGTCGGCAGTCATTGAAAAAAGAGATTAGAACTGTCGTTTTAGGCGGTCTTTCGGAATTAAATGTTTTGAGTGTGCCTGAGTCGGTTAAAGAAGCAGATCAAATCAGTGAGGGAATGACGACGCGTGAACTTGCGGAGGCTGACGATGAGGAGGTTAAGCTTGTTGAGGCGGACGCGGAGGCTGAGGTTAAAACCGGCTTACCCCCATTTGAGCCATTCTCCCCGTATACATCAGGTTCTGGTGGGAGCGCACACGTAAAGGTTCGTCTTGCTCGAATACGCATGGAGGCGGAAGACCGAGCTCATGCTCGGCGAGTTGAATTTGATCTGCGGCTTGAAATCCGGCGGCTCGAGATCCAGGCTGATAAAGAAGTGAAACTGCGCCGTTTGGAGTTAGAGGAGGGGAAGCTCTCATCTAGGTCCACTGGCCTGCTTGCTTCTGATTCAGTTGGCAAAGATTCAACAGAGCGTGGTTTCTCTACCACTGCGTTTGATGTAAGTAAACAAATTTCATTGGTGCCGTTGTTCAGGGAGATGGAAGTGGACAGTTATTTTGGTGCATTTGAGAGAATTGCTGTTTCGTTAAATTGGCCAAAGGATGTTTGGACATTGCTGTTGCAGTGTAGGCTTGTGGGAAAAGCCATGGAAGTTTTTTCTACTTTGTCTATAGAAGATAGTCTGAAATATGACATTGTGAAAGCAGCTATTCTGAACGCATACGAATTGGTGCCGGAAGCTTACCGACAGAAGTTTCGCAATCATAGGAAGAGTAGTAATCAGACCTTCGTTGAATTCGCACGTGAGAAGGGGGTTCTGTTTGACAAGTGGTGCGCTTCGTGTGTTGCGTCATTTTTTTTGGCCCAGGTTGAAAGGGGATGTTGCTGATTATTGTCGAACATGCTCTACTTGTCAGGTTATGGGGAAGCCAAACCAAGTAATTCCTCCCGCGCCATTAGTTCCAATTGCGGTGCTCAGTGAACCTTTTGAGCACGTGATCGTGGATTGTGTCGGCCCATTGCCGAGAACAAAGACTGGACATCAGTTTTTGCTCACGATGATGTGCGTGGCGACTCGCTACCCAGAAGTGGTGCCTTTGCGGAAAATTACGGCCAAAGCGGTCGTTAAGGCATTAGTGAAGTTCTTTTCTACTTTTGGTCTGCCCAAGTTGGTACAAACAGATCAAGGCACAAATTTTATGTCGAAGTTGTTCACACAAACTCTTAGTTCACTGGGTGTCCGTCACCGTACTTCCAGTCCTTACCATCCAGAGAGTCAAGGTGTGCTCGAGAGATTCCACCAGACTCTTAAGTCTATGTTGAAGAAATATTGTTGGGAGACAGGGAATGAGTGGGATGAGGGTGTGCCACTTGCTCTTTTTGCTGTTCGTGAAACCACTCAGGAGTCCTTGCGGTTCAGTCCAACTGAGCTGGTTTTTGGACATAGTGTCCGAGGACCACTGAAAGTTCTTAAGGAGCAAATGCTTGGTCTGGATGACAGTTTGAGTCCTACAAAGAACATTCTTGAGTATGTGGCTCGTTTTCGTGAACGAGTTCATGAAGCTTGTGCTCGTGCCAAGGAAGCTCTTTCTGAAGCTCAGTCTAGCATGAAACAGCATTTTGATAAGGCAGCAGTGTCACGATCATTTTCAGTTGGTGATGAGGTGCTCGTGTTGTTACCAATTACGGGGTCTGCTTTGTCTGCACGTTTTGTTGGTCCTTACGAGGTAGTGGGTAAACAAAATGACACGAATTACATCATTAAAACACCTGATCGTAAGGGGCAGAAACGTGTGTGTCACATCAATATGCTCAAAGCTTATCATTCCAGGAAGGAAGCATCTCACTGTTCAGAGGAGAACACAGGGCCCGTGATTTCGTCTGTTGCCGTGAGCTGTAAGACAGAACCATCATTTCCTGTTAATGCTGAGTTTGATGTTGATGAGGTGAGATTACAGGTTGACCCGTTACCCTTCACACCATTGTCTAATTCTGAGATTTTAGCTGATCCTTCTAAGTTGCTGTGTCATTTGACAGAGGATCAGTATGTAGACATTGTGGCATTGATTCAAAGTTTTCCTCAGATTTTCGGGGATGTACCGAGGCAAACTGATGTGCTTTATCATGACATTAATGTCCGCGATGCTGTTCCCATTAAGCAGCATCCTTATCGGATGAATGCTGCAAAGAGGGCTGCAATGAGGAAAGAGGTTGAGTATTTGTTACAGGAGGATCTTGCAAAGCCCAGCGTGAGTCCGTGGAGCTCTCCATGTATCCTAGTTCCTAAAGCTGACGGAACAAGTCGATTTTGTACGGATTATCGCAGAGTCAATTCTGTAACAGTCCCAGATTGTTTTCCATTGCCAAGGATGGAGGACTGCATTGACAATGTGGGTTCTGCTAAATTTGTTACAAAATTAGATATGCTTAAGGGTTATTGGCAGGTGCCTTTGACACCAAGGGCATCAGACATCTCTGCTTTTGTAACTCCAGACTCATTCCTGCAATATAATGTTATGGCGTTCGGACTCAGAAATGCACCTGCGACCTTTCAGAGGTTAGTGAATACAGTCTTGGCAAATGTGCCTAACTGTAGCTCATATTTAGACGATTTAGTTGTCTATACGTCTACTTGGCCTGAACACCTGTCAGTGTTGTCCGTGGTTTTTCAACGACTTGCTGAGGCTTCATTAACTTTGAACTTGGCTAAGTGTGAGTTTTGTAAAGCTACGGTCACATACTTGGGTAAACAAGTGGGAAGAGGTCAAGTTCGTCCAGTAGAGGCCAAAGTTGATGCCATTAAAGAGTTCCCTGCACCTACTACTCGTCGGGAGTTGAGAAGATTCTTAGGAATGGCAGGGTATTACAGAAGTTTCTGTAGGAATTTTTCTTCTGTTGCAAAACCCCTGACAGACTTGCTCAGTCCCGCAAAAGAATTTGTTTGGTCAGTCGAGAGCCAGTGTGCTTTTGAAACCATCAAGCATTTACTATGTAGCTCTCCTGTGTTGTCTGCCCCTAATTTTTCTGTACCCTTCAAGTTGGAGGTGGACGCAAGCGCAGCTGGAGCCGGTGCTGTGTTGCAGGAGGACGAGGAAGGTATCGATCACCCAATTTGCTTTTTCTCTAAGAAATTTAACAAACATCAATGTAATTACTCCACAATTGAGAAGGAGGCTTTGGCTTTGTTGTTGTCATTACAGCATTTCGAAGTATATGTTGGGTCGACTTCGTATCCTGTAGTTGTGTACACCGATCACAACCCTCTTACGTTCTTGTGTCGAATGTACAATCAAAACCAAAGGCTGATGCGATGGGCTCTTGTAGTTCAAAATTATAATATTGAGATTCGGCACAAAAGGGGAGTGGAAAATGTGGTTGCCGATGCTCTTTCTAGAGCTTAATTTGTGTGTCGGGTTGTGTATAGTATATAAACATTATATGTATAATGTTTAGTTTTAAGGGTGGGGTTGTTACGTGCTAGCATGTTCTTCCCTCCCCTTTTTGTTTATTAGTTGCTCCATTTCTTCCCTCTGCTGTTGGTTTCTTCCTGTTTTTCCCGCTCTCTGCTATCCTTGAGTTGTAGGTGCTGCTATTGGTCGGAGACAACCAATCATCGGCTGTGGTTCTGATATAAGGCCCTCGGGAGAACGGAAGAGGAGGAGCTTGGACTGTTTGTTGGCTTGTACTATTGTTGTTGCTGAGAAGTACTGACCTTGTGGTGGTTCGCTTGCTTGTCTTCCTACTAGTCTGAGTGTGTTTGTTCACTGAGGATTGCTCTGATCTCAAACTGGCACCAGCCCGGAGAGAAGAGAAAAGGGAAGTACGTCACGTGACCTACATTGTACATGCATTTAGAAGTACCATTGTTTAACACACTAGGGAAGGAGCGTGTGCAACTCTATGTAATTTTTGTTTGGTTAGTTAGTGAAGTTTTAGTTATGGCGTTTTGGCGCTGAAGATCTCTTTATTTTCTGTTTTGTTTTCAGTGAGTTTAGAGAGTGGGGGGATTAGTAATTGAGTGTTTTGGTTTTGTTGTTTTGTTTGTTTAGCACCGCTCATTTTCTTTCTCTCTGTGGCTTATTCTTATTATCATTTATTTTCTTCAATTATTTTTCTTAAGTTGTATATAGCTGTAAATAAGTTGATTTGTTTGTTTCCATTTAGTCATTGTGTGTATTGAAAATAAAGCGAACCACCCGTTTGCAGTAACTTGTTGTCATTGATTCATTCGCCCACAATACTCCCCAGAGATCAAAACTATAGGAAAGTGTTTACATTTTATTATGTACGTCTTCCTCATACCTTTAACCATCTGGAGACGTAACATATATATATATATATATATATATATATATATTTATTTTATACATACATTATATATATAAAGTTTGTTTGTTTTTTATTTCTCATATATTTTATTTCAGATCTTTTCACACTTTTTGATGCCAAATATTTTGATCCCCAAATATAATCCTTTTCATGTACAGTACAAACACTTATTTATTCGTTTTGAAACAAATATTAAGTGTGATCTTTGGGGCTGTGAATATTTTTATTGATTAATCTTACTATTTAAAGTATTAATCATAATAAATAATTTTAGGTGGAAGTGATTATCCTGTCCTAGTGGTTTTGTTTGATTAACTGACATTGGAAACAAACAGAAAAAGACTGTTTGACTTCTCAGATGACAGAATAAAAGAGGCGAAGAGGAAGACTGGTAACTCAGATAAGGAAGTTGCCAAACTGATGCTGTGAAATTATAGTTTCTATTCTAGTAACTGTGACTTTATCTTTACTGACAATGTTTAAATTTTAATATGCTATTTTCAGATACTTAATCATGACTTTCCGACTGTGAATACAAGCATGCGTTAATAAGCATTTGGCTGCTCTAAAATCACTATACAGTGCTGCCATCTTGGAATGATCAACAAAGGAGAGAGTGAATGAAGATGCATCAGCGCACTGAATAAACGTAATGTCAGGGTGCCAATCTTTTACACATTTGGAAAGCGGGGCAGGGCCGATGACACAAGTCTTAATGAGTGTCACCTGTGAGCCACTGTGATCTCGAGTCCCACAGAAGAGCTCCGGAAGGATAAAACGAGGAGTGACGACAGTGGAAGACGAGAGAGGACCAGGCCTGGACTTGATTTTAGTTTATCTGGCAGTCATCCAAGAGGTGCTGCCGCCTTACTTTTTTAGTAGTTGTTAATTTTAGAATTAAAGTTATGATTAATGTTCGCCGTTCCCCGTCTCTTTAGAACTCATCAGAAATAATCAGACTAACTAATTCGATAACTAATAACGTCAGACTGTGAACATGGACGACTTGTGCTGGTGAACAACCATCTACTGTTTAGTCTATCACTACTTTTGCAGCTACAAAAGTTTTTTAGGCTCCTGAAATTGTCATTGTCGGAGCCAATGGCTTCTCGTCACTGTTTTCAGTCTGAAGCCCTTCAAAGGGGGCAGGAAGAAGAGTGCTAGACATAGAAACATGATCCCTAGAATTATAAGAGACACCAAAGGATCCACAAAGTCAGAAAACAAGGACAGAAGTGGTCAGCACTTTTTATCCGTGTTTTTCTTTGTCATAGAAAGGGTCTAAATTGCAATTCATGATTAATAAAGAGCTCACTTGCACACCCTGCTCTACACATCACCAAATTTGAAGCAGTCTTTCGGCTCATTTTTAACAAATAAATGTTATCAAAACTACATTCAACCCTTACATTTTTGACAGAAACACAATAAAATAAATAGGTGCCTTTAAACAAGCAAAACAATCAAAAACAGCTGAAATTATATACACAAAATCATTAGAATTTTAACGATACATTATACATTTTGATTATTAATATTTCCACAGTAGATGCTACCGTATACTGTGCAGCTTTATGACTATTTGAAAAACCTTGATGAACATCAAACCAGGAATACTGTTTCACTGTTTGATCTTACCACAAAACAGGCACAAACAGGTGCAGAAATCCCAGTCCATGGTCATATCAGAGTCAAGAGACAGGGATGGTTTGAATAGTGCCAACTGCCTGATATATGAAAAACAAACTTAGCACAAGAATATTTATTGAGAAAGATGCATATGACTAGGGAGGGACAGCAAATAACACAGAGGATGTGGACATAACGTATCTGAACAAAGCAAAAATGATGTCCTGAAAGATAAAATCAAAGATTGCAATGAACCAGGAAATGACATTAAAACTTGAAGAAATAGTATATTAAAGCAATACCACACGAGCAGGAGTGTTGATGTTTTGAATATGTTCGTGTCGCCGTGTGACGATATTCAACAACATGGCTGCGACTCTGTAATGTTGCTTTTATGAACAAGAAGTTAATATTGAACAACTTACATTGTAAATACATTAAATTGCTCCAAATGGGACCAAAGAAAAATAAAACGTTGTGAATATCCGAGCAACTCACAGCAGAAGTGTTCCATTCCTGAATGGCTCTGTTTAAATGAATCAGTTGAATGAATGACTCAATAGCCGCGTTTCCACTGCCGGGCTAGGGCCGGGCCAGAGCTAACAGCGAGCCGAGCCGAGCCGAGCCAGTGGCCTCGGGCCTCAAGCACCGGGCTCGCGTTTCCACTGCCGCGCCACTAGCTCCCGCAGCGCTGCCCTAAACCCCGCCCTAACACGCCTTTCTGGATCAAACGTCATACAATACAACCCAAACCATTTCAGCGGGTATTATGAATTTATTTATAATAGGAAGATAGCATGTATATTGACTCACCGGCCGTGGCTGCAATAGTGTCCCGATTGTCTCGCGAGTGGCCACTAACAGAGGGACGGTGACCCAGCACACCGTACATCAAGTCGAACCATGGAAAGTCCCTTCTCTGAGCTCCGCTTTGTCCATTGTGCGTTATAATCGCCATGTACAATACTGCGCCCGTGACTTTTTTTCCTGAACTTGAAGCATTGCTCGCTGAATGCTTAGCTTAGAAAGTTCAGCATCGATGTATTTTATAACGTCCTCGTTTCTTTACACGCCGTCATTCTTCTGCCCAAATGCTCAGGATAGCTTTGGTATCTTTGGCAGACCAATACAGGCGATTTTCCATTTCGGGCAGCGATTATTTTGCGCAATATAAAAAGGTGAAATGTGCATCTTGCTTCAGATCATAACGTTCCATAACACCGATAAACTCCGCCTTTTACCTTGAGCACGCCTCTAGTCCGAGCTGGCCCGCTTTGGCCCAAGGTATTTGACGGGCCAGAAATCCTGGCCGTTGGCCCCGAGTAAGCCCTGATCAAGCCCCGGAAGTGACAGTGGAAACGCGACTGGCCCTGGCACGCACCAGCACGGCTCGGCCCTGGCCCGGCAGTGGAAACGCGGCTAATGATTCACTCATAAAGACAGTCTCTTGTTGCCACCTACAGGTTACAATGTAACCTGCACTAAAAATCACTAAGAATTCCAAAAAACATTAATTTGGTTTCATGTGGTGTGGTCTAAGGTTATAATTGGACAAAATGTGTTGTTGATCAATGAGCACGTTTACACTAACCCAATTATGAAGAAGTAGTATTAACATTGAGTGACATAGTATGCCCAGAACAGAAGACATTGGCACATCCAGTTGTGATTGATATGTGCCACTAAAACGTGTGACGTGCAGATTGCATCATGTGCCACTGACATTGTTGCAGAGCATGTTGCTATATGTTGTGACAATATAGTGACACATGCCACTGTCTGCCGAAGCATTATGTAGATGGTGTAACATACGCACTTAACAGCAAAGCAACAATTAATTAATAATACATTGCTTTCAAACATATTAAACTGTATGTATTATAATGTGCCTACTGTCACAAGTACACAATCCTTCCTTACTGCTGCACTCCCTCGCTCACACTACAATTCCCATGAGCATTGCTCCTGCTCCCCCTGCACATACTCAGCCATCATCTGCACTTGCGCTTGCATGGGTTTGGGGAGACTTTGCTTAGGCCCCCAAAATGGCAAACCCACCCCGCCTGAACCCGTTTTCCTTTATCGGAGTAGTCGTAAACGGCTTAAGCATACAAGCACCCTTCTCCCGCATCCCGACATGTAAACACATTAACCTGCGTTCTGTGGGATTATTGAAGTGCGCATGTGTGATATGTGACAGTGGCTGTGTCTAATATCGCATACTGAGTAGGTTTCTTATTTTGAATAAGTAATTACTTAACAACCGCTAAAAAAGAATATTGGTAACACTTTACGGTAAGGGTACATGAATTATCACAAATTCATGTATAAATTCATGCATTAATTAGGCACTAATTCATGCATTAATATCTAATGAATCATCAGGAACTAAAACAAATTCAACGTTTTCATTAATGACTTCATGGATGAACAACACCTTAATTAAAACATTAACTAAGATGAGTAAATCATCATGAATTATGATTTATTACACATGATCATGATGTTTTCTTGTTCACAAAAAAATGGTCTTTACTATCCATTGTGGATAAAGCTACGGTTATGGTACATGAATCATTATGAACTCATGCATAAACAAAGCATTAATTCATGTATGCAAGACTAGTCTTCTAATTATTAAAGGAATATACTAAAATCCACATTACCTCATGCATGTATACAGGACAGAACAGTATATCAATTAATGTGAGAACTGTTTTTCTGAATTATATTCACAGCACATAGCACACGAATTCTGTTGACATTCAAATACAGTAGTCATCATTAACTAGCATTATCTTTTAATGACTTCATCATGTGTGTGGCCCCTCAACTAAAGTGGTGACTTGGTCCTTTGAAACACTGATTAACAATGTGCTATTAATGGTGGCATAACTGTGAAATTACATGAATATGAACATGACAGTTCAAGCCTTTGCAAACAATGTACTGTGGACACAAATGGACTTTGATCTTAACTTTACTAATTCTTAAACAGTATAACCAGTTAAATCGACAGATATACATGAGAAGGAATTCAGTACATACACCATGAACTTTGCCTGTATCTGAAAACTCTTTTTTATAAAGCTGTTTTACAAAAAAGAAAAAGAAAAAAAAAGGTTTTAGGGTAAGGAGTCATCTTTTAATGTACAGGTGAAACTCAAAAAATTAGAATATCGTTCAAAGTTCATTTATTTTAGTAATTCAACTTAAAAGGTGAAACATATATTATATAGACTCGTTACATGCGAAGTGAGATATTTCAATCCTTTATTTGTTATAAGTTTGATGATTATGGCTTTATGAAAACCTTTTCACAATATTCAAATTTTTAATTTGGGGTTTTCATAAGCTGTAAGCCATAATCATCCAAATTGTGAAACCTGGGGTTAAAGTTTTATTCTGAATCACAACTGACATCTCATCTCATCTCATCTCATAACCAGATTTATTAATAAAGACTTACATTATACACTAGTCATAATGACAATGTTGTTTTGATGTGAGAGAAGCAAGATACATTCACACACTCCTTAAAGTCTTATCAGATTAAATTCTTAAATTAAGTGTTGCTTAAAAACATTTATCAAACTCTGTAAATGTTTGAATGTGCATAAAAGGAACATGAATGGCATGTAGTTGATTTAAGATTTTTCTCTCTCATTATTAATAACAACTACAATCCCACTTCCTCTATTTGTGTATTTTCATTTCTATTTCCTTAAATATTATACATCGTTTACCCACATTTTGGGATTGCCTTTTAGATGTGTATATTAAAAAGTATCCTTTTGACATAAATATTTCTTTCCCATTACATCAGAATTTATGAATTTATTAATTATGATTCCGGCTCTCAACGCTATTCAACTTCCTGTGGGTTCATGACAGCATTCAAACAATCTCAAACTGCCCATGTCACTTCTTAATATTTCTCAGTGAAGCCTTTTGTCTTTTATCTCATTAGTCATAACTATTAATAATGCATTTGTGCTTAAGGCATACAAATTGTAAACGTTGGGTAAGACATAGAAATGATTGCATTGTCTTTGGGGATGCGATACTGGACCACAGCAAAGTGGAAACTCTTTGGTGGTTAACAGAAATTACCATGTGTGCTTAGTCAGACCATCTGCAAAGATGAGAGAAAAAGCAAATACATCTCTTTCATCAGTGGAAAGTTTCATGATGGAAATATAAATGTCACTGACATTCACATAGCAAGAGTTTATTGATCTTTGTAGCTTAAAAGATATTACCGTAGAAGAGATGCACTATTTTCTGTCATGCTGTGGATGTGTAAATATATTAGATGAGGTGTTGCAATGTTTAACCTTGCAAACACAGCAGCAGTGAATTGCTCTTTCACATAGTCTTTTTACGTATATCTTCCTGTCTAATGTCCTAGCTGACTGTTTTTTTTTTTTCTTTTTTTCTTTTTTCTGCCCACTGCGTCAAACACTGAATCGTTCACATTTTTATCTCGTGCACATACACTCGCAGCTTGGAAATCTGGTTTCACTTTATTTTTGAGGGTCCCTTTGACACATTCTGTTGACTATAAGTAACGTTGCACCTACATGTAACTCTCATTAGAGTGTTAGCAGAGTATTAGTAGACTGGTATGGGGTTAGAATAAGTTTACTGACTTATAGTCAGTAGACTGTCTGTTGGAGGACCATCACAATAAAGAGTTAGCAGATACTAAGCAGAAGTAACTTATAGTCACCAGAATGTTCAAAAGGGACCATCAAAATAAAGTGTTACCGGAAATCTTAAACATATATCAATATGAAGTGTGAATCAAATACATGCAAACCACACACATGCTCTTATAGGCTTACGGAAATTCCAAAAACCTTTTAATGGTAATCACTATATACCCCTTTGCAAAAAACATGGGCACTTTGAATTCTAGAGAAAAGTATTGTACAAAGAAATAGAGTCACTAGTTGGTTGAAAATACAGCTAAAAACCAATCTATTCCTCAAAATACAGATGAATAAGGATCAGCATGGAGTGGTTATACTTAACGTCTGAAAGTCTTTCTCAATACTGTCTATTACAAATACTTTCCAACTGAAGCTTATTTGTTATTAGGTAAAACTGCATGTTGTAAGGCATGTTTCTTCATGCTCCCATTTTGAAGTCAATACTTTACCTAAATATAAAATATAGCTTTAATAAGTGAGACCAGTGGGTCAATTTCCTAATATTTAGCTTTGTGAAACATTGTTAAAAATAAATTTGATAAATGCATGTCACTTTACAGTTAAAATGTCCCTTACTGACACCTGTATATTAACTTTTTCCCCACCACTGAAAGAATTTTCCATTTTTATGACACAAAGCTTCCTCGCCATTAAAGGAAATTTCTGGCAATTCATGTTTTCACCGTATTCTGCAGATACACACAAGATACACATAACATATACACATAAGCTACATAAATTAATCAACTCAGAAATGTTGTCTACATGTTGTCACTTCTTCTTTAGTCTCTCTATCTTTGTCTGACTCCAGTTTGAACATAAAAGGCTAAACGTTTTGAAATTTTCAGTGCCTGTGTGTGTGAGGTAAAGCTCCGCCCTCTGTGTCGGGAGCAGCAGCTCATTTGCATTTAAAGCGACAGACACAAAACCGGTGCGTTTTTGCTCACCCTCAAAAAGTGACAAGTTTAACATGAATATAAAAATATCTGTGGGGTATTTTGAACTAAAACTTCAGACATTCTGGGGACATCAGAGATTTATATTACATCTTGTAAAAAGATACCACCCCTTTAAAAACTTTATTATGAATGTACATTTATTTGTATTATATTTACAGCAATAATAAGATGTTCCAGTTTGTGGAAGCAGGACGAGGCCGATGGCCGTGGGAGAGCGGCGCGAGGCCGGTTGCGTGATTGCCACACTGTTGTTGCTGCCTAGCTTTGTCATGATAACATTCCATGCAGATGAGGAAATGACATCATCTTTCATTGCTCATTTCACCAAGTGCATTGCAAATGGTTTCATTATGACACACATGTTACCTCACCCAATGGCTCTGCCCTTCAGAGTAATAGGGATTTTAACTTCTGATTGGAATTTGCCCTAAATAAGCATTGCTTTATGCACATGTAAAATAACACGATCATCAAACATTAAACAGTATATGAATCAAAACTACCTAATGGTACCGAATGAAATGTTGACCCAGGATGAAGTATAGGACTGTGGAAACTTTGTTGATGGACGCAATCTACTTGCTCATTGTAGTATTTGATCAAAACATTTTTCTCAAATTTTCACTCAAAATGTTGCTTTTTATTAATGATACTTACCCACAGTTCGAGTGTTGATCAAAAAAAATACATGAAGCTAGATTAATGTTTTGTTGTTGTTGTTCAAAAGGCTCTGATATTTCTTTTGATGTTCAGATATTCATTCAACAAAATATTCTGGGGGCCATGAGAGTTTTGTGAAAATAATAAAAAAAATGCTGGCAGTGGCTGCCAACTAAAAAAAAAAAAAAAAAACGCTGACGGGGAAAGAGTTAGTTTTAATACCAACACTGGAAGAACATGCCTGTGGCAACTGTCAACATTTTTACAAAATGATATTGCGTTGCTTCTTCCACGATTGTGTCTTCTTGGCACTTTCAAAGTGAACTGTCCAGTAAGTGCCGCTAAAATGTTACTGCAACTGCTCTATCACATTTGAAAATAACGTAGCACTGCCACCTACACAGAAACCTTTTTTTTTTCCATTACAAAAAAAATCAGGCTACTGACAAAAGATCCAGAGCCTCAGACAGGATCAACCTCCACTGCTCCGACCTGCAGCTGTTCAAAAGCCACTGAAAGGTCAAGGGTCGCCATGCTGCTATTGTCAGATTAAGTTTCTTACAGAAGTGCATGCGTAGATTCTGACACTTGTTTGTATTACCCAACTTCTTCATATCTCTCCCCCTTTAGATGTCTCCCTTTTCCACAAGAACACACTCAACTGTAAGTCTTTTGACCCTAACACACTTCATTCCCCTCTCTTTTATCTGTCTCCCTCGCTTTCTTTCATGCCTGGGAATGTTGCCACTCTTCTCCAGTGTCAGGACGGAGCTATTTTTAGCAGGACAGCTGAATGTGAGGGGTCATAATGCTGGATAAATACAGTCCCAGTTGGTCGGTCATGGTCTGAGCCAGGTCTTTTTTCTTCACCTCTCTCTTTCTCTCTCCCTCGCTTCAAGGGCCGCTCCATTTTGTCTGTTTCTCCTTTCAGCAAGAGAGGTAAGAATATTATTTTAAAACACATCTAAATTCTGTCTTGAGAAGACATTGATATTAAAGTATATCACAGTTCTAATTAGCATAATTAAGAGAAGAAAAACAATAGGACACTGTGGCGGCGTTATCAGTGCAAAACACATGTAAGAGTTAGAGGAAGCAGAGTCATATTTATTTCCTTCCTGATTACGAAACGTTTACTTTGAAAACAGACAGAACCTTTTTGGTAACACTTTATTTCGATGGTCTACATTTTACTATCTATAAGTTGCTTTGCAACTGCATGTCAACTAGCAGTCATTAAAGTATTAGGAGACTGTCTGCTTAATATCTGCTAATATCTGTAGCTTTGCAAGACCGTCAACTTATTCTACTAACCTGATCCCTATCAGTCTACTGATACTCTAATGAAAGTTAGTTAAAATGTATTTGCAAAGTTACTTATAGTAAGTAGAATGTCTAAAGTGTCATCATAACTGCAGCAAAGCATCTAACCAGATCAACTATAATAAATGTTATCATGCAATAGTGCTAAATATTGCAAAAGGCTGACTACATGTCTAAAGGCTTTGTGACTTGGTGCAAGATCTACTTAACACTGGTTTAAAGCAATTAAACTATTGATTTTTCAAATATTTTTAGGAATACATAATTTTTAGTTGGAAAATATGTACAATTTGAACCCCCCAGCAATATGGTCACTACCTATACTGACTGTTTTAGATCAAATATGATCCACATTTAATGACAAAAATGGCAATATTCCTAATATATAAATTGAATATTGCCCATATACTGTATACTGTATGTATGTGTGTGTGTGTGTGTGTGTGTATATATATATGGGATTTTAATTTTAATATAGATTTTAATATACATAATTAGATTTTTAAATATATTTAATGTTATTCAAAGTGATTCAAATTCAAATAATCAATTACTCTAGGGTTGCATGTGTTCTTTGTTTGTTTGTTTGTTTGTTTGTTTGTTTGTTTGTTTGTTTGTTTGTTTGTTTGTTTGTTTGTTTGTTTGTTTGTTTTGGTAATCTGGTTTTAATGAACTCCAGTCTAAAATAAAACAAAAGACAACAAATTGTGTTATATACTTTTTTTAAATTTTATTTTATGCAATCACCCTCATGCAAGAGCAGCTGGTCAGCACCAGTTTATATATAGTATGTCTCTGAACTGTAAGGCAGTAGTGTCAAAAGGGGCAGAGATAGGATGGAGGGGGTGATAGGAAAAGAGCTTGTCCCACATACTTCACATAAAGGTCAACAATGAGAGAAGGCCTCCTCAAGCAAGGCTTTACACTTACATAACTCTTGAGGGAGACAGAAAGAGAAAGCAAGGGACAGTCTTTGCATGTGTGGAAAGAAAAGAAAGATGGAGTTAAGCATGTCATCACAGTACACTCCAATGTACATCAAAAAGAAAAGCAGAAGTCTTATAAATAAGAAGGAATAAAGGAAAGCAACTCAATAGCAATAGCAGTCGTTTTTTTAATATGTGTGGCAAAAAAAAAATCCCCTGTTTGAAATAAAGCTCAACTTCCTCATCACAACATCCCTTTGAGTCATTAGTACCCAGCCAACATGTCCATGTCCATGGGCCACACATGGGTTTTATCTGGGTCAGAGTGGGCACTTTAATGGGCTGAATGTGGGCCCCAGCTTGGTTAAAGTTTGTGTTGTTTAACTTTAACTTTTTACTTCTGGTGACTGTATTAGGCTTCAAAAGTGTGTGCATTTGTGCAGATTATCTTGATGAACAACACATGTATGAATCATAAACTTTTATTTGTCATGGAGCTTATTTTCTGTGATAACCCAAAAGCCAATGGAAAAATCTATTTGTGTTTTTGGTGCTAACTTCAGGGTTGGCCTACAAAAATATATCATGACTGTTGAGGTCTATAAATAGGCTATTTTTTTAGACCAGTGACTCAACTAATGAAGTGAATCTTGGGTGAAATTATCTGTTTGAACAACCATTGGCAGATGTTCATGAAACTTCCATCCATTTGATAATGCAGAACTTAGTATTTTACTTTTAAAGTTCCACAACATTACCAACTGATTCCATCAGTGTAGTACAGTCCTAACACAGCACTTTTTATTTGGCTATGAACTTTGTATCTGATTTCACCTTTCCCCTTTCAGTAAAGATGCCTCACGCGTATCCATTCCTGAGCCCTGATCAGAAGAAAGAGCTGAGCGACATTGCTCAGAGGATCGTTGCTCCCGGCAAGGGAATTCTTGCAGCTGATGAGTCCACAGGTACACTCTAGATCAATAGGCTTCCAAAAGGATGGTTTACCCAAATGAGGAATTCTTACTTTATTTCGTGGCTTTCTTTTTTCTAGGCAGCGTTGCCAAGCGCTTCCAGAGCATCAACGCTGAGAATACGAGGAGAACAGAAGGTTGTACCGTCAATTGCTTTTCACTGCTGACGACCGCATCAAGCCCTGCATCGGTGGAGTCATCTTTTTCCATGAGACCCTCTATCAGAAGACTGATGATGGCAAGCTTTTCTCTGAGTTGATTAAAGAGAGAGGAATGGTGGTAGGAATCAAAGTTGACAAGGGTGTTGTACCTCTGGCCGGCACCAACGGAGAGACAACCACACAGGGTAACCTCACTATTTTTAACTTTCATTTATTAATTGTATGCTCTCTCTCTTCGCTAATGTTCACACTTTAATATTAATGTCCATCTCAGGTCTGGATGGGCTGTATGAGCGTTGCGCGCAGTATAAAAAAGACGGTGCTGACTTTGCTAAATGGCGCTGTGTGTTGAAGATCACTCCCACTACTCCCTCCCGTCTTGCCATTATTGAGAATGCCAATGTGCTCGCTCGCTATGCCAGCATCTGCCAGATGGTAAGACACTTTACAACCACTTTTGCTTTGACATCAAGTAGCGACATAACACAATTCATAGTTTTCAATCCGGTAACTGGTGCACAAAACATTCAAAGAGCTGTAGCACTGCTGTCAATTTTCCTTATTTTTCAATCCACCACTCAAAAGAAGAAAAACAAAGATATGTTTTTATATTTCAAGACATTTTATAGAAAACTATTGTGAGAAGTCTTGATCTCATGTGAGTAACAGAACTGGTCATTCATGCTCTATTGTCAATCGACGAACATTTCACACCTCTGCCTCTGAGACTTAATCTTCATTATACTTTTATCCTTATTCTTTTGTTTGAATTCAGCCATTATAGACTTTATTCTGGAATTATGGCTTGGCCATCTACACCTCTTTTATCCCACTATACATGAATAATCCACTTATTATTTAAGTCTTGCTAGAAAACAAACAAAAAAAACTATTCTTGGGACCTTATGTGAACTGAATTCTTTTAACAAATTAGATTATGGAATAGAACTAGCCTGGCAAGCCAGACCCACATCAAGATGTTAGGTCTGGGAACTCACCATTGGCATGCCTCAATCCGAGGGGCGGGATAAACGGTAGTCTTTCAAATTCCCTCTGCACGCAATAGGATAGCGCTACAACCCACCAGCGCAATGAATGCTTGTGTCTGAGTGAGTCCCATGCGTTTTCCCACAAGAGGAGCTAGTTGAGATATTAAACTTTTGTCGTATCCGGTCGGCAAAACTCCAAACACATCTTCCTTTTTTAAGAATGACTTAAGTGCCGTTCTTTTTTCTTTTCTTAAAGAAAAGCTTAACTCCAAGTCCTCCAGAGTCGGGGCCAAAGCCAATTCGAAAGACCGCTGTTCGCCAGCAGCTCCAGCATCTTCTTTGTTTTCAAGTAGCAGGGAATTCACGCGGAACCATCACAACTCTGCCGTCATTATGTTAAGCCCGCCCACCAACTCAATACACGATGTGATTGGCCTGACTAGAGTTTGGTTTTTCCAGCTCGAAAGCCAACGGAGAGTTGCTAGACTACACTGGCTGCAAAATAAATTTTGGAAATCGTGCATTTATTAGCTTCTTGTTTCAGATGAAGAGATGTGTTTAGCTTTGTTATCATCACGGAGGTCAGAATGAGGAAGTATACACAGGACCGCGTCATGCAGAAGGGCAGGATTATGGTCACGTTGAACCACGTGAGATGATTGACAGCTGTACAGCGAATGAGAGAGGGCTGAGATCATAACTGACGCAAATCAGTAAGAGGGAGAGACAGAGCTCACTGTGTTCGCTGTTTGAGCTCTTCAGATCGCATAATTCAGGGAAAATTAATAGAAATGTTATTCTGTATGAGGAAAATTTGCAAACATGTGATGATAAATCATTATTTCTCCAAATATGCGCACTAATAGCCCTGGCGAATGCTGTATATTGCATGTATGTGAACACAAATAAACTGGAGAAGACATGAATGATTGCTTTATGAGTGATGATTTCTTTTCGAATTAACGAACGTTATAGATTCATTATGTTGCACTCCCGGCATAAATTAAGAAATGAATGTCACTGCAAACCAGTTTTATCATAAACAGTGGTCAAATATCGAAGTTGGAGTCTTAAATCTTTCTAATGATGCTCAGTTTGTCCAGATCAAGTATTAGTGTGATGTTTTAACGGGTAGTGAATGTTGAACAACTATTATCTAGGCCGGGCCATCTGGATTATTTGACTCGAAGGAGAAAACAGAAACAGAAAAACAGACTTTTTTTAATGATCACCAAAATACTGAATGCACCTTTTGTTGATGTAAACAATCAATACGATCCTCTATGTATTTCTTTTTCATGACTATATTTCATTTTATTTCATTGCTATTATTTAAAAAAATTCCCTTCTGTCTGTGACCGAAGTATTCAAAGAATTGCAAAAGAATAGTTATTAATATTCACGATTTATTAATATTCATTGCTGTTGTCTCTGCCAGCATGGTATTGTGCCCATTGTGGAGCCTGAGATCCTGCCTGATGGTGACCACGACTTGAAGAGATGCCAGTATGTGACAGAGAAGGTTCTGGCGGCAATGTACAAGGCTCTGTCAGACCACCACGTGTACCTGGAGGGAACCCTGCTAAAACCCAACATGGTGACGGCTGGTCACTCTTGCTCCCACAAGTACGCCCCTCAGGAAGTTGCCATGGCAACCGTCACTGCCCTCCGTCGCACTGTTCCCCCTGCAGTTCCCGGTGAGTCGAACATCCCCGCAAACACACACTGATACAGCTCATCGTCTTATTAAGAGATACACTATGGGCCCTATCATACACCTGGTGCGAAGCAAGTGTTTTTTGCTAGTTTCAGCCTGACTCAGTTTTCATTTTCACGTCCTGCGCCACGTTGTTTAAATAGCAAATGCATTAGTGCCCATTTGTTATATATTGAGGCAACTGTAATAGACTGCGCCATTTACCAACTGAAACCTGGTTTAAAATCAATGGCGTAATATTTTTTTGTTATTTAAAGAGCCTGTTAGTAGTGTGCACTTATAGGCGGGTCCACAACGCGTGTACACTCTGCTTATTACACACACAGGGACAGGGACGCGCAGCAGCACACAAACCAGCCAAATATCAACAATTAAAGGATTACAATGTAAAATATTATTATTGTGTACATAAAGACATGGTGGAATCCGGCTTGTCCCGTACATGGTCTGCTCCCGCGCTCTCTGGAGACGCGTTCAGTTTTTACGTTTGCGAATTCCGTCATGTAAATACTGAATCCGCCATGGCACAAGCGCAACTGGCTTTTAAAGAGAATGGGGGATGATGCTCTGATTGGTTTATTGCACGTTACACCCAAAACACACCCATTTCTCATTAATAGAATTTGAACAACCCTTTTAGACCATGCGCCGTGTATGGCAAACATTGTTCCCGTCGTTAAACTAGCAAAAGTGGATTTGGACACGCCCTAAGTGCACTTGCGCTGTGCGCTTTAGACCATTCACTTACATCGTTAAAATAGGGCCCTATATCTTAATTTCTGTGTGTTACTCCCACAATGCAGGAATTCACCCTCATGTACTATAAATTGAATGCAAATTTAATTAAATGTGACTATATTGGGTGTAAATTGGACCTGTTCTGACACTGATTCTCTTAGCCAGCGATACGATATTTGCAGATACCTCAAAACATGCCACAATTCGATTACTAAGTAATTCATCTGAAGTATCCATTTGTTTCAAAAACAAGAGGCACAACTTAAACCTTTATTATCTTCTTACCCGAAAGGCATCACCTTCCTGTCTGGAGGCCAGAGTGAGGAGGAGGCCTCAATCAATCTGAGCGCCATGAACCAGTGTCCCCTGAACAAACCATGGGCCCTCACTTTCTCTTACGGCCGTGCCCTGCAAGCATCCGCACTCAAAGCCTGGGGGGGCAAGAAGGAAAATGGCAAGGCCTGCCAGGAGGAATTTATCAAAAGAGCCTTAGTGCGTAAACAACCTTACAATTACACTTAACAGTTATGATCAGTGTTGCAGTTCCTCTTATTATAAATAGTTTGGGGTTTGTGCATGTTTTGGGCCCATAGCATAGTAAAGTATGACAGACCACTAATAGCAGCTGTCAAATATCCCCACCTACAGTTTGAACCACACTCTACATAGTGTCATTATTAATCACTGTGCACTCTAAAAAATGCAGGTTTGTTTTTTATCTTTTGTTCTAATACAAACAAACCCAACCATTTGGTTTAAAAATCCCACAGTACATACATAACTGTAAAAAGAGTGAAACAGGTCCTGCCCGCTTTTTCAGCGGCCTTAGATCCGGAAGGGTTTTCCTTGTTAATTTTTCTAATAGGCATTTTAAGTCTTCTTGAGAGAGTGAACAAAGACATGAACAAAACCAACCAGTTACGAGGTGAATCACAACATTACAAACTTTGATCAGAAGCAAAAAGATATGGAGTATGAACCATTATAAAGAAAAATAACTATTGAGAAATATAAAACTATTGATTTAAAGATGTTGATTATCTATAGATGCCCAACATTTTTTCTATTCAAAAAGTCGATTCACTCAATTTTACTGTACGTCCTAATAGGGAAGAAAATATTACCGCAACTTCCGTTTAATGCATGGATTTAAGTAGTTTGAGAGCATAGGGAGACTAACTTCATTAATTCATGGATGTAGATTGGCACTAAAGTGTTCTTTCGGCATGATTTGTTGGTGATTTTGATTTTGCAGAATCATGGGTAATGTAGTTTTTCACCAGGAATTCCACAAAACATATACCATCAATAAACAACTTTGTAGGTCACACACTTTAAAGAGCCCCGATTATGCTTTTTCAGATATTACCTTTAATATATTGTGTAATATAGCTTTTTGTGAAGTTAAAAGCTCTGCAAAGTTTCAAAGATCAAAGTACATGATAACTGTCTCACAAAAGAAAGAACCAATTCTTAACTGCCTGAAACCAATCGTCAGTAATACCAGTCTTAATTTCTGCACAAACCTGTTTTTTTCCCGACATGCTGTAAGCATTAGAACAATCACAACTGACTGGGCCGTCTGACCAATCAGAGCAGAGTAGGCTCTCGGAAAGGAGGGGTTAAGAGAAACGTAATCCTTTATCGAACCGTTTCAAACACTGTGAGAAAAGAGGTGATGCTGCAATGTATAGTATGAGAAAACTACAGTGTTTTTTGACCTTGGATGAATGTAAAGCTATTGTAAGAGACCTGCAAAACAAAATTAGGAGCCTTTAAAATAGCCTAATAGGGGCAGTTATAAGTTATTGTTTAAAATCGAGTCCCCTTTGGAAAAAAATAATGGGATTTTTAATTTTTTACTTCTGGAACCCGACTGGTACATTCTATTAAACATCAAATATATTTAGATTGGCTGTTATTTATTTGAGTCACACAGAATTTTTGCTTTCAGCATGAACGATGTGACATTATTTGCAAACATTTCTGACACTGTTCCTGTATTTTACTAAACTCATGTGTTGATTTCCTCTACAGAACAACAGTGCAGCATCCATCGGTAAATATGTCCCCAAAGGAGACACCGGAGCTGCAGCGGGAGAGTCTCTGTTTGTGGCCAACCACGCTTATTAAAGAAACACTTCCAATGGATCATCTGTCTGTTCTTTCACGTACACAGTGTAGCTTTTGATCAATCATTTCTGTGACTGGCTGTTATTCCTGTAGTCATTTTTACACTGTCATTTGACAATGATGTTAAAGTAAGTATCATAGTAACTGACCAAGCAGATAAAATCCTCCAGACCGCCCCCATTTAATGCTGTCATTCTTCTCTGTCCTGTTTCTGTGGCTGCAACCCTGACAGTTTTGCATCTATTGTTTTCTTTTTCACTATATATTTTCTTTATTTGGCAAAAGAATAAAGAACCAACCTACCAACACATAGTGTTTGATTGCCTTAACAAGTTTGTGATCTCTATATCATTAATTTTAGCAACTTTGAATTCTGCAATTTGTATTAGTTTGTAATAATATATTACATATAATAAAAATATAATAATTTGTATTTGTATAGTTTAAATATTAAATGTATTTTATTAACTATTTAATTAAGTTCTGTATTTGAGCTGTTTCAGATCACAGATTGACAAATTTAATGATTATAAACCTGCCCTGAACATAACAAAGTATTAAGTAATTTTACCTAGCTGGAGAAATCAGGTTATATCTACAGACAGTTATGCTTCAGTAAAACGTACTCGGTTACCTAATGTAACCTCGGTTCTCTCTAGAAGAGGGAACGAGTATTTCGTAAGTTGCTTACGCTATGGGTAAAGTCATCTTTTCTCGAGATATGAAGCCAAAAATTATCCTTAATTTTGTATTTATTGTCAACGCAGTGCAGCAGCCAGCAGACCTAGAGCAGGCTATCTAGCGTGCTCATTGGCTGCCCTGCGGCTACTGCAGCAGCCTACCACTGAGCCTCGCGTGACGTCGCGCCCGCTGCGCGTCACAGCCCGCCAGAATGGGTGAGGCTTAGCGTATAAAAGAACGGCTCGGAGGCTGCTTCCCTGGTTTTCATCGACTGAAGCGAAAGTCGCTCGTGACACGAGCACGGCAGGTTACGCAATACTCGTTCCATCTTCTAGAGAGAACAGAAGTTACATTAGGTAACCGAATACATTTGCTTACGAGAGGTTCTCTCGTATTGCGCAAGTTGCTTACGCTACGGGAACCCTTCGTCAACGCCTTGCGCGCCAAGCATCCACTTCATGAGTCCCAGGGATTCCCGGGGAACACAGATAAGTGGAAATCAGGCGGCCAGCAACCTCAAGCTCAAGCTCAACCAGGATAGCTAAAGTCACGTGAGAGTAGCCTGCGCACGATCAAATCTGGGCAGGACATACACCCCACTTATACTGACAGAAGTCTAGCCTGCAAGGCGGGAACTTCCAGGTTATAAAACCTAACAAATGTAGACGGGGAGGCCCAGCCCGCCTCCACAAAAATGTCATGAATTGAAATCCCGCTGGACCATGCCCACGACAAGGCCATGCCTCTAGTGGAATGAGCCCTGACGCCCAAAGGGCATTGCAGACTTTTAGACGCATAAGCAGCTGCGATAGCGTCCACTATCCATCTGGACAGGCTCTGTTTCGAGGCGGCGAGACCCTTGGTGCGTCCACCAAACGAAACAAAGAGCTGCTCCGAGCGCCTGAAAGGGCCTGAGCGCATAATGTAAACCCTCAGCGCCCTGACAGGGCAGAGGAGATTAACATCGCTCTCGCTATCGGATGCTGGCAGAGCTGACAGAGAAATGACCTGCGCTCTGAAGGGAGTGCCAATCACCTTAGGGACATAGCCATGCCTTGGCTTGAGGATGACTTTGGAGTCATTTGGTACAAACTCAAGAAACGCAGCACTAACGGATAGCGCGTGTAAATCCCCCACACGTTTGACTGATGACAGAGCTGTCAGAAAACGGTTTTGAGCAAGAGGTACTTTAGATCCACGGAATCTAACGGTTCAAAGGGATATGTTTTCAAGGCCTCTAGGAACCAAAGAAAGATCCCACATAGGAACCGACGGGGGACGCAGGGGATTCATCCTCCTGGCTCCTCTAAGGAAGCATATGACAAGCTCGTTCCTTCCTATTTACTGGCCTTGCATCAACTCCGCAAACGCTGCAACGGCCGCCACATATACTTTAAGTATATGGAGGGAGAGCTGCCCTTGTCCAAAAGCTCTTGAAGGAAGCCAAGCAACCGCGAGACCCCACACGTTCGTGAGTCCAGATTTCTGTCGGTGCACCATTTGGAGAACACAGACCATTTAGACGCGTAAAGCCTTCTCGTAGAGGGAGCTCTAGACTGCGTGATCATGTTCATCACTCCTTCTGGCAGGACAACGGGTATCCGTTGATCAACCATACGTGCAGAGACCAGCACTCTGGATGGGGATGCCAGATTGAGACCGCGTGCTTGAGAGAGGAGATCTCTCCTCACCGGAATTGGCCACGGGGCTGTGCTGACAGCCGCGTCAGCTAGGGAACCAGATTTGGTTTTCCCATCACGGGGCTATAAGGAGCACCGAGTGGCGTGTTTCCTTGATTCTCTTGATTACCTGTGGCAACTGTGAGATCAGAGGGAAAGCATACAGTGGGCAGCTGGGCCAGATTTGGGCCAGCGCGTTCTTTGAAAAGAACATCGGGCAATGAGCTTTGTCTTTTGACGCAAAAAGGTCGACTTCCACTTTGCCGAAAAGGTGACATAGCAACTGGACAGTCCCTGGACAGTCTGTCTGGGCCGTCGTTCAGGTGACCCGGCACATGTGCAGCTCTCAGCGAGCGCAGTGAGTGCTGAGACCAAACGAGGAGGCGTTCTGTTAGATCGCAGAGGTTCCTGGATCTGACACGTCCTGATGGTTCATGTAGGACACCACAGACATGTTGTCCGAGCGGACTAGAACATGGTGGTCACGTATGAATGGCAGGAAGCGCTTCAGCGCGTTCTCGACCGCTATCATCTCCAGACAGTTTATATGAAAGGCGCTTCTCTCGGTTTGACCACAGGCCAAAGACCGGTCTGCCCTCGAAGAGAGCGCCCCAACCTAAGTTGGAGGCGTCCGTCGAGATGACCTCCAGGTATGAGACAGCTCCCATCATCACCCCCCGCTGATACCAGTCGGCCGCTAACCAGGGCTGCAGAGCTGAAACGCAGCTCTGAGTCACTCTGATTCGTCTGAATCCAGAGGCCCAAGCTCGGTGAGCTCGGTGAGCAGTAAGCCCAGCTGAAGCACTGCTGCAGCTGAGGCTATATAGCCCAGATGCTGCCCTTCTGGAAAGACGCGGCCAGGTGTCGATAAACGTGCCGTCATAGCCACAGAGTCCAGGTCTATTCCTAGAAAGGAAACTGACTGGGCAGTTTTGAGCTCTTGGTCCAGTTGACCGTATTTGATTTGTTCTGTGAGATAATTCTATCTCCGACTGTGCCAGAATCAGCCAATCGTACAAATAGTTCATAATCCGCATCCCTGATTTCTCAAGGGGCGAGAGCCGCGTCCATGCACTTCGTGAATGTACGGGGTGCTAAAGACAGGCCGAACGGAAGGACGGTGTATTGATATACCTGACCGTCGAAGGCGAATCTCAAGAATGGCCTGTGACGGGGTATTATCTGAATCTAAAAGTAAGCGTCTTATAGATCGAGAGAGATAAACCAGTCCCTCGGGCGAATTTGCGTGAGAATTTGTCTGGATGTGAGCATTTTGAATGGTCTTATCATGAGAGCTTTGTTCAAATATCTCAGATCTAAGATAGGTCTGAGGGCTCCGTCCTTCTTGGGTACGAGAAAATAACGGCTGTAAAAACCTGACTCGCTCAGAGAAGGAGGTACCGTTTCTATGGCCCCTTTGCACAACAGTTTACCTATTTCTTTTTTAAAAATGTGTTTAACCTTTATTTAACCAGGAAGTCCCTTGAGACTCAATCTCTTTTCCGAGGGAGACCTGGCCAAGACGGCACAACAGTTACAATTTAAATACAAATACAACATAGTAAAAAAAAAAAAACAAGCATCACACATAAAAGAAAAGAACAGGTCACATATGGCAGTTACATTTTTGAGTTATATGGCATTTTAACATAGCCTTAAATTCATTTAATGGAACTAGATCATTTAGATGTAACAAATTTTGCTAATTATTCCAGGACCATGGCGCAAAATAAGAGAAGGCTTTTTTCCCCAGCTCAGTAAAAACCCTTGGAACCTGGTAAGAGAGCCATCTGGTGAAACGGTGATAAAAACTGCTGGGATTCTTCTTAAGGAGATTACATAAAAATGCCGGCAATTTACCCAACATGGCTTTATATAGAAAAATACGCAAATGAAGTTGTCTACATAGACTTAGTGACGTCCAGCCTACCAGTTCATACAGCGTACAATGATGAGTACGGGAACCAGAGCTAGTTAAAAAGCGTAGAGCACTATGATACACATTATCTAAAAGGTGGAGAGTACTAAAGGCAGCATGCATGTAGACAACATCACCATAATCCAAAAAACTTTAAAAAAAAAAGTTGCACAAGTTTTTTTCTAGCTAACAAGTTAAAACAAGCCTTATTCCTAAAGTAGAACCCCAGCCTTAGTTTCAGCTTTTTTACAAGCTTTTCAACATGAACTTTGAAAGAAAGTTTGTTGTCCAGCCAAAAACCTAAATACTTACATAAGGAAACATTTTCAATTAAGTCCCCATTTAGTGTGTTAATGGTTATTTTATCTGGGGATTGGGAACGAGCCCTAGAAAACCTCATAGATTTGTTTTTTTTTTTAGTATTTAGCACTAGCTTGAGACCATGTAGTGAGATTTGAAGCTGTTTAAAGGCTAACTGAAGATACTTTATGGCTTTGTTCAGTTAAGGGGCAACTGAATATATCACAGTATCATCTGCATAAAGGTGTAGTTTAGCAGTTTGCACACCCTTTCCAATATTATTTATGAATATAGAAAATAAAATGGGGGCTAAAATCGAACCTTGAGGTTTTATTCTCTGCTACTTCCACATTCACTTTCATCGCGGTCTGTGCTCGAAAGTGCGGGGGACGGCGAGTGAACTGTAGTTATAATAGCCCTGTCTTATTGTGCTCCGCACCCATTCTAATACCCCTGGAATAGCTTCCCATACTTTTACATGTACAGCTAGGGGCAGAATAGCCTCCTGGTTCCGATCGCCACACTTCATGGGCTCTGGAAACTGAACCGGAGGTATGGGCGCGGCGTGCGTGCCCTCGGTGCTTGAATACAGCGGCTCGCTGACAGCGATGGCTGGCTGTTTAACATGTGACGTCCCGATTGCTTTGAACGGGGAATGTTTTGTGATAGCTTTGTGATGCGCGAGCAGTGCCGGGGACGATGTGTTTGTTAGTAAGCGTGAGCGCTCGTGAGCGGGCACGTAACTCACATTCATAACCTGACTGATATGAGGCTATTTTGGCCGTGTGACAGAGCGGGCAGAGAGTAGGCGTGGGCACGGAGTTGTGGGCACATTTCCTACATTTACCACTCAAGCGGCATTTGCCAGCTTTATAAGCGTGGGCTCTGTGAGTGTGAGAGACACTGGGGTTATAGTGCTTGTGTGCAGGGGTGAGCACTGATGTGGGCACATTTTCTACAATTAAAACACCAACAGCGTGAGCCGGATAACCAGACATTATACTCTTTTGAGATTTCTCTGGGTCACCGTAAAAACGGCGGTTGTGTCCAGGTGAACGTGTTGCATTTCCGGCTCATTGGCTGCCGAATACACCACTGCAGTAGCCTTTTATATGGGGAGTGACAGGGCAAGGTATTTTGACGGTGGTCCGGCCGCGGCGGGACTCAGCCGTCTTTTCACTCTTGCTGCTGCTAGGAGCCCGTGCTCGGGCTTCAGCGAAATCTTAGGCCGAGGCCACCGCGGGGGAGGTGGCCTGTGATGGCTGGACGAGCGTGACCTAGGGCGGCCGCCCTGTCGTCGCTGTAAAAGCTGAGGCTGAGCTGGACGCTGGGTAGCACTTTGCGCAGGAGGCTGGTCATGTGAGCGGCCTGCAGCAGAGCTGGAGCGTCGAGGCAGGAAGAAGTTCATGGCCTGCGAGGTCTTCTGCACTTCGGAGAAGCGGTCGGCGATCCTGTTTACCGCTGGGCCAAAGCGCGCTCGGACTCCCTCATGTCGGCGAGCATCAACCAGAGGTGCCTCTCTGTGACGGTAAGCGCGGCCATGCACCTTCCAGTAGCCTGAGCTGCGGACTTTGTAGTTCTCAAAAAAATTCTCAAAAATTCTCAAAAAATTCTCAAATCCATGACGGCAGCTGGATCCGGGCCTTTTTCGTCCCATTCAAGGAGGAGATCGGCCTGAAGGATCTGGAGAACAGCCATAGAGTGCAGGGCAGACGCGGCCGACAAGAGCAGACGTGGTCCTGCAGGTCATCTTAAATCATTTATTTCACTTCAACACACCCATTGTAGATGTTACCACATGAAGTACAAATTGAACTGACTAAACATTTTTTTCAGTGTAGGACAACAGATAGGAAAACAGATGTACAATGTATCTGAAAAACCTGGAAAATTTTGTTCCAGAAACTGTGTATTTTCTCTGTCACACATTCATTTTCCCCTTAACCTGTTAGTTCAGAGCTGCATGCATGTCTGAGTCTGTTGTTAGTGACTAAGTGACTAATGAATGTGTGAGGAAGTTTGAGATGAGTGCAGTGAAGAGAATGATAAAACTAGAGTAGAGTGAGAAGTGAAGTGTGGCTGAGCATGTGACGCTGCTGTCTGTGCCGTTGTATGTAAAGGTCACAAAACCAATGGCGGCTCCATCCACGTTGTCTTTGATCCAAGTGTTGAACTCTGAGACACGTGAAAACACCTCTGGAAAATCTTTTATGGCACAGCCCAGGGTCGTCCCAAAACTCGTGATCCCAGCCTGGACCCACACAGAACCCTGTTTCCACTGTATCGGACCTCCAGAATCTCCCTGCAGAGGGAAGGAGAGAGCAGACTGACAATCAACACAAGTGAACCAACAACAGCAGGGTTGTTTAAAGTCACCATGAAATCCATCTATTTTTTATGAAATATAGCAGTAGTTATCATAAATTAATTATCCATGCACATCATGCATGTAATTCATGTGTCTAATAATATTTAATCAAAATAATTTACATCTTTGATGTTGTTTTTAATAGCACGAACAACCTGTCAACCATATGAGATCGACCAATAGCAAAACACAAACATCCAATCATCCAATGGCTGCAACACAGGCTCATTGGAAAATCATTCCTGTGGCAACATAAACCACTGTACCAATGTGTACATATCCCTGCAGTTTCTAAAATAAATGAACACTATAGGCAGTAAAACAGCAAGCACTTTTAAATGTTTTCATGCACAATTAGGATTACAGGGGCAAATTATGGATTAATAAAGACTTGTTTTCACACAGCTCCTTGTACAATTAGGCTGTTATTACCTCAAAACACTTTTTACCATAGTGTATGATTTGTAAATGTGGCGAGCAGAACGAGATACAAGACCGGTGCGTCGCGCAGGGGCCAGTTGCATAAACATAGCCAACAAGTTAAGACTGTCTTAAGTTCTAGTATGACCAACTAGCGGTTAGTCTTACTTTTTATCATCAAATTAGACCAATCTACACTGTAAAAAGTGAACAGTTGGATCAACCAAAAAAAAATTACTTCAATTGGTAACACCTAAAAAAATTAAGTTTTCTCAACTTAAATTATCATGTTTTAGCATGTTAATTTAAGTTCAGAAAACTAAATTTTTTTAGGTGTTACCAATTGAAGTCATTTTTTTAGGTTGATCCAACTGTTCACTTTTTACAGTGTACGTTTATATATAACTGACTTAAACAGTCATGAACAGTTTAAAAGAAAAGATTTGATGACTATTCTTAGCAGTTTATGCAACTGGCCCCAGGTGTCGCTCATTAGTAATCACACCACCGGCCTCGCGCCGTCCTGCCATGGCCCTCGAACTCGTCCTGATCGCCACAGTAAACTAATATATTTTATTCCTATTTCTATGTGAAGTCTCCGGGTCGGATTTACCGTGAAATCCATCGGATGTGACGTGCATGTACGCTCCTGAGCCTCTCTCCTTTTTATATACAGTTTATATGATGGCACTGCAGCTAACTACATGGAGTCTGATAACACCAAAAAACGACCTGCCTCCAGCACAACACAGACTCCAACACAAACTCCACATAAATATAAAAAACAACCGTTATATTTGTATTACCTTAGAATGAGCAGTTTCTATCTACATACACCGCGGATCCCCTTACACTGAAATGCGCCGACATGTTTCTACAGTAGCCCTAAACGGACAAACGCGTTTCATTACTATGTTGCTCTTTGTGCAAGGAAGCAAGCTTAGTTCAGCGAAAAAAATAAAACGTTGCCATATTCACGTTTATCTGTTCCGGAAAAAACTAAACATGCTTTTAGCGCTTGAAACTGTTGCAAAACCTGCATAATGTTGCCACTGGTACGTTTTTCAAATGAGCCTGGGCTGAATAAATTCCCCATGGAGTCCTGCCCAACTGTTTTTTTTTTCTTCAAGAAGTCGTTTCATCTGGATATGTGTCACTAAAATAAAGTACATCGTACAACTTCTGTTTCAAGCCAACTTTAAATAAGATAGAGAGATAAAAAATAGTGTTTTGGTCTGTTCAACAATCATATGGCTTCAGAACACTTTTAAATTACACAACTTTACAACTTGTAATTAATGTAATATGGACTTCTTTAAGATTCGTATATGGTGCTTTTTCTCATTTTGGAGCTTGACAGCCCCAGTCCTTGTTTACTGTTTAACAAAAATATATGAATATATTAAAAAAAGAGTGTCCACAATATTCTTAGAAAATGTAATGACAGAATTGTCCTTTTTTGTTTGACTCACCTGACAGATTCCTTTGTTTGTTCTCCCTGCACAAATCATCTGTGGTGTGATTGTAATACTACCACTCAAATTCTTATACTGGGAGTTGCATTGAGAGTTGCCCACAACTGGGATTTCCACCTCCTGCAGTGTCTGAGGAACCGGCAAAGGCTCTGTCATAAACAGAGACAGTTTTTGAGTGTTAATGACATGTTTACCCATGCTGAAAAAACTGCATATCCAGCCTGAGCTGGTTGGCTGGTCTTCCAGCCTGGTAATAGCTAACTAAAACCAGCTGAACACCAGCTTGGCCAGGCTGCAGACCAGTTTGAGCAGCTTAAACCAGCTAAGACCAATATACAGTAACACCATTAATGGAGGTTTCGTTCCATCATCTCACTAACACATTAATATCTTGGCTGCTTATGAGTTCTTGTAGCTTTAAGACATTTTGAGGAGAATCAACTTTTTCCCTTCTTTTGTTATTTATTTACTTATTTGGGAGAGTTTTATGATGTTAGTGACTTCTACAAAATGCTAGGGATTTCTACAAAAGTAACTTGAAGTTTTATGCTTTTTATAAGTTTCTGATATAAATGTATTTTTCAATCAGCATTAAATGGGGAAAAAATAAATCCTAACATGATTTATAAATACTTTACATTTTTATTACAGTAAAGACAATGGTTCTGAATAAATGCTTTTCTTATAATTCTACCTCTTCGCCTTTCATTTGGGGTGAAATGTGCCCTGGGTAAATTCCTAAGTTTTGTGAGATCAGAATAGTGAGATTCTATTCCCTGACCGAGGGGACCTTTGGCACGGATGCTCTGGCACACAGCTGGCCCACGGGCCTAAGCAAGTATGCATTTCCCCCAGTGAGCCTTCTTGCACAGACCTTCTGCAAGGTCAGGGAGGATGAGGAGCAGGTCTTGTTAGTTGCGCCGTATTGGCCCAACCGGACCTGGTTCCCCGAACTAGTGCTCCTCGCGACAGCCCCTCCCTGGCCCATTCCTCTGAGAGAGGACCTGCTCTCTCAGAGATGGGGCACCATATGGCACCCGCGTCCAGACCTCTGGAAACTCCATGTCTGGTCCCTGGACGGGACGTGGAGGTTCTAGGTGACCTACCCCCAGCGGTAGTTGACACATCACTTCCGCTAGAGCTTCCTCTACGAGGCACCTCTATGCGCTGAAGTGGAACCTGTTCGTTGACAGGTGTTTTTCTCACGAGGAGAACCCCCAAACTTGTTCGATCAGAGCTGTGCGTTCCTTCCTGCAAGATGGGTTGGAGCGAAGGCTGTCTCCCTCCACCCTTAAAGTGTATGTTGCCGCCATTGCCGCACATCACGATGCAGTTGAAAGTAAGTTGTTGGGAGGGCACGACCTGATCGTCAGGTTCCTGAGGGGAGCAAGGAGACTAAATCCTCCTTGCCCACTCTCTATACCCTCTTGGGATTGTCTCTGGTCCTTTCGGCACTCAGAGACCACCCCTTGAGACTTTGCAGTCAGCTGAGATAAAAATTCTGTCCTGTAAAACAGTACTCCTGGTTGCATTGGCCTCCATCAAGAGGGTAGGGAACCTGCATGCATTTTCGGTCGACGAATCGTGCCTAGAATTCGGCCCGGCTAACTCTCACATGATCATGAGACCCCGGCCCGGATACGTCCCCAAGGTTCCTACCACTCCCTTCCGGGACCAGGAACCTGCAAGCGCTGCCTTTGGAGGAGGCAGACCCAGCCCTGGCTTTTCTCTGTCCCGTCCGCGTTCTGCGCCTGTACGTGGACAGAACGCAAAGCCTCAGGACCTCAGATCAGCTCTTCGTCTGTTACGGAGGCCAGCAGAAGGGAAAGGCTGTCTCCAAGCAGAGGATGGCCCACTGGATAGTGGATGCCATCGCCTTGGCTTACGAAGCCCAAGGCGTACCTTGCCCGTAGGCTTGGGAATCGGTTCCAGGTTCCGGTTTGGAACCGATTCCGAACGTTCCGATCCATCGGAATCGTACACGTCCACGCGTTAACGATTCCAATTACGATTCCGAATGTTCCGTTCAGTTCCATCCATTCCCGCGTCGCGGCATGACGTTACAGTATGCGACTGGATTTTTAAATCCCCCAAGACGTAAACGATCGAGAGTGTGGCTTCATTTTAAATGCAGACCGGGAGAAGCAAATCTGGGCGACATCTACAGCTCCAATGACGGCATCAAAACAATGAAAGCATGGCGAAGCGGCTCTCCACGGCTCTGCTTTCGTCGGCGAAAAAGTTAAGAAACTCGACGCTATAAGCCCTCAGTACCGAGCCGAGCAGTTCGCACGTGACTTATGCAGTGTTTCCCACACATAGACTAATTCGCGGCCACAAAATCAACTCCGGCCGCCACATATTGCGTTTCGTTCAGTTTTTTTAATGCTATTTAAAACACGCAGCGTATTCTTTCCGTTGTATTTCCTTTCCCCGCTCTCCCTCCGTCTCTCTATCACTCACGCGTCTCTCTCTCTCACACACACACACACACACACACACACACACACACACACACACACCGCGTCTGTCTATGAGGCGCCAGACTGGACAAAAGCGAAGCGAACTCGCGAGTGACACTGGGCGAGAGAGAGACAGAATGTGACTTTTATTTAAACTTATATTAACTAATATAATTTATTTTACTGGACAGTTTAAAGCTCATAAACATATTTTGTTGTTACTTGAAGAGTGCAGTGTCAAGTGGCATCATGCAGTATTTGTCCTGAAAAGGCTAAATGTCTGTAATTTAAGGTCATTCCTATTTTTTGTATACATTTTAATCATTAACTTTAAAAGCACACTCTTTTTATTACTAAAATAACAGTAAAGGGTAAAAAAAATGAATTCCCAAAAAATAAAAAAGGAAAAAAACGGAATTTGGGAAAAAATAAAACGGAATTTGGGAAAAAATAAAACTGATTTCATAGGGCCCTAAATATTGCACACTTGTTTTTCATTCTCTAAAACCACTTTAAATTAGACATTCAAAGCCAACAACTCTCAAAGCCACACTGTAAGTGTTCAGCAAATGGTACAGGAATCGATATGGGAATCGATAAGGAATCGCATCGATAAGCAGACTCGACAATGGCATCGATATCGATAATTTCTTAATGATGCCCATCCCTACTTGCCCGCCTGGGTTGAGAGCCCACTCCACTTGGATTGTCGTTTCTTCTTGGGCGCTGGCACATGGCGCCTCGCTGACAGATATCTATAGAGCTGCGGGCTGGGCGACACCTAACACGTTCGCTAGGTTTTATAGTCTACGTGTTGAGCCGGTTTCTTCCTGTGTGCTCGCTTCAACCAGCCGGTAACACCGAAGTTTCCGCTCTTCTGTTGGCTTGCTGCGCCACTTCCCTCCACATGGAGCGGATACATGCGCTTTTTGCTCCAGTCGAGTTCCCCACTCAGGCGAACCCTGTAGAGTTCCTCCGCACCCCTTCGGCAGTCGGACGTTGCGGAGCAATGACCATCGCTGTACGGCCGCCTTATCTCGGCTCCTCAGCGAAAAACAATGAGTGCGTGCGCCCGCTTCCTGTTTATACCCGGGCTGCGGGGCGGGGCGCGTGACGCGTTTCACGCACGCCAACGTTCATTGGCTTGTTCTGTAGACACTTGAAGTTGATAGGGCTCCCTGAAGTGATCCCACTATGTCGCCACGTCAACGTCACGTCTCCCGTTCCCTCCTTCAGAGAACGAGGGTTACATTAGTAACCGAGATGTTTTTCTACATGTTAGAACTTGTAGATTACACACAAATCGAAAACTAAAAACATTTTCTGTAACACTTTACAATAAGGTTCATTAGTTAACATTAGTTAACTGCATTAGTTAGCATGAACTAATAATGAACTGCAATTATAAAGCATTTATTAATCTTTGTTAAAGTTAACTTCAATATTTACTAATACTTTATTAAAATCTTGTTAACATTAGTTAATGCAATGTGTGAACATGAACCTTGAATCCTTATGGTGGCTTTCATTCAGCCGCGTGCTGTCCCCTTTAAGAGTGTGTGCACGCGCAAATGAGAGATAGCGTGCGTCAGATTAAAGGGGGTCGCACACCGGACGAGAAGCTCTATAGCCGCGTTTCCACTGCCGGGCCAGGGCCGAGCCATGCTAGTGCGTGCCAGGGCCAGTCGCGTTTCCACTGTCACTTCCGGGGCTTGATCGGGACTTACTCTGGGCCAACGGCCAGGATCTCTGGCCCGTCGAATACCTTGGGCCAAAGCGGGCCAGCTCGGGCTAGAGGCATGCTCAAGGTAAAAGGCGGAGTTTATTGGTGTTATGGAACGTTATGATCTGAAGCAAGATGCACATTTCACTTTTTTATATCGCGCAAAATAATTGCTGCTGGAAATGGAGAATCGCCTGTACTGGTCTGTCGAAGATACCAAAGCTCCTCTGAGCATTTGGGCAGAAGGAAGGGTACAACGTCAATTTGACGGCGTGTAAAGAAACAAGGATGTTATAAAATACATCAATGCTGAACTTTCTAAGCTAAGCATTCAGCGAGCAACGCTTCAAGTTCAGAAAAAAATGAAAAAGTTGCGGGCGCAGTATTGTACAAGGCGATTAAAACGCAAAATGGACAAAGCGGAGCTCAGAGAAGTAACTTTCCATGGTTCGACTGCTGGGTCAACGTCCCTCTGTTAGTGGCGACTCGCGAGACAATCTGGACACTATTGCAGCCACGGCCGGTGAGTTAATATACATGCTATCTTCCTTGTTGTGTATTATAGTTTTGGGACACTCACGGTTTTTGCCAATGTTTCCCCAACCTGTAGCCCAGAAAGTTGTGGCGTTGTTAAAGACACTTCCTTTAGATGCCAGGCAGACCGGACGAATGTATGGAGTGAAGGTCACAGGTTGCCTCAGTTTCATCAGGGAGATGTCATTATTGAAAAGGCTGTTGTTGTACTCTGGATGGACGATGATGGACTGAATACCAACTCTCTCTTCATTTGTGTTGGCAACAGATGTGCTCTGGGTTTCTCTTCCCAAGTACAACGTCCAGCTGTTGATGTTAGTCCTGTTGCAATAGACAGTTGGAAATAAACATTTGCTTTGCGCTACAGAAAAGCTTCAGTACATCTGTAAGCAGACTTATGGAAACAGTTAAAGAGTGAAGTTAAAGGATTAGTTCACTTTTTAAAAAAACTTTTGCTGATAATTTACTCACCCCCATGTCATCCAAGATGTCATGCGTTCATGTGACGTCACGTGATACGCAATTACGTTGAAAAGGTCACGAACGAACGTCACGAACGCGCATCACAGAACAGAGCAAGGCGAGCATTTGTGCTTATAAAACTTAAACTTTTTTATCTATTTTTTAAATGACAGATTGTTTCTCTAGATAAGACCATTATTCATCGCCTGGTGTCGTTTAAAGCCCTTTGAAGCTGCACTGAAACTGTCATTTGGACCTTGAACCGTATGGGTCCCATTGAAGTCCATTATATGGAGAAAAATCCTGGAATGTTTTCATCAAAAACCTTAATTTCTTTTCGACTGAAGAAAGAAAGACATGGTCATTTTGGATGACATGGGGGTGAGTAAATTATCGAGATGGTCCTCACTGCAGAACACGAAATCCAGGGGGAGGAGTTGGATCCAGATCCAACTCCTCCCACCTTACATATACCTAAACCTACCTATCTCCGCCCCCGATCCCTAAACCCACCCCTAATCCTACCCATCTCCGCCTCTTATATCTGGATCCAACTCCGCCCCCTGTGTACTGCAATGAGGTGCTACTGGAATTATTAGAAAAAGTTTTTTTTAAAGTGAACTAATCCTTTAAGAAAGATAAAAAAAATCCTGTGATCCTTCTTACGAGATGATGCAGTGAGCAGCCGACATCACCCATTGGTTATTGATCAGGGTTCCCCCACAGATGTGTCTGCCATTGAAATGTATACTGACCTGCCAGGGCCAGTTACCCGCAGGGGCGTCTGTGCCGCCCACTATGCGTGTGTTTAGGGGAGCTACCCCACAATCTGCAGACAATAAATTATAGATCACACATTAGGCCTGCACAACTATAGAACCGAAATCGTGATATGACTTAGTGCGATTATCAATTCGCAAAAACTGCTATTTAATATTTGTGTAGATTACATGTTTCAGAGAAAAGCCTGGAATTAAGATGGCCAAATATATTGGATTGAATAAGTGCACTCAATAACGTCCACTATGGTTTCGGACACTACAAATGGATGTCCCTCAAATAGCGTCCTGTTTGAGGGTATAGAGTTTTTTTAGATCGGTTTGTTCAATCAAAAAGCTTTTAATACATTTTTGCCAGCATAAATGATGATTCCTGTGAAAATCGGGCCAACAGTGTAGGAGTTTGAAAAATTAGGTTTTCAATGAAATTCAAAATGGCGTATGCCTATAGCAAATTCGACTGAAACTGGTTTCATTGTTCTTGGTATGACTCAAGTAATCTATCAAAACCAGTTTCGTTAAAATATGCAAAATAAATCAAATGCAATAAGCATTTTATTTTGTAGTTTCATTATGAATTTTGACCAGAGGGTGGCACTGTTCCAAAACATTGAGTACCTTCAGGGCATGGTCCCGATGACAGAGTTTTGTATGCATAAAATACAGCATTTTACATCAAAATTCAAAATGGCCAATGCTTAGATTGGCCTGCATGGAAAAAAACGTTCAGAATGTTATAGCAAAAAATATATATATATATATACATTTTTACAAATCTTCTGACCACTAAATGGCACTGTGCCGAAACACTGCATATACAGTAGCCTCAGCTCATGCGTGTGATGACAATTACCAAGATTCATCTTGATATGCCAAAGCGTTGGGGGTTTTAGCCTTGTGTTAAATTTGGCATGCTCTTCATCAAGTTTGTTCGTCTTTTATTTGAGAATGGGTTCATTTATCAAATAGCTTTTAAAATGTTTTTGCTAGCATGGTCTGAAGATGATCTGTGCCAATTTTGGTAAATTCGGACAAGCCATCTTGGAGGAATTAGAAAAAGTAGGTTTTTTGGAAAATTCTAAACGGCGGAAAAATGTTCATGACGGAAAATCACATCACGGTGCAATCGAATCGTCTTGAGCCATAAGATGACTGGAATGTGATTCTACAAGTTAGACTCTTCCCACATTGGAAGGAGGAATAGCGCCATGACGTGCTATCAGAACCTGATTTCACTAACCCCTTAACGCCGACTGTCGCGAATTCGCATGAAACCCCTTCCATTCAGACTGCAGGCGAGATAGCGTGTGTATTCCCCCAATGCCTGTTTGTGCACATTCGATACATGCCTAGGAACCTTTTGCACGCACTGGTTTCTCGTAGGACCGTTCGGAGTGGGAACTATATCCGGTTCACGGAAGCTTATATTTTGGTTGGCAAAATCTGCATATCAAAGCCGCAAATGTGGAGAAATTGCCCAAAAGGAGTTAAGTTGTGCTAAGATAAAAATATGTACCATCTTATTGATTGTTTCTATAGCTATGTTATTCAAATAGAGTTCATATGACGAATATTTTTTACGTTCTTTGTAGATTTCTGTTTGTAGCGAATTCGCGACATTCGTCCATAATGGCTGGATTCGGCTATAATAATGCTGTATTTAGATGGCTTTCAGCCAAAAAAAAAAACATTTTTTTTTTTACAAAAAATAGCATGTTAGGATATGAAACTATAAGAATATATCACTTATGCACTGGAGAAACAACGAAAGAGTTAAACAGAGTGTAACATGGAATGTATAAAAACTACTGTCAATGTTAGGGAGATGGAGAGTGTTTTGTTTCTTGCTGTTGTCAAGATTCATTAATTTGTCGATTAACGTTTAGAAGTTCTAACAACTTTGTGACATAAATAAAATCTACATACCTGAGATGGGAAAATGTGTTATATTCATTTTACCATTTTGTAAAAAAATTTACATGAATGCCTGTTGTCGCTAATTTGCATCATAGCTAAATTTATATATATTCTATATGCTATAGACAAATTAACAATCTCAACTTAATTTAGCATCAGCTTGGAGCCAGAAACTTGCATATGCATAATATAATTTTTTTATATAATTGTAAATAAATTCAGGCGTCAAGGGGCTAAATACATGTTCCTGGATAAACATTTTTGTTGATCCTGGAACAACATTCCATCAACCATCAACATCAGAACCATTTCTTCCTAGCTCTAACAGTTCAAAAGTTATTAGCATAAACATAAGTGCAACTTCAGACAGTTGGTGGTGCTGGAGGATTGAGTGAGAGATTCCGTATTTGCTGTGGTTAATGTTCAAACTGTCCTCACATTTTAAATCATAATCACAATTACAAAATTTCAATTAAACTTCTTCCCCAAATCGTGCAGCCCTATTACCACAATATAACTTGTGCATGATTTATCTTGTGCTGCTCTTACCGCATGTCTGCTGTGCGTTTGAACCTGCTGACAAAAGAGAAGATCAATTTCAAACTTTTACAAATTACAGTTCAAAAGAAAGAACAAAAGACAAGAAATCCTAGACATGAAACTTCAAGTAAACCCATCTTCCTTTAATGATGTTTTGATAATCATGCAAAGTAAACTAGTGATTAAAAAAAATATGCTCTGTAGTGAATCCCAAGGAAATCTACTCACGTAATCATTTGACTCGGCAAACACACGGCTTACTGTATATACTCATGATGAAACTTACCATCCATACTCATCATGGCGATAAAGCTGATCAAGATCCCCGACAACTCCATGGCTGAAGGGAAGTGTTGTGAAAGAGAGGCGTCTTGCCTCTTATATTTTCTTTAAATCCCCAGTTAGACGTGTATATCTGGTCAATGACAAACATTTCATAATAAACAGGTTTGACTTGTCTCATTCCTTCCTGTAAATGTCACAAGATGCCCACAAAAAGTGTAAGATCCATGTGCAGTTTAATAGGGTAATCCGTAATAATAAACCAGCCAGGCAAAGGGTCAAAATCCATACAAAGACAGTCCAAAAACAAGAAACAAAACAGGAATGGAACTCAGAAGTGCAATCTGACATCAAACAAGGACTCCATGACAATAACTGAAAAGACAGGGTATAAATAGACCGATACAAACAATGTGAGTGGGAACAGCTAAGTGCAATGATCAGTGATGATTTCAGACAAAGGATTATGGGAAATGCAGTTCAAGATGTGGTGGTAAGGGGAAGAGACCTCTAGTGGACACCCAGGGTACACCAACCAGACACTGTGACATAACACAGGTCTGGCTACCAGACGCTCCTCTGAAAAAAAAACAAGAGTCTAGGAGGGAGGTGGAACGGTGGAGGATCAGGGGGAGGGATGGGGGGCCAGGTCCATGGAGGAGAACAGGAACAGGAGATGATGGCTTAACAGTTGACGGAACAGATTGTTCAGTGGGCCGGGGCGGATCAGAACATTCAGGGGTCCAGGGGGAGTAGACCCTGCAGACGGCCATGGGCGAGACCTGCCGTTTGGGCGGCCAGGGCGGAACCTGCCAATCGGGAGACCAGTGCGGAGCAGGCTGTGCAGACCCTTAAGCCGACCATGGTGGAGTCAATGGCGTGACTGACCTGGTGCGAACAGTCTCTGTCTCGGCATATGTGACGTGAACAGTCTCTGGCTCGGCAGGCACGACGTGAACAGTCTCTTGTGCGGCAGGAACGACATGAACAGTCTCTTGTGCGGCAGACACGACGTGAGCAGATTCGGGCTTGACTGGTAGCATGGGCGGTGCCGACAGGGCAAGAAGCTTGGGTGGCACCGGCAGGGCTAGACGCTTGGGAGGCTCGGCTGCAGGCCTCACAGGAGGCTTCGGTGGTTTGGCTGCAGGCCTCACTGGAGGCTTCGGGGGTTCGGCTGCAGGACTCACTGGAGGCTTCGGTGGTTTGGCTGCAGGCCTCACTGGAGGCTTCGGGGGTTCGGCTGCAGGCCTCACTGGAGGCTTCGGGGGTTCGGCTGCAGGCCTCCCTGGAGGCTTCGGGGGTTCGGCTGCAGGCCTCACTGGAGGCTTCGGGGGTTCGGCTGCAGGCCTCGCTGGAGGCTTTGGGGGTTCGGCTGCAGGCCTCACTGGAAGCATCGGTGGTTTGGCTGCAGGCCTCACTGGAGGCTTCGGGGGTTCGGCTGCAGATCTCACTGGAGGCTTCGGGGGTTCGGCTGCAGGCCTCACTGGAGGCTTCGGGGGTTCGGCTGCAGGCCTCACTGGAGGCTTCGGGGGTTCGGCTGCAGGCCTCACTGGAGGCTTCAGTGGTTTGGCTGCATGCCTCACTGGAGGCTTCGGGGGTTCGGCTGCATGCCTCACTGGAGGCTTCGGGGGTTCGGCTGCAGGCCTCACTGGAGGCTTCGGGGGTTCGGCTGCAGGCCTCACTGGAGGCTTCGGGGGTTCGGCTGCAGGCCTCGCTGGAGGCTTTGGGGGTTCGGCTGCAGGCCTCACTGGAAGCATCGGTGGTTTGGCTGCAGGCCTCACTGGAGGCTTCGGGGGTTCGGCTGCAGACCTCACTGGAGGCTTCAGGGGTTCGGCTGCAGGCCTCACTGGAGGCTTCGGGGGTTCGGCTGCAGGCATCACTGGAAGCATCGGTGGTTTGGCTGCAGGCTTCACTGGAAACTTCGGAGGTTCGGCTGCAGGTTTCAGTGGAGGTTTCAGTGGATAAAGCCATCATTTCATAATAAACAGGTTTGACTTGTCTCATTCCTTCCTGTAAATGTCACGAGATGCAAACAAAAAGTATTGTAGTAAGTAGTGATTTTACGTTTGACACTGAAGCTTCGATGTGCGTATCGAAGCTTCGGGGGTTCGGCTGCAGGCCTCACTGGAGGCTTCGGGGGTTCGGCTGCAGGCCTTACTGGAGGCTTCGGGGTTCGGCTGCAGGCCTCACTGGAGGCTTCGGGGGTTCGGCTGCAGGCCTCACTGGAAGCATCGGTGGTTTGGCTGCAGGCTTCACTTGTGGCTTCGGGGGTTCGGCAGCAGGCCTCACTGGAGGCTTCGGTGGTTTGGCTGCAGGCCTCACTGGAGGCTTCGGGGTTTCGGCTGCAGGCCTCACTGGAGGCTTCGGGGGTTCGGCTGCAGGCTTCACTGGAAGCATCGGTGGTTTGGCTGCAGGCTTCACTGGCAACTTCGGAGGTTCGGCTGCAGGTTTCAGTGGAGGTTTCAGTGGATAAAGCCATCATTTCATAATAAACAGGTTTGACTTGTCTCATTCCTTCCTGTAAATGTCACGAGATGCACACAAAAAGTGTAAGTAGTGATTTTACGTTTGACACTGAAGCTTCGATGTGCGTATCGCACATGCGACGCAATTTCTATTGAAGCCCCATATCGGGGTGTGTATTGGTTTCCCAGAGTCACGTGATCGATGACAAATGAAGCCTCACTTTCTGTCCAATCACGTGCGCGTTTCGCTTTGGGTGTCAGAAGGCTCGAATCCCAGATCTTACTTAACGAGTCCTTGATGGCTCAGTCTGGTTGATGAGTTTGTGAGGAGAGTGTTGTACTTTGAAAGTTAATCAATACATTACATTTAAATAACCAAATGTATTCTTTTTGTTGTTGTTGTTGTTGTGTCTTTTTGTAAAATATTTGCCCTTTTGGTGTTTTTTAGGTATTATTATTGTTATTTGGGTTAGGGTGGGCTTAGGGAGAGGGAATAGGGTGTTGGTGTTTGGTGAAGGGTTTGTTTGGCAACAGCCAAAAAAAGGACTATCTGGGAGTATTTTGAGCTTATAGCTTCCAATCCATGTATACATTTCTAAAAAAAAAAAAAAAAAAAAAAAAATGTATATATATATATAGTATTTAAAATTTTACTTTTTTATTGTTGTATTTTATAATTGTTGACCGTTGATGTGTCTTATGTTCAGTCAATGTCACTCCCAATCATTTTTCCCAATCACACTTCTGAGGTGAAAACCTTTGTCTTCTGTTGGGCAGTGCTGTAGACCAGCACAAACAAGCTCAAATGCCACTTCTGATGCGATCGTAGGAAGTGGATAAATACCTTACAGAGACAAACATACAAAGAGCTGAAGATCCACTTGAATACTGGAGAATGCAGAAACATGTCTAGCCCCATCTACATACATTGGCATTGCAGTTTCTGTGTACCCGGGCCTCCTCTGTACTGTGTGAAAGAGTGTCCTCGAAGGCTGGTGAGCTACTGTCTAAAAGGAGAAATAGACTCAGCCCAACACTGTGAAACAGCTTTTATTTCTTAATAAAAATAATTAAAAGCTTTATCACCTTTCTGTCATTCCTACAGTTAAGCACATAAGTGGCATAAGCACATTTAATAACAGATGATCCTATCACACAACATCTTTATCCACTGTGTGTGTGTCTGTGTGAAGAGAGAGATAGTAGGCCTATAGATCTTATTGAATCATATAAGCTCATTTTATATTTTATTGTTACACTTTAATGGGTAAAGGAATTTATTTAATGGACAAATCAAACACAAACATGTAAGGCTTTTATTTGTACACATAACATTGAAAGTATTGAGTGTGTTGTGGTTGCTTCATCTGACAGAGTCTGCTTTATTTTAAATAAGCACCAGATGGCGCTGTTCTCAACATTCTCAAAGCTTTGAAGCTTTTCCCGGAACAGTAAGGGGAAAGCCTCATTGCTTCATGAGGCTTCATTTCCCCATGTAAGTAAGATCCATGTGCAGTTTAATGGGGTAATCCATAATCATAAACCAGCCAGGCAAAGAGTGTAAAGGGTCAAAATCCATACAAAGACAGTCCAAAAAAAAACAGGAATGGAACTCAGAAGTGCAATCTGACATCCAACAAGACAAAATATCATGACAAAATAACTGAAAATACAGGGAATAAATAAAAAGAAACAATGTGAGTGACAACAGCTGAGTGCAATGATCAGTGATGATTTCAGACAAAGGATTCTGGGAAATGCAGTTCAAGATGTGGTGGTGACGGTAAGGGAAAGAGACATCTAGTGGACACCCAGCGTACACCAACGATGCTTGTAATAGCTCAAACATAATATTTATCCTATAAATACACATAATTAATTACTTTCACAACTTGACAAAACTAGAGTTTGATTTCAAATGATTTTATGATATTCTATTAAAGGATAATTCCGGTATTTTACACTTTGAGTCTATTTTCTAGTTTGTTTTGGATGAACTAGAGTGTTGGACTTAGAAATTTTGACAACGGGTCCTGTCTCGACTTTTTTACTATTTTAGGATAGTTTCTGGGTGCTTCAGAGTGGTTGTCTACGAGCATAATGAAACGTTAAAACAACACTTAAAATTAGCTCTCAAAACTGTGCAACTCACCGAGTGATTAGTGGTGTTCGTTGATGATCCAAAACAAGTAGCGTAGCGAAATACAGTTTCTGTCGTGTTTTATTTGCCATTTTTTTAAATTCCATTTATGTCTGTTGGAGCCTCAGTGCTCGTTGATATTACTGCGCTACCGGAGACCGAAAGGGGTCTGTTTACATTTGGTTGTAGTCTTGTCGCTCGGTTCTCCGTCTCTCAGTAGGCTAGCGTGAGCAGAGCAACTGCGGCAAAGTGGTTGTCGCCATCAAGTGGTCGGGAGTGTGCTAACGCTTCAGACTCAAATATCGAGCGGAAGTTTATTCGCGGTTGTGAGGTACCTGAAAATATAGTTTCACTATAGTAAGTAACACGGATTGAAAGCATACATTGCGCCGATATATTTGTTTTTAATCATCAACGAACACCACTAATCACTCGGTGAGTTGCACAGTTTTGAGAGCTAATGTTAAGTGTTGTTTTAAGGACATGTTTCAGTATGCCCGTAGACAGCCACTCTGAAGCACTCAGAGGCGATCCTAAAATAGTCAAAAACTCGAGACAGGACCCATCGTCAAAATTTCGAAGTCCACCACTCTAGTTCATCCAAAACAAACTAGAAAATAGACTTAAAGTGTTAAATACCGGAATTATCCTTTAAAAATATGATATATTGTGATGGAAAATAAGCCACATCTGAGATCAGTTATAATTTGCGGGAGAAAACATTATATAAATAATTTTAACAAATATTTAAATGTTTTATATTTCTTTTACTCTTAGTCTAGATTTAATAGGTTTTAAATTTTTATATTTTTGTGATTCATTTTAACACTTAGATTTTATGTTGAAGTGCATTCACTCTATTAAGAATATTTGATAGGTTAATGCACACAATGTCAATGCAATTTGATGTCACATTATAGCAATGCTTGTGTTTGATGTCTGATTTGGAAACATAAAGATTTTATACTTTGTTCCTCTAAAAGGAACATACATACAGTATATAGCTATAGTTGTATTGTGTGTACCTTTGACTTGGTTAAATAGTTTCTGTGTGTATTATTCTCATCTACAAATGGCTTTGGATAAAGCATCTAATAAATAAAAACATAAACTATAAATGACTGGATGTGATTCTACAAGTCTTTCCACATCTGAAGGAGACGTGACTTGCTATCAGAACCTGATTTCACTTAATACATTTTCCAGGATCAACATCCTTGTTGATCCTGGAACAACATTCCAGTCAACATCACATTTGAGGGGCAAGTTTACAGTTTATGTCAAGTTTAGACTTAAAACAAGGGTTTGGTGCTTCTACGTTAGTGTTATTCACCTATCATTCACCTATCATTAGGTTTAGGGGTAGGGATTTGGTTGTGATAACATTTTCTGAAAGGAATGTTGTTCCTGGATCAACAAAATATATTGACCCAGGAACACATCTAACTGCAAAATCAGGATGTGATTCAGAGTTCTGAAACCATAAACCAATGCACCATAAAGTGAATACATTCCATTTTAAAGCATACAGTTTCATCGTGGAGGGAGCTCTAGAGTTTAGGATGGTCTCAACAAACTCATTTGAGAGACCGGCATTTACGAGTTGGTCCCCCTCAGAGGCCAGACCCACAGCTTCCATAGCTCTGGCCGAGGGTGAAATATTGTGCCCTCGGCCTGAGAAAGAAGGTCCCTCCTGATCGGGATTTGCCAGGGAGGGCCTGCTAGAAGAACCATGATGTCCGAAAACAACACTCGGACCGGCCAGTACGGGGCTACTAGGAGTAAAGCCTGTTTTATGCTTCTGCGTCGAATCGACGGCGTACCCCCGCAGACCCCTCTGCGTCGCCGCAAACCCCTCTGCCGTAGCTCGACGTGCACCTCCAAAAAATCGTCTGCACCATGGCATCAAGCCCACTCATCTGTTATTAAACCATGTATTAAAGTAACAAAAGATTTTTCAAAGTTGTAAATAAAACCAAGATTATTGGAGTATGTTTTATAAGAAAATAGCCTACAATTTCAGTCTATCATAATGTAATATTTAATTTGATGTGGTAGTTGCCATTTCTTTGTAATTATTTGTGCAATTCACTAGCAATTTCTGAGTGAAAATAGTTTCAAAGTAAATTCTACACCTTTTTTTAGTGTACAAACAAGGACTAGGTTTGGCTGGTTAGCTGATATCCCCTGTTGGTAGATGTTGCATTATTTGGGTAAAATGCATCTTTCTCCATTGAAGGTCAATCAAAACCAGTATTTGTATTTTGGTAAAATCAATCTTTTGCATGCAACTTATAAACGTCACCCTCTGTTTGCGATGTAAAGGCAGCTATGGATAAATAGATGCAAGGGGGAAAAGACCAAGTTTTGAACTCCGAACAAGTTAATAAGAAATTTGATCTTTTAGGCTTTAAGTTTCGCCAACCCTGTAATTAATGTCTTCTAAAATTCAGTTGGTCAAACAAGTTTGTCTTGCAGCAATAATGTGTTCATTCTTCATCATATTACATAGAGGAGAACGTCTCAGGTTACGAATGTAACCAGGGAACGAGACGCTGAGTCGAGAATCGACACATTGGAGAACGCCTTCAGTGTGATGCGTCTGAAGCCTGTATGGAACTAGTCCAATCTTGATTGGTGTTGCGTCATGATGTCACCTGTGACGTCGCATGTGACGGTGAAGCGGAAGCTATAAAAGGACACCGGAACACAACAGTGTCAGCTTTGATTGGTCGAAGCAAGTCGTTCTCAGGAGCATCACAGACCTCTTGAAGAAAAACTCCTGACAGCAGATCTTTAGAGGAAGCCACTCCTCTAGTCGAGTGGGCTCTTATCAGAAGAGGTGAAGGCAAACTGCACGCCTCGTAAGCTGAAGATATAGCCTCTACTATCCATCTGCTGATAGTTTGCTTAGAAACCGGGGAACCCTTCTTAATTGACTCAAAACACACAAGTGAGGCTACTTTAAAGGACATACATTTCTCAGACACCTCATTCAAGGGTTCCAAGGGTGCCAGGGATAACCCTTCGAGGACCACTGTCAGGTCTCAAGAGGGAACTCTGGACTGGATGACAGGCCTCATCCCCTATTTCCACGAAGGAAACGTACAATAAGTGGGTGTCTCCACAAGGTGCCCACCCCTAGAGGCGTGTGGAAGGCAGCTATGGCCGCCACATAGACCTTAAGCGTGGACGGGGAGAGCCCCTTAGTGAAGCAACTCTGGAGGAACTCCAGCACTGAAGCAACCGGGCAGTTAACTGGGTCCAACTGAAGTTCTCTGCACCATAAAGTGAAAACATTCTATTTTAAAGCATATAGTTTCCTCGTGGAGAGGGCTCTGGAGTTTAGGATGGTCTCAACAACCTCAGTTGAGAGACCGGCATTTACGAGTTGGTCCCCCTCAGGGGGCAGACCCACATCTTCCACAGCTCTGTCCGAGAGTGAAATATTGTGCCCTCGGCCTGAGAAAGAAGGTCCCCCCTGATCGGGATTTGCAAGGGAGGGTCTGCTAGAAGAACCATGATGTCTGAAAACCACACTTGGGCCGGCCAGTATGGGGCTACTAGGAGTAAGCTGATCCCGTACCACCGGACCCTCTCTAGAACCCCTGGAAGCAGAGCAATCGTCTGCACCATGGCCCCAGGGTAGCTGTATGCGTGAGGGAGAACCAGAGTGGACAGTGAGTGTTCTTGTGAGAGGCAAATAGATCCACTTCGGCCAGTCCAAACTCCTTCCATATCTCAGGGTGGAGTCTCCACTCCCCGGGCCTCAGCCCCTGCCTCGACAGGATGTCTGCTCCCACATTGTTGTCCCCAGGGATAAACATCGCTCTGACTGAGAGAACTTTGCCCTGGGACCACAGGCTCTGACTGAGAGAAGTTTGCCCTGGGACAACAGAAGGACCTGATGCACCAGTCTGCATAGAGGGCGTGATCTCAGGCCCCCCTGTCGATTTATATAGGAGACCACCGATGAATTTTCTGTCCGTACTAGAACATGATGGCCTCTGAGGTTCGGAAGGAAGCATCTGAGAGCCAAAATCACAGCCAACATCTCCAGGCAGTTGATGTGCCAGGAGAGATGATGGTCCTTCCAGAAACCCCTGGTGTAGTGGCCTTCCATAACCGCACCCCAGCCTGTGAGAAAAGCATCCGTGGTCACAATTTTTCTCTGACACGGAAAATAGTTCTCTGCAGAGGAATTAAAAAACTCGTCTTGACGTTGAGTCTCAATCCCAAGCACCTCAGATGGTCCAGAACAACATCTCGATGTTGAACTGCCATCTTCTCTGACTGTGCTAGGATCAGCCAGTAGTCAATACAATAGAGGATGTCAATGCCTTGGAGTCTCAGAGTATCAAGAACAGCATCTGTGCACATTTGAAAGTGCGAGGTGACAGTGCTAGGCCAAATGGAAGAACTCTGTATTGATAAGCCTTTCCCCTGAAAGCGAACCTTAGAAACTTCCTATGTTGAGGAAGGACAGAGCCTCAGAGCCAGATAGTTCGAGCATCGGGTCCTCTTCACGGGCGGAAGAAGCTGCAGGGCGGGCTTCTGATCTATGATCGGGACCGTGGGAACTGGCCGATGAATGTTGAGAAAGGGCCGAGGCTGTCTCAACATCTTCAGCCAGATCCCTTTGCGATCCCCATGAATGCAGGCGCTGCACTGCCTCGACAGACGCGGGACCTGAGAAGCCCTGCGGCTTCTTCCGCCCGTGAAGAGGACCTTTGTATATGTATATATATAAAGGGATAACGTACAATACAACACCAAATAAGACACACAGTCACACAGAACGCTTGCTGAAGAACAGAAAGCTGATGCTGTTATGTTCCGGTGTCCTTTTTTATAGCTTCCACTACACCATCACATGCAACATCACGAGTGACGTCATGATGCAACACCAATCAAGATTGGACTAGTTTCATACAGGTTTCAGACGCGTCACGCTGAAGGTGTTTCCCAATGTGTCGATTCTCGATGAGGCGCGAGTTCCCTCGAAAGGGAACTAACATTCAATAGTGTTAAAATAAGCTTTGAAACAGTGGCCCCTCTATTCCTTTCTGAGGGGCCCTGTGTTCCTTATTTTCTCTCCCTTTCATTCCTTCTGTCACTGTAAATCTTTCTTTGCCATATCTCTTTCACAACCATCCATCCTCACTTTCTCTAGTTTTCCCTCTAGTTTCTTCGCAGGTTTGTACTGAGAAATTGTCAAAAACTCTCTAAACTGAACTTGAGAAAGAGAATGGATAGTCAGAATCAACAGTGCTTTATTCGCATGGTTTAATATTATATTGCCAAAACATAATAAAAAATTAACAAAATAATAAAAAATAAAAAAAACATTTGAAGGCTATCACACAATTTCATTGGAATAAAACAAATTATCTGAAAAGTAAATGAGAAAAGTATTCGTTGAAAAGACAAAAGGCGTTGTGCTTTTGAGATACGACAGGCTTTGATATATAACTGATTCAACTGCACACAAATGATGTATCTTTATAGATGTACCTGACTGGACAATAATACTCCGATCCACTAATAAAGCTGCATATCGTGTGGTCACAGCTGTAAATATTGTACAGTGCTAGCTTCTAAAACCTCCAAAAAGGTATGGAGTATGAACCATTATAAAGAAAACAAACTATTGAGAAATATAAAACTATTGATTTAAAGATGTTGATGATCTATATATATCCTATATATATGATCTATATATTCTATATATCTCGCTGTTATTCCTGTTGTCATTTTTACACTGTCATTTGACAATGATGTTAAAGAAAATAAAGTATCATAGTAACTGACCAGGATAAAATCCTCCAGACCGGCCCCATTTAATGCTGCCATTCTTTTCTGACCTGTTTCTGTGGCTGCAACCCTGACAGTTTGCATCTGTTGTTTTCTTTTTCACTATATATTTTCTTTATTTGGCAAAAGAATAAATAACCAATCTACTAACACATTGATTGCCTTCACAAGTTTGTGATCTCTATATCATCAATTTTAGCAACTTTGAATGCTGCAATTTGTATTAGTTTATATATTAAATGTATTTTATTAACTATTCTGTATTTGAGCTGTTTCAGAACACAGACTGACAAATTTAATGATTATAAACCTGCCCAGAACATAACAAAGTATTAAGTAATTTTAGCTGGAGAAATCAGGTTATATCTATAGACAGTTATGCTTCAGTAAAACCTTGTTTTTTAGGTTGGTTGAATTCAGTCATTCATTCAAGTAATTTCATCAGTCATCTTAAATCATTTATTTCACTCCAACAAACCCATTGTAGATGTTACCACATGAAGTACAAGTTGAACTGAATAAACATTTTTTTCAGTGTATGACAACAGATAGGAAAACAGATCTACAATGTATCTGAAAAACCTGGAAAATTTTGTTCCAGAAACTTTGTAATTTTTTAGAATTGTATGCCTTTTTTCAAGTCATTCAGAATTTCACTGTGTTTTTTTCTCTGTCACACATTAATTCCCCCCTTAACCTGTTAGTTCAGAGCTGCATGCATGTCTGAGTCTGTTGTTAGTGACTAAGTGACTAATGAATGTGTGAGGAAGTTTAAGATGAGTGCAGTGAAGAGAATGATAAAACTAGAGTAGAGTGAGAATTGAAGTGTGGCTGAGCATGTGAAGCTGCCGTCTGTTCCGTTAGATGTAAAGGTCACAAGGCCAATGCCGGCTCCATCCACGTTGTCTTTGATCCAAGTGTTGAACTCAGAGACACGTGAAAACACCTCTGGAAAACCTTTTATGGCACAGCCCAGGCTGATCCCAAAACTCGAGATCCCAGCCTGGACCCACACAGAACCCTGTTTGCACTGTATCGGACCTCCAGAATCTCCCTGCAGAGGGAAGCAGAGAGCAGACTGAGAATCAACACAAGTGAACATGCAATAGCAGGGTTGTTTAAAGTCACCATGAAATCCATCTCTTTTTTATGAAATATAGCAGTAGTTATCATAAATGAATTATCCATGCGCATAATTAATTATGTGCACAACATCACTTGTCTAGTCGTTAGTCTTGTGTATTTAAGCCCTCATGTTTTCCCTGCCTCTGTCTAGTATTGGTTGTTGTAACCACTGTCTGGAAGCCCTGTCCATGTTCCTGTTTTAGTTTCGAGTTTTCATGCCTTGCCATGCCTTTGTTTTATGTTTAATCAAGTTTTGGAAATAAAGTGAACCATTTGGGTTCTTGCCTCCAGTGGATTTACAGTTTTGGTCTGTTCCTAAAAATCATATGGCTTCAGAAAAACTTTTAATTTACTACACAACTTTACAACTTGTAATTAATGTAATATAGACTTATTTAAGATTATTATGGTGCTTTTTCTCATTTTGGAGCTTGACATCCCCAGTCCTTGTTTACTATTTAAAATAGCAATGAATATATTAAAAGAGTGTCCACAATATTCTTAGAAAATTGAATGACAGAATTGTCCTTTTTTGTGTGACTCACCTGACAGATTCCTTTGCTTGTTCTCCCTGCACAAATCATCTGTGGTGTGATTGCAAGACCCCTCACATTCTTATACTGGCAGCTGCATTGTGAGTTGCCCACGACTGGGATTTCCACCTCCTGCAGTCTCTGAGGAACCGGCAAAGGCTCTGTCATACACAGAGACAGTGTTTGTGTGTGAATTACATGTTTACCAATGCTGGGAAAAAAACTAAGCCTAAGCTGGTTGGCTGATCTTCCAGCCTGGTAATAGCTAACTAAAACCAGCTGAACACCAGCTTGGCCAGGCTGCAGACCAGTTTGAGCAGCTTAAACCAGCTAAGACCAAAATACAGAAACACCCCTAATGGAGGTTTCATTCCACCATCACACTAACACTTTAATATCTTGGCTGCTCATGTGTTCTTGTAGCTTTAACACTGTGTCCTAAGTACACGTGACACGACAAGCTATAAAAGGAGTCTTTTCCATGTTAATCAGAGTTTTTGTCCTAACCAGCCGCCACGACGTCATGCGACGATTCTATTTTAGAAAAGGTTTCTATTTTTCTGCGACGTTGCGCTGGAACAACAAACACTGCAGCTGTGTCCCAATGTGAAGGTTGCATCTTTCGAAGGATTTCCTATGCGCACCCAGGTGTTCCCGATTACCACTCCTGGTGCCAAGCAACGGTGCAAGAGTACAGCTGCCATCCTGAACAGGCTATATAAGTTGATATAATTGATTGAACAGCTATGGAGTCAGAATTGGCTATTGTCATTTTTATGTTTACAGTTTTTTACAATCGCTATGACAGTTTTTTCAATACATTTAACAAGTTTCCTAAACTCTTAACACACCAACACACCTAAAACACACAATTGGCAAAACAGTTATTTTCATGCTCAAAATCACACATTGTAAACTAAACTACAGAACTAATTTTCAAATACAATAATACACTAACACAATACACTCTGGGCCCTATCTTGCACCCAGCGCAATTGACTTTGTACACCGACGCATGTATCATTCCTTTTTTGCACCCGCGCAAAGCGGACTTTTCCCTTCACAGACACACGTCGGTTAACTAAGAAATACACTTGCGCTCCCCGGGGCGGTTCAGTGCAAAGAGGAGGTGTGTTCCGGCGCAAACTTTCCCTCATGCTATTTTGCTGTTCTGTAAAACAATTGCGCCACTGACCAGAAAAAAACTAGTCTAAAGTCATTATGCTATTTTAAGGGCGCATGCTTGACCTTAATGTATAGCGTGCACTACGCGCATACACTTTGCTCATGTAATCTACACAGATGCAGCAGTTTTTATTTTTGCAAATCATACATTATAACAAGGAAATATATTACCACACAAGAGAAATCATTGTGGTGTCCATGAAGATGTGAAAAATAGGCATAAATCTAGCTTACACATTTACCCAAATTTTTCAGGCAAATTGTAGTAATGACGGATCAGAGCTGTTTGCCCAATAGTGGACACATGTCAAGACACATATAAGGACATCTGACAAATTAGTTTGTCCGTCTTGAACCAGGAAAAAAAAATCTGAAGACTGCGAAATCACCTTTACCATAATGTAAGTACATTAAAAACCTTACTCTTTAACTTACCAGTTAATTTGAGCTTTCTCATATTTTTTTCTATTGATTTGGGTGGGTTTGTTCCATCCCCAATGTCACTTCTCTTTCTTTTACGGCCCTGACGAGAACATCGATCTCCTCGGCTGTGAACCGCTCCTGGCGCGCGCCTGGTAAATGCACCATAATATAATAACAATCCGCCATGCAACATGCGCAGCTTCTCTTAAAGGGTATGTTGGATGACGCTCTGATTGGTTTATTTCACGTTACGCCCAAACCACACCTATGAATAATGAAGCTACTTCAGACCAACCCCTTTTAGATTTGCGCCAGGCGCAAGAGGCATTTATCCCGCCGGGAAAATAGCAACAGCGCCGGGATACGTCCACAAAGTTACTTGCCCTTGCCCCACTCCTCTCCCTTGTCCTTGTCCCATTCCTCTCCCTTGCCCTTGTCCTTGCCCCACTCCTCTCCCTTGTCCTTGTCCCACTCCTCTCCCTTGTCCTTGTCCCACTCCTCTCCCTTGTCCTTGTCCCACTCCTCTCCCTTGTCCTGGTACACGTCTTCCTCTACCTAGTGCAGACATTTTTCTTTCTTTCTTTTGTTGCTCTCTATTGTTTCCTTTCCACAAAAGATCAGCCCAAAGGTCCTCTTTTATACCATATGGTCATGCGATTGAAAGAACCTCAAAACCTGAGTGTGTTTCCTAGATGGAAATCAGTTGTGATTTTATATATATATATATATATATATATATATATATATATATATATATATATATATATATATATATATATATATATATATATATATATATATATATATATATATATAATACATTTGTGTTTCAATTCACAATATAAACAGCTTTTTACCTTGACTTTAGTCTGTAAGGTTAGGTTTAGAACATGGTGTTATCTGTTCTGACATACAGTGTTAAAGCATTGGTAAATTTGGTAGTAAAAATCCATTGTTTTGGTCTTGTTTGAGCTTGTGTGTAAAAGAAGTTCAAGCATATTAAATTTGTGTTAATTGTATGCATTTTGTGTTAAAGCAACAAGAAATGTGTTAATAGTATAGCTTACACAGACGGATGTAGTGCTAACTGTGTTAAGAGTTTTGGAAAATTGTTAAAAGTATTGAAAAATCTGTCATAGCAATCGTAAAAAACTGTAAATCATTACTACTAAACTGTAACAAGGTATTTTGTTCAGATGACGTCTGTTTATTTGTTAGTCTAGCCATGGTGTTAAATAAAAACCTTGGATTGTTTTGGTTGTTTTCAATTAATTTGCTGAGGTGCTCAGCCCTGGCTGTTTTTAGAGCCTTTTTATAACGTGACATACTGTCTTTCCACGCGATTCTGAAGACCTTTAAATTAGTTTGTTTCCATTTACACTCTAAAGTACAGGTTTCTCTCTTTAGAACATGTGTAGTATTGTTGTACCATGGTGCTTTACTTTTCTCTCTGACCTTTTTTTAATCTAATGGCTGCAACGATGTCCAATGTTCTAGAGAGAATGGTGCTCATAGTGCTAGTTAATTCGTCTAGTTCATCTGTTTGTTTGGGTTCAGGCAGCAGCTGAGACAGATCAGATAAGCTATTTGAAAAATTATCTATGGTGGATGGGAGGATTGTTCTGCCTGGTCGATAGTGTGGCGCAGCATGACATATTACAGCAGTACGTAATATGCAAGTTACCATGTAATGGTCAGTGACATCATCACTTTATGGAATGATATCTATATCATTTGGATCGGTTCCATTTGATATAATTAAATCGAGTGTATGATTAAGACAATGAGTTGGTCCGGTTTAGTAAAGTTTAGTAAATCTGTAAACGCAGCCCCTAACGCATCATTTGAATTATCTACGTGTATGTTAAAATCTACAACAATTAATGCTTTATCGACGTTCACTAATAGATCTGAGAGAGATTCATCCATGCAAATGAGTAGAGCTGAAGCCCATCTCATGTAATTACCGAAAGAATGTTCCGCCCACTGACCTATATCAAAAATCAGTGATTTCTACACAAGTAACTTGCAGTTCCCTTACGTCCTGGGAACTCCGACGTGTCGTCGGGGGAGTTCCCTGACGAATTGGGATCACGCTAGGGAGACCAATCGACTTCGAGTGAACTAAAACGAGCCAATTAATATTGGCATGCAAGATTTGCATTCCGCGACCCGCCTGCCAGTGCGAGTATAAAGGGCGGAAGCAAACGCATACACAATGCTTTTTGCTTCGGAGCCGACCAGTTGTGTCCTCTTGAGTGAATGAGACAAGGAGTCTCTGTTTTCCGAGACCTCTCTGTGTTGGCGTGACGGCGCTTCAGTGATCTTCGCGAGCTCCCGGGCGCTGGCTGTTACTGCACGCGATCTACATCTTTAAACAAAAAGCTGTTCTCACAGCTGGTATTCGGTTGAGTGCACACAGCGGGCTTGCAGTTTCCCCGCTGTGTTGCCACGTTGATCCCTGTGTGCTTCAGCACAATAAGAGAGTGTTTCTGTAAAAGAGCAACACGGGTGAAGATCGCGTCCTTTTCAGGATGACGTTTCACCTGTGTGTTTCTGGATGCGGTCGTTTCCTGTCCTCATTTGACGGCCACGATCACTGTTTCACATGCCTGGGCTTAAGCGTGTTGAGACTGCGTTCGTGGGTGGTTCATGTTCTCTCATCAGAGCATGACCACGTCGGCGCGTTGTTCGTCTCCCCTTTCTCGTAAAGGCTTGAGCCGTTCAGCGTGCCGTGTGCCGTCGAGCCGCCGGCTGACAGCGCGGGTTGTCACGGCAACCCAGCGTGCGTCATTCGGCGCGCTAGATGCGCGGTCGAGACTCAAGTGCCTCAAACGAGGTGGAGTCCCTTTGCATATTCCCCGATCTAGTTCCTCTTCTGCACCAGAAGAGGCCTACTTTGGCTAATAGCATTGGTGATCTGAGGACTACAGTGAGGGAACCCCTCACTCCTCTAGCGCATCGCAAACATGCTGAAACTGTGTTCGTGGGTGGTTTATGCTCTCTTATGAGAGCATGACCACGTCGGCGCGTTGTTTGTCTTGAAAAAGCGTTCAACGTGCCGTGTGTCATCAAGCTTGATGGCCACGTTCACTGTTTTTTGCATGCCTGACAGCTTTACGGATGGAATTACTGGTGGTTCTCATGAGGAACCAAGTGTTTCATTCGGGGCTCCAGGGGAGGATCAGATGTCGATCGCTGCATCGGAGAGAGGGCTGTTACACTCTGGTTATGGTGAGTTCCCACTGTAATGGTGTGTGCGCTCATGCTATCAGGTCCAGACGTGACAGCCACACTTCCCCGGCTACTCTGGGGGAGCAGTGCAACACGTGTCGCCTTGCCCCGCCCCCGTGCTTGCCCGGATGTGTGTGAAGAACTTTTTGCAGTATGGAGGCGTGTTGGTGGCAAAATCTGTGAAAGTTTTTCCTCTCTCACTACCCTTGATGGTGGGTTTGCTAATGGCAGACCACCTCTTCCCTGCATGTGATGGTCAGTATAGGCCAAAAACACGCAGTGCACAAGGGTAGTTCTGAGTCGGGGTTGAGCTGTGCATAGTGACTACCGTGATTTTAGTCACAGCACTGGCCCTCGGTCAGACGATGTCCACACTGTGGTCCAGAAGTTTCCCAGGGCTAACCTTGTAGACGTTCGAGACATCGCCAAAGTTTTCTTTCTCGATGCTCCTATTTCTCAAGGTTTGCCCTGTTTCGGTGACACTGTTGGAGACTGTGCCCAGCGGCTCTCCACAGTTCAGAAGCAGGCTGAGGAAACTATGAGCTTGACTCGATGTGCTTCCGGGTCACTCATGCTCCTCCTCAGTCTGTTTGTCGCCAAGGGTGTCAGTCCCCTGTGAAGCTGTCACAGCTAGCTCTACTGTGACGTCTGGCTTCGCAGGAAGACGGCGCCACCTGTCTCGGCAGCCCTGAGACAGGTGACCCAGCGTTGTAGGGAATTGCTCTTTCGGAGACGGAGCACGCACCTCTCCCTCCCCCGGAGGAGGACGGGGTGGAGAATCTTTTCATTCTGTTCCGCTGCTGGCTCCCCGGAGTCCAGTGGAACCCTCATTTTCTAGAGCAGTTTCTTCCATCTCTGGGTCACGAGGGTGCGGACTGCAGTGAGCAACGCTCCCATGCCTTGCCACTCCTTTCCCCCTCTTCCGTTTCTCAGATGTCAGTGATGCCGCCACGGCCTCGTCACTCTCATCTCCCGCTGGGCAAGGAAGTGCGAAAACCTGGACTCGACGCCCTCGGGCCTAGCTCCTCGTTTCCCCTCCTTTCTTCGCCTCGGGACAGCCCACAGCCGAACGCCTCCGAGCCTTCCCTGCCGTCTGTTCCCCGGTGGAAGCAGGTAGGTGTTGCCCCGCACACCCAGACCTCTCTCTTGGCCGCAGTAATGCCTCCGGAGTCTGGTCCCTGCCTTCCACCTCGCTGCCCCTCCGCGGGTACGCCGGTGGTCCGGGTGGGTTCGTTGGTACGGTCTCTCGAAGCCTGGCTAGCGCTTCCGAGCCGTCCCACTGGCTCACCCGTACTATCCGGCTCGGCTATGCAATTCAGTTTGCCCGCCGGCCTCCCAGGTACAGAGGCGTCCACTTCACTCAGGTGCGGAGTGTCTATGCCCCTGTCCTGAGGAAAGAGATCGACGTCCTGCTGGCGAAGGATGCGATCGAGCCGGTCCCTCCAGCCGAGATGAGGTCTGGGTTTTACAGCCCTTACTTCATTGTACCCAAGAAGGGCGGGGGGTTACGGCCAATCCTGGACCTGCGAGTTTTGAATCGGGCCCTACACAGGCTCCACGTTCAAAATGCTCACGCAGAAACGCATCTTCGAGTGCATCCGTCCCCAGGATTGGTTTGCAGCGATCGACCTGTAGGACGCGTACTTTCATTTCTCGATTCTCCTTCGACACGACCCTTTCTTCGGTTTGCGTTCGATGGTCGAGCATATCAGTACAAGTCCTACCCTTCGGCCTGGCCCTGTCGCCCCGTGTCTTCACATAAGTCGCGGAGGCAGCCATTGTTCCCATGAGAGAACATGACGTTCGCATTCTCAACTATCTCGACGAATGGCTTATAATAGCTCACTCGCGAGATCTGTTGTGCGAACACAGGGACTTGGTGCTCCAGCACCTCAGCCGCTTGGGTCTTCAGGTCAACTGGGACAAGAGCAAACTCTGCCCAATGCAGAGCAATGCAATGCATCTCTTATCTCGGTATGGAGTTGGACTCGGTCGCTCAGACTGCGCGTCTCTCCGAGGAGCGCGTCCAGTCAGTGCTCAACTGCCTCAAGTCCTTTCAAGGCAGGTCAGCGGTCCCACTGAAACAGTTTCAGAGGCTCCTGGGGCATATGGCAGCCGCAGCCGCAGTAACGCCGCTCGGTCTGCTTCATATTGGCAGAGCGGCACGTTCCGGGTCAACATTACCCCGCACTGTCGCCAAACCTTCAGTCCTTGGTCAGACCCTGCGTTCTACGGGCCGGAGTGCCCTTAGTCCAGGTCTCTAGGCATGCTGTGGTTTTCACAGATGCCTCTGCCAACGGTTGGGGGGCCACGTACAACGGGCATGCAGTTTCAGGTCTGTGGACGGGGCCTCAACTGCATTGGCACATCAACTGCCTAGAGTTGCAAGCAGTACGCTTAGCCTTGTCTCGCCTCAAGGGGCTGCTTTTGCACAAGCATGTACTGGTCTGTTTGGACAGCACTGCGACCGTTGCGTACATCAACCGCCAGGCTGGTCTACGTTCCCGTCGTATGTCGCGACTCGCCCGCCATCTCCTCCTGTGGAGTCAGAAGCATCTGAGGTCGCTTCGAGCCATTCACATCCCTGGTGTGCTCTACCGTTCAGCCGACGAGCTCTCACGGCAGCCACCTCTCCCGGGAGAATGGCGACTCCACCCCCAGGCGGTCCAGCTGATATGGGGAATTTTCGGAGCCGCTCAGATAGATCTGTTTGCCTCTCCGGACACGACCCATTGCCGGTGCTTCTTTTCTCTGACCGAAGGTTCTCTCGGTACAGATGCACTGGCGCACAGCTGGCCCCTGGGTCTTCGCAAGTATGCGTTTCCCCCAGTGAGCCTTCTTGCACAGACCTTTTGCAAGGTCAGGGAGGACGAGGAGCAGGTCCTGCTCGTTGCGCCGTATTGGCCCAACCGGACTTAGTTCGTGGAACTCATGCTCCTCGCGACAGTCCCTCCTTTGCCGATTCCTCTGAGGAGGGACCTCCTTTCCCAGAGACGCGGCACCTTGTGGCACCCGCGTCCAGGTGGAGACTTCATGCTGGTCCCTGGACGGGACGCGGAGGTTCTAGGTGGCCTACCACAGGGGGTGGTAGACACCATCACTTCCGCTAGAGCCCCCTCTACGAGGCGCCTCGATGCGTTGAAGTCGAACCTGTTCGACGATTGGTGTTCTTCCCACCGGGAAGACCCCCGAACTTGCCCGATCGGAGTCGTGCTTTCCTTCCTGCAGGATGGGTTGGAGTGAAGGCTGTCTCCCTCCACACTCAAGTGTATGTTGCCGCTATAGCCGCTCATCACGATGCAGTAGAAGGTAAGTCATTGGGAAAGCACGACCTGGTCATCAGATTCCTTAGGGTGCCAGGAGGCTGAATCCTCCTCGTAATGTGCACCCCTTACCCTCTTGGGACTTAACTCTAGTGCTTAGTGCACTCCAGAGGCCCCTTTTGAACCCTTGCCTTCGGTCGAGTTAATATCTTGTCTATAAAGACAGCTCTCCTGTTGGCTTTGGCTTCTTTTAGAGGGTAGGGTATCTGCAGGCATTTTCGGTCGACGAATCGTGCCTAGAGTTCGGACCGGGCCTTTCTCACGCTGTGTTGAGACCCCGGCTCGGATATGTCCCCAAGGTTCCTACCACTCCGTTTGTAGATCAGGTAGTGAACCTGCAAGCGCTGCCCCTGGAGGAGGCAGACCCAGCCCTAGCTTTTCTCTGTCCCGTCCGCGCCCTGCGTTGTTACGTGGACAGAACGCAAAGCTTCAGGACCTCAGATCAGCTCTTTGTTTGTTACGGAGGCCAGCGGAAGGGAAAGGCTGTCTCCAAGCAGAGGTTGTCCCACTGGTTAGTGGGTGCTATCGTCCGGGCTTATGAGTCCCAGGGTTGCCTTGCCCACCTAGGTTGACGGCACACTCTACTAGGAGTGTTGCCTCCTCCTGGGCCTTGGCGCAAGGCGCCTCGCTGACAGACATCTGTAGAGCTGCGGGCTGGGCGACACGTAACACGTTCGCTAGGTTTTATAGCCTTCGTGTTGAACCTGTTTCCTCCCGTGTACTCGCTACGGCCAGTAGCGCGAGGAATTAGGTTATGTCGGCTTGCTACGCCATTCCCGCCCCGTGGGCCGGATACGTGCGTCTTCTTACTCCGTTGGTTCCCCAACATACGGCTGACCTCGTGAGTTCCTCCATCACCCCTTCGGCATCAGGCGAGGCGGATCGCCCGGTGTCAGGTCTATTACCTCTCGTAGGAGTTGCTATTAGACTGGGTGGCCTTAACAGTGGTCCCTTCGGCGACCCATTTCTCCACGTTTCAGCTACCCTCTGGGTTAGCTCCGTGTCTTTCCCTCGACAGATCCTTTCTGTCATCCTTGCTGAGTACGCTCCCACCCCTCGGGCTGGGACTACCTCAAGGACTGCCGTATGTTTCACTACCCCACGGGTTAGTACATACGTGTATTCCAGTGCCTCCCTTCGGGCAGGCAGGGGCTCCGCAGCGTTCCCTCCTACGGGTTGGGCACGCTTTCCCAGTGTTATCCAATATCCACTGAGCGGGTCTTGCGGAACAGCAGTGTGATTCTTCCTAGCTAGCTCCCGCCTTATAACGTAAGAAACTGTTCTAGCGGGAAGCTAAGCTGGGCGCTGGAAGGGGCCAGCATCATGGCGTTTTATTAGGGATCCCAATTCGTCAGGGAACTCCCCCGATGACACGTCGGAGTTCCCAGGACATAAGGGAACGTCTCGGTTACGTATGTAACCCTCGTTCCCTGAGTACAGGGAACGGAGACGTGTCGTCCCTTCGCCATGTTGCTGTACCTTCGCGGAGGACTGGGCTCTGTTCGGCTCCTCAGCGAAAAAGCATTGTGTATGCGTTTGCTTCCGCCCTTTATACCCGCACTGGCAGGCGGGTCGTGGAATGCAAATCTTGCATGCCAATATTCATTGGCTCGTTTTAGTTCACTCGAAGTCGATTGGTCTCCCTAGCGTGATCCCAATTCGTCAGGGAACTCCCCCGACGACACGTCTCCGTTCCCTGTACTCAGGGAACGAGGGTTACATACGTAACCGAGACGTTTTATGCTTTGTGTAAGTTTTTGATAAAAATGTAGTTTTCAATCACCATTAATTGGGGTAAAATATTTTTTTGGGGTTCTGAATAAATGGTTTTCTTATCGACCTTGAGTAAAAGGCCTCATCAACACGACAGTCATCGGCACTGATCCTCATGGGTTTGATCCTCAAAATGGTCTACATACCCGTGTGACTCCGATCTCCAACCAGATGAACTGGATAAACATGTTCTGATCCAATCTGACTTCTGACCTATAATGCTGCCTGAATCATAATCATACACTGTTTGTTCGTTGCCCAGAGGAGAACTGAGCGACTGAGTCTGGTTTCTCCCAAGGTTTTTTCTCCATAATGTCTCCTGATGGAGTTTTGGTTTCTTGCCACTGTTGCCTTGGCTTTTGGCTTGCTTAGTTCGGAACATTTAATACTCAACAATATTATTGATATGCCTTACTTGAGATGGACAACGATGCAATTTTTTTCTAGAAACAAACTTTGTTGTATTATTTTCATGTTATCACAATGAAGCTGCTTTGATACAATCTGTATTGTAAAAAGCGCTATATAAATAAAGGTGACTTGAATTAGAATTCTACTTCTTCGGTTTTGTGAGATTCACTTGGTGTTCTCAGTAACGGAGCAGGCTGATTACTGATCTGATTACTGACCTAGGACTGTGTACCCCGACTTCTGATCATTCTCTGCCTGCCTTGACCCGGATTGCTTATTGGACTTTGCCTTTTGCTGCCTGAACAAATTTCTCATGGTTCAGGTTAGTTAATACATTAACTAATGTTAACTAATGGACCTCATTGTAAAATGTTACCAACATTTCTGTTAATTACAATAACTTACAAGCTAAAAAAAATATTAGTTGAAAAACCTTTTTAAAAAAATAGTAATGTTGACTTGTAAGTTTAAATTAAAACTCTAAAATTGTTAACTGGAAAGAAAAAAACATGCAATTAACTAAAACTAAAGCAGAAATAAAAATAAATTAAAAGTAAATAGCAACATTTAAAATAAACGAATACAAAAAAATAACAAAAATTAACATATATACCTATAATAACTACTATAACTATAATATATATAAAAAAAAAACACTGCATAAAATACATATCTTAAAGTTGTGTATTATAGTTTTGGGACACTCACGGTTTTTGCCAATGTTTCCCCAACCTGTAGCCCAGCAAGTTGTGGCGTTGTGAAAGACACTTCCTTTAGATGCCAGGCAGACCGGACGAATGTATGGAGTGAAGGTCACAGGTTGCCTCAGTTTCATCAGGGAGATGTCATTATTGAAAAGGCTGTTGTTGTACTTTGGATGGACGATGATGGACTGAATACCAACTCTCTCTTCATTTATATTGGGAACAGACGTGTTCTGGGTTTCTTTTCCCAAGTACAACGTCCAGCTGCTGATGTTAGTCCTGTTGCAATAGACAGTTGGAAATAAACATTTGCTTTGCGCAACAGAAAAGCTTCAGTACATTTGTAAGCAGACTTATGGAAACGGTTAAAAAGTTAAGTTAAGAAATATAAAAAAAAATCATGCAATCCTTCTTACGAGATGATGCAGTGAGCAGCCGACATCACCCACTGGTTGTTGATCAGGGTTCCCCCACAGATGTGTCTGCCCTTGAAATGTATACTGACCTGCCAGGGCCAGTTACCCGCAGGGGCGTTTGTGCCGCCCACTATGCGTGTGTTTAGGGGAGCTACCCCACAATCTGCAGACAATAAATTATAGATCACACATTATTAGGGCTGCACAATCAAATCGCAAAAACTGCTATTTAAAGGGGTGGTTCAGAATTTTGGACATCGGTCTTCATTTCCAAGTGTGTTATTTAGCCTATCAGTGGAGACAGTTTTCAAAAATGTTCATCCAGTCCTTCGAATTGCATAGTTCGCCGGTGCTAGGCTAGCGCGAGTCAATGGTATCTGTTAGCCTACCATTAAAAATAGTTTTACCCACTCCACAGTACACCAAAAGCAAATAAATTATAACGCTAGACTATCGATGTAAATGTCTGTTGAGAGAATAATGTTAGAAATCAAACTACCCTTTCATCGCATTGCAATAGTTATACTTTGTTTCCTGTATTTAACACAGTCCACAGCAGCGGCGGAGTGATATTACAGTTTTTCTCAATTGCTTAAACACTATAACCAGGCTTTTGAACTAAAATTTCAAAACCATAATACCATTTATCGAAAAGCACACCCATTTCACTAAACTATAAACACTACTCCCTGTTTTGACACATGAGTCAGAATTGTTGAACTGTCACTGCAAAACTCTACACACAAATCCTTAATATTTCATTGCCTAGACCATGTGGTCATTAAGAAAGCACTAGCATTCAATGTTGTTCACTCAAGTCAGCATAGTTTCAGCTCAAACAGCACAATTACCCAGGTGAAAACACTAAGAGTCACAATTTAACACACATCAATCAGAACTTTCAAGATACATAAAAGTGCCAGAGTCAGTTCATTTGAGTTTTGGAACAATGGATCCACAAAGAAATGAAGGAAGAGGTCGAGGAGGGAGCGGAAGAGGACGTGGTGAAGGAGGAGGAAGAGGATGTGGTGAAGGAGGAGGGAGAGGAGGAGGAAGAAGAGGAAGAGGAGGACGTGGTGAAAGACGAGGTGGAGGTGGAGAGGAGGAGGAGGAAGAGGAGGAGGAAGGGCAAGGAGACAAGCAGTCTCAGATGAAATTAGAGCCACTTAAGTTGATCATGTCCTTGTCCATGGCATGACTATGAGGGAGGCTGGGCAACGAGTACAGCCTAATTTGAGTCGCTTCACCGTCGCCTCCATCATCAGAACTTTCAGGGAGGAAAACAGGTAGGTGTACTTACAGTAAGACTGCTCTGTACAGTAACCTGTGCTGTACTCTGTGCTTTGACATCACATCTACTGTTGCACTATGTAATATGTACTACTGTAATAAAGAAATTCATCAAATTGCCTCGCATACAGATATTTTCAGTATGTTTCCATTTTTTCTTGTAAAAAGGATGTGTGAGAGTTACAGTAAAAAGTAAAGTACTTTTTTTTTCTTTTTGTTGTACTGTGTAGCACATGAATGAATAAAAATGTGCCAATGTATCCATTGGTTGTATCTTTTGTTCATCATGTGAAAAGGTTTGTGAGGAGGGGAACCACAAGTAACATAACTTTCAGTTTTGGAAATGTTGTTTTGAATTTATAGCACCAGTGTGTTAGACAATGTTGTAGTGTGTGTAATTTTGAGGGCTTGTGTGTCCTGTCTGAGGGCAAAGTTTGGTTTTTCAGCAAGAGTGTATGGTTTTGAGTGTAGAGCTTCATTTTGACCTAGAAATAGGTTGTTTGGGAAACTGGGTGAGACGTTATGGATTTGTGTTTACTGTTTTGAGAATACGAGGCATTGTTTCAAGAAACGTGTTTAAGCAATCGAGAAAAACTGTAATTTACCTAAGCAACCGAGAGAGCCGGTCCACATGACAATCATGCAAGTGTATTTGCCTTCCGCTGAAACTCAGCACTACAGAAGCAGAGTATATCACCATGTTGCCAATTCCTTCGTTTACAATCGAATGTTTCAATATTGTTGTTCAAGGCTACTACTAGCTAGCTAGACGTCCCGACTGTAGTGCGCTTCTGTTCTGTTTACTTTTTGCCGTAGTACTACTAACTGGAGAAACTAGTTCCTATAAATGTAATGCGATCATTGAGATGCAAGGGTACTTTGATTTCTAACATTATTCTCTCAACAGACATTTACATCGATAGTCTGGTGTTATAATTTATTTATTTTTTATTTTACAGTAATGTACAGTACAGTATGTTTAGTGTCAATAAAAGCGTTGCAGAGTTACATCAGAATCAGCTTGCACCATGCCATCAATTTCATTGATGAGTTATTTGAGAACGGTTTGTTCAATCAAAAAGCTTTAAATAGGCTACATTTTTGCCAGCATGGTTTATAAATGATCTCTGACGATTTATGTGAAAATCGGGCCAACAGTGTAGGAGTTTGACAAGGTAAGTTTTCAATATGCCAAAGCGTTGGGGTTTTTAGCCTTGTGTTCTATTTGGCGTCCTGTTCATCAAAATCGTTCGTGTTGTTTGTGAACTTTTTCTTCTTAAAGTGTAGAAAAGTCAGAAGCGCAGACCAGGAGACGGAGAGGTATCTTTTAAAGCAGATGTTCTTTATTAGGTCGCTGTAGCATCTCGTTCTCGTCTGACCTCTTGAGTCAAAACATTGTAATATATATACATTATAAGAGGGAGGGATTACATTGTGGGGGGGGGGGGGGGGGGGGGGGGGGAGAAACTGAAACAAAAGCAGGGTTCTCAAGTCTCACGCATTCCCTAGTGAAAAAAAAGTATACTTTATTGTATTTGTAATATATTCCCTGTTTTAATAGTACATTTCAAATATACTAATAAAAAATTTACTTTTTTTAAATATACAAAAAGTATATTAGCAGCATACTTTTGACTATTTTCAAAATACAATTTTTAACACACTTTAAAATAATTGTAATTTAGTATATTTTCTAAAAAAATATATTTTACAAAAATATACTTGAAGTGAAAGTTCTGTTTATTTTTTATAAGTATATTTATTTGCACTTTTCTTAAATATATTTTATGCATATTTTTTTAACTATGTGCTGAAAATGATTATTGTAACAATGCATTGAAAGTATACTTTCAAAGTACATTATTAAATAACCTGAAGTTGTAGTAATAAATTATGGAATTTTTTAAGTGTATTTCGTCATGCTTGCAATTCACTTAATTGCTACTTTCAGAAAGTAATAAAACATATGATAAATGCATTGAAAGCTTTGGGGAAGAAAGTATACTCTAAAAAATATGCCAGTGGCTTAATTAGTAAATATCACAGTAATAATTAACTTTATTAGCCTAACTTAATAAAATCTCTGAACATCATTTACTTGATTGGAGTTGAACATACAATAGTAATTGACTAAAAATCCAACAGTTAATTTTGTCAAAAATTTCCAGTTATATTTAAGTTTTTTTCACTAAAAGAATTTAGTATTTGACTAACCAATTATTTATTTACAATATACTTAATCTATTTGTGAAATTTCCATCAAAATATTTTGAGAATGGATAATTAAACTGATCTGTTTTTAAGAACCACAAATATTACTTTATTCAAATCAATATTATTAATATTTAACACACACATAATAAATTGAGTAAGTTTACTCAATTAAAACAATGCGCCCCTCCCCCACCCTCTAATGTGACGACGACTCAACGGTTGAGTAAGCGCGGGCGGGCTTTTTGTGTTTGAATTCTCTCAGTCTCCGGTCTTAGAGCAACAACAGTTTTCTCTTCTCGGGGTCGCAGAATCGGTGTATTTCCTCTGTGAAATTCAGGTTTGTGTATGTTTTATTTTATCTATAGAATCAATACTGTGGTTTAAATCATTTTATTTAAAGCAAAAGAACATACATATGTGACTCACCTAAGTTAAACGAGTGTCGCGACTGTCTTTTCGCGTTATTGTAACTATAACAAGACTATATTCCTAAAGATAATGAATATAACTAATTTGGATGATAAAATGTTCTCAGAACTGTGCACTGTTTGTTTATTAGCAGGGTTTGGAGTCGCGTTGCATCTTTCGGCTCTGAGTGAAACTCAGGACGGCGGTCTAAAGTTAGAAGTTTACCCGCAGAGCGCGAGTCCATCTCCGGCACGAGAACCAGCGCTGATCCGGTAGATATGTTGAATGTTTAAATGTTTAATTTTTACTTCTAAAATGTTTGTTACATGAGTTATGTATGCAATATTGTTTATTTTAAAACCGTATACAATTCACTGAATTGCTGTACTCATCGACAATAAAGGCCAATGTCATGTAGGCCTACCGGTGGTTGTATGGAATATTTTTTTTTTACAAAGGTTTAAAGGAAATGCAAAAGTTAGTATTACTCATAAATAAAAACAGTTGATATTACTCATAAATATTGTTTTTTTAAATGTTGTATTATTTCTACTCAATTTTATTTGTTAATGTACCAAATGCAGTTACTCAGATCTACTTAATTTTTTTTTACTTGCATTTACTTAGTTCATACACCCTAGTGAAAAAAAAGTATGCTAAGTATACTTGCAGCCAGACTAATTGTCAGTATACTTCAAGTGTGTTAATGATTAGTTAACTTTAAGTGTGCTATTTTGGATAATTTTTTTTGTACTAAGTGTATTTTAGTTATGATTAAATTATACTAAAGTATAACTTTAAGTGTATTTAGTGTACTTTTTGATGCTAAATTGAGACAATTTCAAGTATACTTAGTACACTTTAAGTACATGTGTATTTAGCATCAAAAAGTACACTGAAAACACTTAAAGTTATACTTTAGTATAATTTAATTATAACTAAAATACACTTAAGTATAACTTTAAGTGTATTTAGTGTACTTTTTGATGCTAAATACGCATGTACTTAAAGTGTACTAAAGTATACTTGAAATTGTCTCAATTTAGCATCAAAAAGTACACTAAATACACTTAAAGTTATACTTTAGTATAATTTAATCATAACTAAAATACACTTAGTACAAAAAAAAATTATACAAAATAGCACACTTCAAGTTAACTAATCATTAACACACTTGAAGTATACTGACAATTGGTCTGGCTGCAAGTAGCATACTTTTTTTTCACTAGGGTTGGCTGTGAGACACACGCAATTGACCCTTCGCAAAGACCCGCCCTCCTTAGTTACTGTCGCTATGCCCGACAAGCTGAGATCCTGCACAACCGGAGGCTGCAGTTTCAGGACCCCAGTTTTAGGACCGCAGTTTCAGGACCCTAGTTTTCTTTTACAGTGCCACCTACCGAACTGGATCACCAAAAACACTCATTTAACCCCTTTCGTAGCAAAGATCACAGACGGCCGCAGATTATTGTTCAATATACATTATTCGTTAAAACATTACACTCTTACTTATTTGATCTAGACAAACTGAGCATCATTAGAAATATTTAAAACTCCAGCTTCGATAGACCACTGTTTATGATAAAACTGGTTTGCAGTGACATTAATTTCTTAATTTATGACAGGAGTGCAAAATTATTAATCTGTAACGTTCGTTATTTTGAATAGAAATCATCACTCATAAAGCAGTCATTCACGTTTTCTCCGGTTTATTTGTGTTCACATACATACGGTCGGCATCCGCCAGGGCTCTTAGTCCAATGGTGCACATATTTGGAGAAATAATGATTTTCATGTTCCACTAAATTATGCGATCTGAAGCTCAAACAGCGAGATCTGTCTATGGATCTATCTCTCCTCTTCCTGATTTGTGTCAGTTCTCTGCGCTCTCTTATTCGCTATAGAGCTGTCAATCATCTCACGTGGTTTAACGTGACAATAATCCCGCCCTTCCTGCATGACGGCTGCTGTGTACACTTCCTCATTCTGAAACTCGTGATAACAAAGTAAACAACTTCACTGAAAAAGGTGAACTAATAAGATGCCACGATACGGTCGAGTAATGGTTTTTGGCAGTCTGGTTCGTTTGAATTTTTCAATACTGTATATCCAAAGATATGTTTTATCTTATTGCTAAACAAGTGTACATAGCTGCAGATACACAATGGTATGGATATAACTATTCAACATCTTCTGTTACTAACAACACAATATTAAACTCTCACACCATTATAAATACAATGTAAACAAACACCTTTAGCAATTCTGTTGGATCCCAATTTTTCAAACTTGAATTGAACTGATCAGTGTGAAAGGAAAAAATGCACTTTTACCTTTAAACCAAATATTAGGCTTTGTTTGAATAGAAAAAAGCAGAGACCAACATAATTAATTAAAAAAAACATAATATCGGGTGTGTCATTGGTTAAATCTTACCCAGTACAATAGTGCTATTTTCGATTGGCTAACAACACCCGTACGAACAATACCAGACGAATCAGAGTGCTGCTTGATTCCTGCGTTCACAGTAACGGCAGGCAGATTTTGGCCTGCGCATATAATTATTACAAATGTTTTCAGTGAGAAATACATGTTGCGTGAGAGCGTGAAAGACTCGACGATGCTTACTAATGACATGTTAGCAGATACAAAAGTGTGTAAAGAGTGGACACTATTACGTTTCTCCTGAAAATAGGTTACACTGATCAGCGCATCATGGCAAACGGTTTCCTCACCAATTTTCTGTCGTTCTTTTCTGTTGTTTTCTCACGGCAGCCCTCAATGTGTACTTACGTTTACGAGTCATTAAATCATGTTTAATTTGGACTTCTCTGTGTATGCTGTTTAAGGTGGACCCCATAGACCTGCATTATATGACTGACAGACAAGAACAGGTTGACCTAAAAATATCAAAATTGAAAATACTGTGGCCACAAAGACACCTACATCTTGGATGCCCTTGAGGCAGGCACGGCGTTATGGGTTGGCCTGACGGGCCTAGGCCCACCCACTTTTCAACAGGCCCACCCAAAAATTTTCTTCAAAAATGTTTTGTCAAGAATTATTAAAAAATCTCCAATAAGCTCATAATTTGTGCTAAAATAGTCTAAATGTTTAGTTTTAAAAACAATTTTAAAAAGCTGGTTATGTCTATTTTGATGTTTCTGCCATGGTTTCTGCGCAAGTTCAGCAGTGTTCGGGTTTGTTCCGATCAGAGCATGTGAGCGGAGAGCGCATTTCTGAATATTCCGCTCTCACTCATTCCGCAGGGTCGCTCGCTCAACCCAGATTGGCCTGCTGGTTCGAACTTCGAAGATATGTGGAATAAGGCCTCAGACTATTTTTCCCCCCCAAGTCGACTAGTTATTCATTTAAGCCATTAGTGGGCAAATTGCACCTTTATATTAATTTAATTAGGCTGCTTAAGGGCCGGCTTTAGCGGAAGCTTGTTTACGCCATAGAATAAAACATGTTAAAAGATAGCCTAATTGCGTCTTTTTATCTCACAATTGCGAGTTTACATCTCACAATTCTGACTTTATTTCTCAGAATTGCGAGATATAAAATCAGAATTTCGTGAAATAAAGTCGCAATTGCTTCTTTTTTTATTTATTTATTTTACCCCAGAATAGTTTATATCTCACAATTCAATTCTGACTTTATAACACGCAATTGCGACTTTATATCATGTAATTCTGCCGTTATATATACTCCAATTGCGTATTATAAAGTCAGAATTGCGAGATATAAACATGCAATTCTGTGAAAAAAAAGTCAGAATTTCAAGCTATATTTCTAGACAGTCCCTCCAGGATTTCGCGGGCCTTTTTTGTGATTGTTGCGGCCTAAAATTCCTGATGTTGCGGCCGCTTTTCTAAAAATTTGCGATGAAAGTTGCAATGTTCTTTGGCATTTGTTTTTATAGATTAAAACAGCAAAGGTAGATAGATTTTTACTTAAAGTGCTCATATTATGCTTTTTCCTTTCCTTTATTAATATATATTTTTTGTGCATGTTATAGGTGATGATATACCTATACTATTTATTTGCCTGCCCTGTAAAGCGACTTTGAGTTCAAAAAAAGCGCTATACAAAATCAATTTATTATTATTATTATTACTACAGTAGGCCTACATTAACGTTACCTCTAAGTTACCATGCATTGTATGTATAAATATTAGGGGTGGAATGGTTCGGTACGATTTCGGTACAATAGAGTGAAAAGCAAAACAAAAATGCAGAAGGCATTTTTATAAATGTCTTAAGCCTTGTATTTGTAAAATAAGTTTTATTAATAAAGGCATAGAACCCGTTTATTTGTAGTGCACTGACAATAGTTTTATATAATTAGTTTATTAATTAAATTAATAAAAATACAAAAAGACCATGCGATATGTTTGGTAATTGTACCTGAATGAATTTAAAATGAATTAGCTATATTTCAGATCCATAAATTTGTTTTCCTTTATTTTAATTAACCTTAACTTTATTCGCATCTGAATTATAAATACTTGATTTCCGTATAAAATAATACTACTATTAAAAACACATTTGATTTTCTTTTTTAATCAATGTAGAATAAAATTATTAGTGCTATAGTCCGATTATTATCGGATTAGTGCTCCGAGGACAAAGAAATGAAAACCAATGCGATATGATGAATGTCCAAAAGATGGCTGTTTTGAAATGAAGTTGGATAAATGTTTTGTATAAAAATCTCTCTCTCTCTCTCTCTCTCTCTCTCTCTCTCTCTCTCTCTCTCAAACACACACACACACACACAGTATGATCGCGCCTCGCGTCTCTCTCTGTCTCTCTCTCTCTCGCGCACACACACACACGCACGCGCTTGCGCGCACACACACACACACACACACAGAGAGAATTCGATCCGTCTCTCGCTCTCACTCACACACACACACACGCGCGCAGTCCGATCGCGCCCCGCGCCCCCAGCACACATGTCTGCTGCGTCTTCTGAACAAAACAAAGAAGTGAGTTTGACGCTTTGCAGGAGACCGATTGGTCAAAGTTGCAGAAAAGTTGCGGTGATTGGTCAAAATTGCAAGGCGCACTGAATTCACTGGGATTTGTTGAAGTTGCGTTAATAGTTGCGATCGCGACATCGCGAAATCCTGGAGGGACTGTCTAGAACTTTATATCATGCAATTTTGACTTAGGCCTACCGGTAATAACAGTTGCGACTTTAGGCCTATATCACGCACTTCTGACTTTATAGCTAACCTCCAATTGCCACTTTATATCACATAATTCTGAGATAAAAAGTCAGAATTGTGAGATTAAAAAAATCGCAATTACATTTTTTATTTTTCACTCTGTGGCAGAAACATGCTCCAGTTGTCGTGCAATGAAAGTGATTGTGCCGGCGCCTTATTACATTGTCTACTATATATCTGCTTCCTATTTATTAAATACAGGCAATTGGTTGATAAAATATCGATCAAAATTAAGATACAATTTATTATAAACGAAAATCTTAAAAAAATAAATAAATTTAAAAAAAGGCTTTCTACAAAACAAAACCAAGTGGTCAAAATAATGTTTTACCCACTCCATGTCTCCAGAAATATTGCAGCTTCAGCGCTTATCATAGCTTGTGAAAATAATTTCCAGTAAAGGACAATGTTGCCACAGTCGATGTTTAGGTATACCTTAAACGCGCACGTACAGTCTCTGAGTCATCGCTGCAACCAGGAGATGAAGTAGAGCTGAGATCCACATCACCACATCTTCGTCTCTGCCACCCGCTATAGTGCGACTATCGCAGCTTGCGCGACCAGCGCCGTTGCTAGGAGGGCGCCAGCGCCTCTGCCTATCCCACGAGTCCTAATAAATGCAATTTCAACTATTTCTGAAGTGCTTCTTTTATAAACAGGGTTCCCGCGGATCCTTAAAAAGTCTTAAATTAGATTTTTAAAATTTAAGGCCATAAAAAGTCTTATAAAGTCTTATTTTTACTTATGAAAGGTCTTAAATTTTAGATGACACTTCGACTTAGACATATCTAAATGTTTTCCAAATTAAAACTAATTAGCGTAGTATAATTTTTTATTCTATCTTTGTGGATTTGCTTGTTCACGTGACAATTTGCATCACATTCGCGGCAGCTTTAACGTCTGTCTCCTGCACACGAGAGAGGAGAGAAGAAGAAAGTTGGCAAATGTCAGTTCAGTCGTAAGTTCATTCTTTATGTGCGTAGGGGTGTGCGATGTGTATTGTCTATTATGATATTGTAATCATTGTTTTAAAGATGTATGAGGCACTGTGAGTTGAGCTGACATTGCATTTGTCTCTCGTGCTTTCACTGCGTGATGTTATAGGTATGACCCCAAATTAGTTTTTGTCTTATATTTACATCATATTATGTTCATATATTAGAATATCACATCAGTGAGTGCCGTTTTCCCGTGCACAAGTGCGATGTTTTGAATATATTGTTTTTCACTTTATTTCGCCGACTAGAATTTCAAAGTGAACCCGTAGCAGTCAGAGTCTCAATGCAACAGACAGCGATGATTTCTTGACTGAAATCCGCGTTTTGAACGAGTCATTTTAACGATTCAATGAACAATCACTTGAGCTGCGCCCCGATGTGCATACTATCCATCCTAAATATTATGTGACATTAGTAATTGTCAATACTATTTAGGGCATAGTATGCACATTGGGGCGCAGCTTTGTTTCTTTCCTGAATAAATCAGCCGTTTGAACGAATCGGTTGAATGAATGACTCCCTCAACTCGCTTATTAAGACAGTGACTTGCCACCACCTACTGGCGGTTTTAGTTTAATATTTAAAGTACCCTTTAATTAAAACGTTAAAATTAGAAATCATTTAAATATTGAATATTGATTTAAAAAAAAACTCTCTCATACCATGGAGTGTAGGCCTAAATATTAATGCCACTTCTGATGCTGCTTCTGTGTCACCTCTGCACTGCAAAGATGGATTTTGATTGAATGATTTAATTTGACTGGTAACGGTGGTACTGTATAATTGTGTAATTAAGTATTACTGTATAAATAAGTATAATTACTGTATAATTTAATTTGAATAATTTTTGGTCAGAACCAAGGAGAGCGATCGCGGATAGGTCCGTCCTGACTCCATATGCACCGAAACTTTTTAACAATGCAACAAAATATTTAAAGAGCATCAAGCTATTAAAATCTATGTATAGCCTACGTACAGATATATTAATCAGTCATTTTTATTAGGTTAAACAGTGATGGATAACGTTTTTAATATAAGGCCCACCCACAATTGGTCTGGCCCATCCAAACCTGGAATCCTGGCGCCGTGCCTGCCTTGAGGTAAGCTAAAACATATCAAAAATTAATTCCAAAGTGAACTATCCCTTTAATAGTCTTTCTAGTTGCATTAAGGCTACATTAAAGCAGAGTGCTCTGGGTAATATTTTATATCCTGTTCAAACATACATTAATCATTGCCATTGCATTTGTATTTTTCAAAGATGTCAGGGGAAAATGCAAAAATTTTGTTTTCCCAAACTGTTTGGAGCAATTTGTTATATTTTTGTAATTTTGAAATGTAATATTAAAGAGTATATTTGATGTGATGAATTGCTCTGTCATTTATCAGATTTACCAATTGTTATAATTTCAATTTGTGCTGGTTAATTATGAACAATGGGTAAAATTGGGGGGCGGGGATGGGCGTGACTCCACTGGGGCTCCTCCCCTAACCGCATGCGATCTCACTCCAAGGTTTTGATAAAACTTGAGAACCCTGCAAAAGCATGCAAATGAAGTACACATCCTACTCTGAGGGCATTACCAATCACATAGAATCAGCATAACTCTTCAAATGTTGATAGTGGCCAGGAACTCTGGTTCCAAAAAGCCATCCCAGAGCCATTAAAGAAAGTCTCAGTGATCAGACTCATTTAACTTACAATAGAGAAAACAGGATTTGCCAGATTCTCTTGCTGGAAACTGTTTCACAGCTGATATCATTTACCATCCTAACCTGAAATGCTAACTTCAACAATCAGAACATTCTCAGTTTATATATGATAGTATTAGAAACTAAATTAAACATTTGACAAATGTGTATTCCTTCAGTGTGTTATTTGAGAATGGGTTTGTTTATCAAATAGCTTTTAATATGTTTTTGCTAGCATGGTCTGAAGATGATCTGTGCCAATTTTGGTAAATTCGGAAAAAACCATCTTGGAGGAATTAGAAAAGGTAGTTTTTTTTTTTTTTTTGGAAAATTCTAAACGGCGGAAGCATTTTCATGACGGAAAATCACATCACGGTGCAATCGAATCGTCTTGAGCCATAAGATGACTGGGATGTGATTCTGCAAGTCAGACTCTTCCCACATCGGAAGGAGGAATAGCGCCATGACGTGCTATCAGAACCTGATTTCACTAAATACATGTTCCTGGATGAACATTTTTGTTGATCCTGGAACAACATTCTAATCAACCATCAACATCAGAACCATTTCTTCCTACTCTAACAGTTCAAAAGTTATTAGCATAAACATAAGTGCAACTTCATGACAGTTGGTGGTGCTGGAGGATTGAGTTACAGATTCCATATTTGCTGTGGTTAATGTTCAAACTGTCCTCACATTTTAAATCATAATAACAATCACAATTAGAAAATTTCAATTAAACTTTTCCCCAAAATCGTATAACTTGTGTATGATTTCTCTTGTGCTGCTCTTACCGAATGTCTGCTGTGCATGTGAGCCTGCGGAGAAAAGAGCAAACAATTTTTAAACTTTCTAAAAAAAAAATCCTAATAGACAGTTCAACAGAAAGGACGAAAGACATGAAATCCTAGACATGAAACTTTTCAAATAAACCAATCTTCTGGATGTTTTGATATTCATGGAAAGCAAAATAGAGATTAAGAAAATGCTCTGTAGTGAATCCCAAGGAAACTACTCCCGTTAACATTTGACCCGGCAAACACACGGCTTACTGTATATACTCATGATGAAACTTACCATCCATACTCATCATGGCGATAAAGCTGATCAAGATCCCCGACAACTCCATGACTGAAGGGAAGTGAGAGGCGTCTTGCCTCTTATATTTTCTTTAAATCCCCAGTTAGACGTGTATATCTGGTCAATGACAAACATTTCACAATAAAACAGGTTTTACTCGTCTCATTCCTTAATTCTGTAAATGCAGAATGATGATGCTTATAATAGCTCAAACATACTATTTATCCTATAAATAGGCTATACACAGAATTAATACTTTGACATCTTGACAAAAAAATTTGATTTCAAATGATTTTATGATATTCTATTTAATATATTATGATGGAAATTAAGCCACATCTGAGATCAGATATAATTTGGTGGGGAAAACATTATATAATTTCAACAAATATTTAAATGTTTTATATTACTTTCACTCTTAGTCTAGATTTTAAAGTTTAATATTTTTGTGATTCATTTTAACATTTAGATTTTATGTTGAAGTTAAAAAATCAACCCCTGGGACACAGTGTCCATATTTATGAGTTATAAGTTGTGTTATGAGTCCGGTTCATTCACTCTTTTAAGAATATTTGATAGGTTGATAATGTCAATGCAATTTGATGTCACATTATAGCAATCCTGTGTTTGATGTCTGATTTGGAAACATAAAGATTTTATACTTTGTACCTCTAAAAGGAACAGTATATAGCTATAGTTGTATTGTGTGTACCTTTGACTTGGTTAAATAGTTTCTGTGTGTATTATTCTCATTTATAAATGGCTTTGGATAAAGCATCTAATAAATAAGTTTAAACTATAAATGACTGGATGTGATTCTACAAGTCTTTCCACATCTGAAGGAGACTGTTACGGGTGTGGTGCAGGCAGATGAAGAGGCTGCAGTCAAAAGATCCAATTTCAATAATCTTTACTATTTAAACTCAGACAAGGATAACAGGAGACATTAACACACCTAATACAAACGAGAACCGACAAAGAGTGAGGGAGAACACAGGGTTTACATACACCAAGAACAGATAGGGGAACAAGACACAGCTGGGGCAAATGAACGGATAATGACAGGTAAACAGGTGAATTAACTAAACAGTAACGAGGAGCGGGAAAATGGAAACAGGACTGAACCAAATACACAAAGAACGGGGGAAACAGGACACACATGTAACATTACGCCCCCTCCCAAAAAGGCGTGTCCCCACGCCGTATAAACATCAAATATTGCCCTGGAGGCTGACGAGGGCGTGGCTTTCCCGGAAAAGGAAGCCTCCAGGGCGGAGTAGGTGGCCAGGGTGGAGACGCCCCTTCGGGTGGCCAGGGAGGAGATGCCCCTTCGGGTGGCCAGGGAGGAGACGCCCCTTCGGGTGGCCAGGGAGGAGACGCCCCTTCGGGTGGCCAGGGAGGAGACGCCCCTTCGGGTGGCCAGGGAGGAGTCCTATACCCCCCCACCCAAAATTTTCTTGGGAAGAGTGACAGGCTTCGGGACGTGCTCAAGGACAGGCTTGGGAGGGCTGGACGGGACCAGTGGAGAAGGCTCGGGAGGGCTGGACGGGACTAGCGGAGAAGGCTTGGGAGGGCTGGACGGGACCAGCGGAGAAGGCTCGGGAGGGCTGGATGCATAGGCCAGAACTGATGTGTGTGTAGCCCACACACAAAATCACCGCAGACATCACCATCAATGCAGTGTCCTCATGCGACAGGCTCGGGCTCTGGCGGGCAGGCGACGGGCTCCAATAACATCCAACTGCGGCCACAAATGGGTGTTCTCGTGCTGGTGGGGGTTCCCGTTTTCGCAGACTGAAACGCCCCCTTCTTCTTCGTCTCTTCTGCTGAACTGCAAACTGCCAACACCGTTAGTTTTTCTCAAACAGAAGTTTAATATAACAACATTCTCCAGTTATTCGGGATAATATAACATTCGCTAGTTAGTTTTTCCAAATGTCCGAGTGATTCTGCGTGTATGTACACGCCATTAAATGTCAGAGAAAAACAAAGAAAAATGTAGATCTACATCTGGCGAGCGATATTTTTTTTCCTAGGATGGTAGGGGAAGACTTATAAATGCTATTAACCCCAGTGACGGGTAGGTTTAGGGACGGGGTTGGGGTAGGTCATATATTTATATATACAGTAATGTACGTTAAGTCAACGGCTTTCATAAACACGCTGAAAAGCGATTATGCGTGTTGATAGCACGCCAAAACTGGAAATACGAATTGGCGTGTCATACATATGCTATTCCATGAGATCAGTCTGTTGGACGATGAAACGCTATCAGGAACGCCCGATGGGCTTTCTTGTGTCATTACGGGAACGCCCAAGCCGCAGCTGGACCCTCCTCACGGGCTTGGGCTCTGGCGGGCAGGCGACGGGCTCGGGCTCTGGCGGGCAGGCGACGGGCTAGGGCTCTGGCGGGCAGGCGACGGGCTCGGGCTCTGGCGGGCAGGCGACGGGCTCGGGCTCTGGCGGGCAGGCGACGGGCTCGGGCTCGGGCGGGCAGGCGCCGTCTCGGGCTCGGGCGGGCAGGCGACGGGCTCGGGCGGGCAGGCGATGGGCTCGGGCGGGCAGGCGACGGGCTCGGGCGGGCAGGCGACGGGCTCGGGCGGGCAGGCGACGGGCTCAGGCTCTATGGTCCATTTGGCAGCACACACACTGACATCAGCGGAAGATCAGCCACGCTGGAAATCAGCCCTGGACGTCCATATACTGATCTGGTGGCTGGGTTGATGGTTGCCGTGACATGACGTGCAGGCTTGGGAAGACTTGCTCGATTGCTTTTGTCCGCTTTGCTACCTGCTGTGAGCTGTGCATTTGTTTGCATCGTGGCTGTCTAAGCCTCGTATTAGCTTCGTATTTTCTTCTGTTTTTCCGTATTTCTCTCTTTTATTCTGTTCTGAAACATCATTTAACTCAATTACAACTCGGACTGTTGGTCGCAGAGCGAGACACCGCTTCACTGCTGCTCACCCTGCGATCGACTGATTTTGTCAGCCTCGTTGCCTGCTGTGCGTTTGTCTGCGTCGTGGCTGTCTAGCCTCGTATTCGACGCGTGTCAAGCCATTATACGGCTGGAACCGCAAATACGCTAGGAACATCGGTTGTTGGTCGTTGAGCGAGACACCGCTTCACTGCTGCTCGCCTGCGATCGACTGATTATCCGCCTCGCTGCCTGCTGGGAGTTTGTTTGTCTGCGTCGTGGCTGTCTAAGCCTCGTATTAGGTTCGTATTTCTTTCTGTTTTTCTATATTTCTTTCTTTTTATTCTGTTTTGAACCATCATTTAAAGAGTAACTAAACACTAAACCAACTTTTTTTAGTTAATGGTCTGTAAGATGGGGCTTTATTAGTGCTGATCATTGATTCCAGTAACTTTTTTGACATTTGGGTATAAAGTGTTTTTAATTCTACAATATTATGGTATAAAAACGTCTGAGTGCTGCCCTCTTCAGGTTGAACAGTGGCTATTGCAGTTGAATTTTCCTATTGGATCTTTGCGGTAGTTCATGACGTAAGCGGTGAGAGCTGATGTAAGCAGGTTTCAGCTAACCATGCTCTTGGTACGAGCTACCACGCCCTTGGCAGTGTAAAAACCATCTTGTTTCGTCAAAACCACTGTAGTGAGTCAGGAGTTGAAATTGAAAGTATTGAAAACGATCAGGATAGAGTATTTAACTGCCCTCAGTTCATCCCCTCTATCTCCGCTAGGCTCCGCCCACTTTTTCAGCATTTTCAAATATTGCCAGTGGGTGGAGTCAGGCTCTGACCAGGGGTTTAGTTACCCTTTAACACATAATTACAACTCGGACTGTTGAACAGACGCGTCTCAAGCCGTTACCCAACACCACTAACCACTAAGTTGCTAACTTACTGTCCATCTGTTAAAATGGCGAATATATCAGGTGTATGTTATCTACCTTTTTGTGCAGATGAGAACAAATCTGAGTTGCTCGCGGTGCAGTCTGAATTAGAAGCTGTAGAAAAGCAGATCCATGACCTCTTAGAGAGACAAGCTGAGCTGAGAGACCGGCGTTTAGCTCTTGAAACATCACGCGCTGATGCACACGGATCAGTGATTAATGTTAGTAACCCGCTGACGCCGACCTCGTCTACTCCGTCCGTTTCTCAGCACTGGTCCCGAACGTCCAGGTCACGATCAGCCATGGTTTCATTCACTCCGGCTCCAACACACCACCACGAAGCCTGGGTGGTTCCGCGGAAGCCGCGAGCCAGGACAAGAATCTTTTGGCCCCTCCCTATTTTCGAGATCTCCACTCAGAACCGCTTCTCCCCTCTTCGTGAAACGGAACGCGATGCTGTGATCATCGGCGATTCCACCGTCCGACAAGTCCATGCTACGTTAGGTAAAAGTAAGGTGCACAGTCACTGCTTTCCTGGTGCTCGTGTTCTCGAGATCACTGCGCGGGTAACTGAGATCTTGAACGGTGACGAGCGCGTCGGAGCTGTTGTGCTGCACGCGGGATCTAACGACACTAGGCTGCGACAGACGGAGGTTCTGAAGAAAGACTTCAGGAGCCTTATCGATACGGTACGCAGCGCATCGCCTGAAACTTCGATTATTGTGTCTGGACCGCTTCCTACGTACCGACGAGGGCATGAAAAGTTCAGTAGATTATTCGCGCTTAATGAATGGTTATTGTCATGGTGCAATGAGCAGAAACTGCTCTTTGTAAATAATTGGAATCTGTTTTGGGAGCGACCGAGGCTCTTCCGCGCTGATGGCTTACATCCAAGTAGAATAGGGGCAGATCTTCTGTCGGATAACATCTCCAAGATGTTAAATACCGTTTGACTAGTAACCAAAAATCCAAATCACAGTCTCAACTGCACCAATTTAATTGATATTAATACTAGTGTAGAACTTTGCATAAAAACTGTGTCTATTCCTCGTTTACTAAGATCAAATAATAAATCTACTGCGGGATCTAGAAAAAATCTAATTGTTATTGAAACAAAAACTCTCGCTATTAGTGAACAAAAACAATTTCTAAAGCTAGGTCTTCTAAACATTAGATCACTCACACCTAAGGCGGTTATTGTAAATGAAATGGTCACAGATAATAATTTCAATGTTCTATGCCTTACTGAAACCTGGCTTAAACCAGCGCAGTCTCATCCCAAGAAGTCATATACTGACGTCTTGGGACGTCTTTTGACCATACGTCAATATCCGCCTTTTTAGGGTACCCTTAAACGTCGGTTAGATGACGTTATCGGATCCTAACTCTACCCCAGACCTAAACCTACCCCTAAACCTACCCGTCACCTACTGACGTTAAAGGTAAAGCGTCAGTTGTATGACGTCCCAGGATCGTCATTTACCGACGTTTAAGGGTACCCTAAAAAGGCGGATATTGACGTATGGTCAAAAGACGTCCCAAGACGTCAATATATGACTTCTTGGGATGAGACTGTGTTACTTAAACCAAATGATTATTTCGGTCTAAATGAGTCTACTCCACCAGGATACTGTTATAAGCATGAGCCCCGTCTGATCGGTCATGGCGGCGGTGTTGCAACAATCTACAGAGAAATCCTTAATGTTACTCAGAAAACTCGTCATAGGTTTAATTCGTTTGAAGTACTTGTGCTCAATGTTACGCTGTTAGATGTAAGAAAAAAATCCCTTTTATCTCTAGCATTGGCTACCGTATATCGACCTCCAGGGCCTTACGCCGATTTTCTAAAAGAGTTTGCTGACTTTCTATCAGATCTTTTGGTCAACGTCGATAAAGCATTAATTGTTGGAGATTTCAACATACACGTAGATAATTTAAATGATGCGTTAGGGGCTGCGTTTACAGATTTATTAAACTCCTTCGGGGTCAAGCAAAACGTCACCGGACCAACTCATCGTCTTAATCATACACTCGATTTAATTATATCATATGGAACCGATCCAACGGATATAGATATCATTCCACTAAGTGATGATGTCACTGACCATTACATGGTAACTTGCATATTACGTACTGCTGTAATACGTCATGCTGCGCCACGTTATCGACCAGGTAGAACAATTCTTCCATCCACCATAGATAATTTCTCAAATAGATTATCTGATCTGTCTCAGCTGCTGCCTGAACCCAAACAAACAGATGAACTAGACGAATTAACTAGCACTATGAGCACCATTCTCTCTAGAACATTGGATATTGTTGCACCCATTCGATTAAAAAAGGTCAGAGAAAAAAGTATAGCACCATGGTACAATAATACTACGTATGTTTTAAAGAGAGAAACCCGTAATTTAGAGCGTAAATGGAAAAAATCTAATTTAGAGGTCTTCAGAATCGCGTGGAAAGACAGTATGTCACGTTATAAAAAGGCCCTTAAAACGGCCAGGGCTGAGCACCTCAGCAAATTAATAGAAAACAACCAAAATAGGTTTTTATTCAATACCGTGGCTAGACTAACAAATAAAGAGATGTCGTCTGAACAAAATACCTCGTTACAGTTCAGTAGTAATGATTTCATGAACTTTTTCACCGAGAAAATTGAAAGCATCAGAATCAAAATCGTAAACGTTCAATCTTTGCTCGCGCCTTATAATTCAGCAGCAATTATCACCCCGCAAGAACAATTACAATGCTTTACAACCATAGAACAAAAAGAGTTAAATAAACTTATCACTTCATCTAAAACAACAACATGTTTATTAGATCCTATACCAACTAAACTACTGAAAGAAGTGTTACCTATAGTGGAAGAGCCTCTTCTCAATATTATTAACTCGTCTTTATCTTTAGGTCATGTTCCAAGAACGTTCAAGCTGGCAGTTATAAAACCTCTTATTAAGAAACCACAATTAGATCCAAATAACCTAGCAAATTACAGACCCATTTCAAATCTTCCATTTATGTCAAAAATATTAGAAAAAGTTGTGTCCGCTCAACTCGGCTCTTTCTTGCAAGAAAACGACATCTAAGTTTCAGTCTGGATTCAGGCCACATCATAGCACTGAAACTGCGCTTGTTAGAATCACAAATGATTTACTTTTAGCTTCGGACCAAGGCTGTATCTCAGTACTAGTTTTACTTGATTTTAGTGCTGCGTTCGATACTATAGATCACACCAGAGGTGGAAAGAGTACTAAAATTTTGTACTCAAGTAAAAGTACTATTACTTCAATAAAATTTTACTTAATTACAAGTAAAAGTACCGGTCTAAAAAGCTACTCAAGTAAAAGTAAAAAGTAGCTCATTTAAAATTTACTCAGAGTAAAAGTTACTGAGTAACTTTAACAGCGGGGGTGTGTGGTGGGGGACTCTCCAGTGCAGGGCTGTAACGGTATGAGAGTTTCACAGTATGATAACCGTCTCAGAAAATATCATGGTTTATATAAACTTTATTATTAAATTATGGTTATTATCATCAGTTAAAATGACAGTTAAATAAATAAAACATATCTAATCAACTAATTTCAATAATTGATTATGAAATAGATTAACAACTTTTTATCATTAATAACTTATTAAAATGTTTAAAAATAGAGTTCTATGAAATGTTTCTTATTCAGGATTTTTTTCTTTTTATGATTAAATACAAATATATTATCAAAAACGGTGGTAATCAAATAAAAGTTTAGCAAAAGTTTTATCCTTTTAGTTGTTGGCAAAGTGCTGCAAAACAGATTTACTCAAACCATGGACAAATAATATATATTCCTTAAATAAATTGTAGTATTATTATTGTTGTTGTTGATAATATTATTATGAGAAGTAGGTACATTATATTGTAGGCCTAAAATAGTAATATATCTGTCATAATTTCTTCTAGTAAAAGGGTCATTCTACAGAAATGTCTACTTTTGGTATGGCAAGATGTCTTAAAATGACGTATTTCTTTTTCTAACATTTAAACTTACACCACATTATTAGATTTCCCTTTGGCTTTATGAATATGCATAAATGACAGCTTAATGATTTTTTAAAATTTTTTGTGCATTTATTTAAAGATTGCATGCACCATTTTTTTGTCACTGGTGTTACCTTGCTTCTTTGGCAGTACTATATGTTTTTATAAAAACATGTTATTGACCTCAAAATAAAGCATTTTCCCTCTGTAGCCTACATGACTGTGGGGACGAGCACTTCTGTGGTGTTTGGTATTCTATATAATTAATAAAAATAAAATATTGCCACTTGATGGCTCAAGAAGGTGTAATTGTTCAAATATATTGTTTTATTTTTAAAATGTAAAGAAATTGTAATTCTAAAGTGTTTTTTAAGTGTAATATTTCTGTAAAGGATAGGGACAGAAAAATGGACATTTTCGTAGAATGACCCAAAACCGAACTTTTATTTTGACGGGTTGTTAAGTCCTGTTTCAGTGTATTTGACAATGTTTTTTCTTAAATAAAATAATGAAAATGCTCATTAGGCGTTCTCTCAAAGCAGCTCTGGAAATGTTCATGTATTCATGTAGCAGCTAAGTTACTCGTATTGTTTGTGAGATGCTGAAAACACGAAAACACCAAGAGCGCGTCGCGTACTTGAGTATGTAGTAAGTAGACGAAACAGCACAGCTCATTCACCCAGAGACAATCAGATTATATTTTACATAGCAGTCTTTTGTGCTTTAATATTCACAGATCATGTCGCGATTTGATTTATTGTACAGATTTACTTTCGAATTATTCATCCATACATCTACCAGTTTGCGTGTTTTACGTGACATCTGCATTATACTGTAAATTCCATTTCTTTCTATATTCAAAGTATTCCCTGACCAGGGCTTCACATACCGGTATGTGCGAGAGTGAGATTTCGACAGCATGTCTCGTTCAGCTGGGTCTGCATCACTGTCTGTCTTGTCCGTCACCTTCTCCATATTGTTTTGAGATTTTAGCGCGTCTGTTCTCCCGCCCTTCACTCAATCAATGCTGTAGTTTTCGGAGCGCGACGTTTTCACCCAAAGCATTTTTTTTTACTCAGTAACGGATATGTTTTCAAATGTAGCGAATTACAATACTTCAAACAAAACATACTTAAGTAAAAGTAAAATTACTGATTTTAAAAACTACTTAAAAAAGTAGAAGTACACAAAAAAACTACTCCACCTCTGGATCACACAATACTCTTAGATCGACTACAAAATTACACTGGTGTTCAAGGACAAGCATTAAGCTGGTTCAGGTCATACTTATCTGACCGCTACCATTTCGTCTACTTAAATGGAGAGAAATCGATCATAATTTCGGCAAACTATGGAGTGCCACAGGGATCTGTATTAGGCCCTTTATTATTCTCAATATATATGCTGCCACTTGGTAATATTATAAGGAAACATGGAATTAGTTTCCATTGTTATGCTGATGACACTCAAATATATATTTCATCACGGCCAGATGAATATGCTAAATTATCCAAATTGACAGATTGTGTTAAAGATATAAAAGATTGGATGACGCGTAACTTTCTTTTATTAAATCCAGATAAGACAGAGGTAATACTTATCGGTTCTAAAAACCGTCCACCCAACCTTTCACAGCACGACTTTAACATAGTAGGATGCCCTGTTACTTTATCCGCTACAGTAAAAGACGTGGGCGTTACATTAGACTGCAACCTGTCTTTTGAAAAGCATATTTCATATGTTACAAAAACTGCCTTTTTCCACCTTAGAAACATTGCTAAGCTACGTAATATGCTATCAGTCTCTGATGCAGAAAAGTTAGTTCATGCATTCATGACCTCGAGACTAGATTACTGTAATGCTTTATTAGCTGGTTGTCCTGCATGCTCAATAAACAAGCTACAGTTAGTGCAAAATGCAGCCGCTAGAGTTCTTACTAGATCCAGAAAATATGATCATATAAAACCAATTTTATCATCACTTCATTGGTTACCTATAAAGTTCCGTATTAATTACAAGGTATTGCTTTTGACTTATAAGGCTCTAAATGGTTTAGCTCCAGTCTATTTAACGGATCTTCTATCGCCTTACAATCCACCGCGCTCTTTAAGATCACTGAATTTGAGGCTTCTGGTCATTCCTAGGATATCCAGATCCATCAAAGGAGGCAGAGCATTTTCACATTTAGCTCCGAAGCTCTGGAATAGCCTTCCTGATATTGTTCGTTGCTCAGACTCGCTCTCCCACTTTAAAACTAGACTGAAGACGCATCTATTTAGCCAGGCATTCATATAAATTTTTTATCTTACAGTTACTGTAAATTCGGCCTCTAGTTCATAAACGCCAGAGGAGAACTGGCCCCCGACTTAGCCTGGGTTCTCCCAAGGTTTTTTTTTTTCTCCATTGGGTTATCTGATGGAGTTTTAGGACACCATTAGGTGACTTGATGGAGTTTTTCGGTTCCTTGCCACTGTTGTCTTTGGTTTGCTCAGTTGGGGATATTCAAATTAATTAACCAATCATACCATTGATCAACTCTACCAAACTTGGATGTCCTTTTTTTTTTTTTTTTTTTTTTTTTCAGTAATAAACAAACATTGTTGAGTTGTTTTGATTGATACTGTAAAGCAGCTTTGATACAATCTGTATTGTGAAAAGCACTATATAAATATATTTGACTTGACTTGCCAGATTTTTCCCCGTGGCCATTTTGGATGAGCCGGAGAACTTCAAACCCTTGGAGAGGTATGTGAAAGGTACTGGTTCTGGGTGAACTGGGGCATCCACATGCTTTCGGATAGGGACTGGATGATGATTTAGATTGTTTTCTACTATATCAACAAAGAAATTAGAGCCATGTAATTCTAGGATATAGTTAATGAAGTCAGGGATTGACCTGTAACACTCATCAGGGGAGATTAATCTGATTAAATTATTATCATCCAGTCCCATCCGGAAGCAGGCATTAATAGTAGAGTTACCCCAGCTCACCTGATGATAAAGACTCAGGAACTCTTCCACATACCTCTCCACGATCGACCTTTGGAGTGGAGTTGTCTTCAGCCATCCTTGTACAGTTAAAGGTCGGTTCTTCTGTACGGTGTGTGCAGGCAGATGAAGAGGCAGCAGTCAAAAGAATCAATTTCATATCTTTACGATTTAAACTCAGACAAGGATAACAGGAGATATTAACACACCTAATACAAACGAGAACGACAAAGAGTGAGGGAGAACACAGGTTTACATACACCGAGAACAGATAGGGGAACAAGAACACTGGGCAAATGAACGGATAATGACAGGTAAACAGGTGAATTAACTAAACAATAACGAGGAGCGGGAAAATGGAAACGGGACTGAACCAAATACACAAAGAACGGGGGAAACAGGACACACATGTAACAGAGACGTGACTTGCTATCAGCAGGGCCGGCGCTAGCTATAGCCTAGGCAGAGCAGGCGATTGCGGAGCCTGCAGCTACAGTCCCGCACCCAGAGTTCCGCATTCTCAGACCCCTCATTTTTGAGACAGCGCCTCCTATCAAATTTGGTCGGATAAACATGTGAAGAACTTAAGCTGAAACGTGAGTATCGTCAATTTTATTTAGCGAATCATACTCATTCGATTTCTTTTTTAATCAAACTACTTTATATCTCATCGATACACCAACATATGAATAGTCCATTTAACATTTGTAAAGATAGTTTGTAACAAAATTTTAGCCGTTAATTTATGTGTTTTCGCCTTTTTTCTATTATTGCCATATGTTTTGCAATGTTTTATACATTAATTAATTAATTAATTAATTTCTTTATTTATTTATTTATCTATATGGACAGGCCATCATCCATGGCCATTGTGAGATACGCATTATCCCAATAACATCCAACTGCGGCCACAAATGGGTGTTCTCGTGCTGGTGGGGGTTCCCGTTTTCGCAGACTGAAACGCCCCCTTCTTCTTCGCCTCTTCTGCTGAACTGCAAACTGCCAACACCGTTAGTTTTTCTCAAACAGAAGTTTAATATAACAACATTCTCCAGTTATTATGTCCTAGTGATTCCGCGTGTATGTACACGCCGTCAAATGTCAGAGAAAAACAAAGAAAAATGTAGATCTACATCTGGCGAGCGATATTTTTTTTCCTAGGATGGTAGGGGAAGGGGAAGACTCAAATGGTATTGACCCCAGTGACGGGTAGGTTTAGGGACGGGGTTGGGGTAGGTCATATATTTATATATACATTAATGTACGTTAAGTCAACGGCGTTCATAAACACGCTGAAAAGCGATTATGCGTGTTGATAGCACGCCAAAAATGGAAATACGAATTGGCGTGGTCATAATAGCTATTCATGAGATCAGTCCCAGCGTGCCTTGCGAAACTCTTCGTGATTGGACGATGAAACGCTATCAGGAACGCCCGATGGGCTTTCTTGTGTCATTACGGGAACGCCCAAGCCGCAGCTGGACCCTCCTCCATTATCCTGGCAGGAGGCTGAGGAGGTGTTCCTCCGTGGCGCTATACTTAGGTATGCATGTAATTTGCATTTGCCAAAAGAAATATTATTTATTATTACACAATATTTTTGACAATGAAGATGACAATGAGAACATCTTTTATTTTAGTGAAGTCGAGGAATTTGACAGAGCGATTGCAAAAATAATGAAAAAAACAGAAAGTAATTATTTTACCTTATGCATTTACAGTGCATTTTACATTTATTCATTTAGCAGACGCTTTTATCCAAAGCGACTTATAAATGAGGAGTTTTTTTATGCAATTGAAGACGAAAAGTAAAGTCACTAACACAATTCTTTCTTCCTTTTTTCTTTGCTTTGTCCTATTTATAGCAAGATGATGTTTAGGTGATCGTTAAATAAAGTACAGAATTGTTTATTATTGGTGTTTTGTCTATTCTTATTTGAGTTTTGCTTCGCATTTAAAATATCAAAAACAGGTTTTGTAATGTTAGCATGGTATAATGTTAATTAATTAGACCATTATAGGTTGAACTAAAAGAAAAATTGGAATTTGAATTTAAAAAAATCATTGTAGCAATATAATATCACATAATATTTTTCAGAAGATAGTTCAATCTGTAATTGTATCCCTTCCATCAGTAATTTTTTTTCAAATACACCCACACTCAAAAAATAACTACTGGGTAATTTGTTAGTCAGAGTAAGAGAACACAATGAGGTTTTTTTTGGCACATGCATTAAGCAGGGAACGCAAATATTTATTTGGAAGACTTTAAATAAAACGAGACCGTAATATTGCATCCTATTGTTTTCAATGGCATTTGGATAGGGTGTTATACGATCTTCAGAAAAGCAGGAGGCGCTGTCTCGGAAAACGAGGGGACTGAGAATGAGGACTCCGAGTCTGCAGCTTCATAATATTGGAGTGCCTCGGGCTTTGAGGAGGGGCCTCCATAACCGTAACATCCAATATATAGTAAAGCCTGGTTCACACGGGACGATTTTAAAATTGTCGGACGATTTTCCAAACCTGAGAGACCCCACACACGGCGATAAAAAATCACTGGTCTAACAGTTTTGGTCGTACAGTGTGTGGTGCGCAGCCACACGGCAAAATCAACACATCACACACGAACCGATTTGACTCCCGAGCATTCCCAGGTCAGACGGAAAATCTCGCGAAATCCCTCGAGATCAAACGTGACTTCAGAGTAAACTATTATGGCGGACAAAGAGGATGCAGTGGCGATAGTTTAAACTATTAGAGAAAACATCCACCGGACTCTCTGGTGCGCCATGCGGCCGGCTGTTTTGATTTTGTTTGTTTGTCTTCCTCTGCGCCTCGTCACTTCGCTTTCTGATTGGCCACACGCCACAGTCCACAGGCTGCGTGCTCGTTCGTCCTCGGGGGACACCACACACGAGGAGAAATCGGGCCAAAACAATCCAACATGTTGGATATCCCCGATTTGAGATCGGAGCGGTCCAGACGTCCTTCCGAGCAGACGAGAGCAGTCTTAACACACCACACACGGCAGGAATATCTGATCAGATTATTTTACGATAATCGGAGCATCCTTAAGATGTCGGAAGGGGAAAATTGGGGCTAAAATCGGCCTAATTATCCTGCCGTGTGAACCAGGCTTAACCTACACCAGACAGGCAGAAATAGCCTACTAGCCTCATTGTTCATTGGATATTGTTGAATTGTCACTCATCTGCAGTTAAACAATTGTTTCCGTTTCAAAGCGGGTGCCGGCTTTTGAAAGTTTGTGTAATGGACGCATCCACCAGGTGCTGCGAAGCAAAAGCCTAAATAGGCACGCAAAGAAGCACAGCTCGTAATGCAGGTGTGTGAGTTGTCGTCATCTTTTGGAGTGATTGTAATATATATAATATATATATAAATATAAACTTGTAATGTAGATCAGCGTAATTTCTGGTAAAATCATTTATTACGTGTTTAAAAGAGCGCGAGCGTCATTAACATGCCCAGACGTGACGTTTGAATTTGCGCGTAGGCTACAATGAATAACATCGCGTCGAGCTGACTATAGTAAAAAAAAAAAGCTACAAAAGACAAGACGTTTGTATTCAAAGTTAAAAATAAAGGATCTCATATCTATGGGTTTATCTTCTAAATTCTGCAGATTACTAGATTATACCCTGACATCATAGCCTAGCTACTATACGCCAATATTATCAGTTTAGAATTTTTTATCTAATCACTAGTGATCGTGTCTTTCTCTTCACCTGATTTGTGTATAGCATATTTAAGGTAGCAGTGCAATGTATAATATCATATTACTTATATTAATAATATGACAATATCTGCAGTCAATATTGATTAAATGGGAGGGAAAAATCCTGCCCATACTGCAGTTATGAAAAAAATGATAAAAGCACATGTTCATCTCCTGAAGTGGTATTCTGGAATTGTGAATAAATTGAATAAAACAGGAAAATAACAATAACATCGTCATTACAGTTTTTTACAATCGCTATGACAGTTTTTTCAATACATTTAACAAGTTTCCTAAACTCTTAACACACCAACACACCTAAAACACACAATTGGCAAAACAGTTAATTTCATGCTCAAAATCACACATTGTAAACTAAACTACAAAACTAATTTTCAAAATACAATAATACACTAACACAATGCACTATGTCTAACAAAACACTGCAAACATGTTTCAAAATCAAATAATTATTCAAAACACTAACACATGTTCTCTTCCAACAGGAACATTTAGTCAATCATCATAACAATGACAAAAAAAAACACTATCATCAGCTGGAAACTGCATTATTTTGCAGTTTCCATTATTTTTATTCTGCATTATTACAGAAACTGCATTATTTTATGTGTCAGGTCTGCCCTTATACAATAGACAGTATATTGTATTGATCATAGATTGTGTTTTGCACTGTAGTTTCTTTTGATGCCTCTCTACATTTTTGTTTCGCTGGGTTTAGTAAATGCATGCATTTTGTTTCTTTTGCTGCAGAAATTCAATACAAATAAATGAATGACCATCTCAGAGTAGCTTTATAGAATGTACAGTTTATGAAAAAAAAAAGACAGAGACAGAATTGCTGCAGTAAAGACTTTATTTGCAAAAGGACATTGCTGCAAGATATACAAACAGAAAAAGCACTGGAATACTCTAATACAGTTTTTTACGATTGCTATGACAGATTTTTCAATACTTTTAACAATTTTCCAAAACTCTTAACACAGTTAGCACTACATCCGTCTGTGTAAGCTATACTATTAACACATTTCTTGTTGCTTTTACACAAAATGCATACAATTAACACAAATTTAATATGCTTGAACTTCTTTTACACACAAGCTCAAACAAGACCAAAACAATGGATTTTTACTGCCAAATTTACCAATGCTTTAACACTGTATGTCAGAACAGATAACACCATGTTCTAAACCTAACCTTACAGGCTTCATAGCTCTTACAGCCAGAGCTAGGGTAACTGATGAAATAAGAGATGCACGAAAGACTTGTGCCAGAGGTAGAAAGGGGACAGGTGGAGAGACCACTTACCAATATAGTACGTGATCACATGGGACAATGTGGCATTCCACCATTCCCGTACAGTCACAGCATGGTTTGACGCCCATCCTAGGATGATGTCCTTTTCCATGCTCCTTACTTCCCTTTCCTCAACCCCTTTGAGGAGTTTTTCTTATCCTGGATATGGAAGGTTTTTGACCATCATCCACAGGACCAAATGTCCCTCCTGGATCCAATGGATGCTGCATGCCAAGACATCACAGCTGAACACTGCCAGGGGTGGATAAGGCATGCCAAAAGATTCTTCCCACAATGCCTTGCCAGAGAAGATATCAGGTGTGATGTGGATGAGAATATGTTTATTAGATTAGAAGATTACTTTGTTTTTTAACAGTTTTTTACGATTGCTATGACAGATTTTTCAATACTTTTAACAATTTTCCAAAACTCTTAACACAGTTAGCACTACATCCGTCTGTGTACGCTATACTATTAACACATTTCTTGTTGCTTTAACACAAAATGCATACAATTAACACAAATTTAATATGCTTGAACTTCTTTTACACACAAGCTCAAACAAGACCAAAACAATGGATTTGTACTGCCAAATTTACCAATGCTATATATATATATAAATCACAACTGATTTCCATCTAGGAAACACACTCAGGTGTTGAGGTTCTTTCAATCGCATGACCATATGGTATAAAAGAGGACCTTTGGGCTGACCTTTTGTGGAAAGGAAACAATATAGAGCAACAAAAGAAAGAAAGAAAAATGTCTGCACTAGGTAGAGGAAGACATGTACCAGGACAAGGGAGAGGAGTGGGACAAGGACAAGGGAGAGGAGTGGGACAAGGACAAGGAGGCCATTTGCAGGCCATTCAAGGCCCGAAATTTTACTACTCATTCATTGTCATTTATTCATCTGGGAAATCAACATACTCATGTAAAGATAATGTGGTTTTAATTGACTACAAGTAATATGTGGTTAAGATTGATTACTGGTACTTTCATTATATTTCATTTTTTCTCTTTTTTAGTTCTCCCGATGGTCACTCTCTCAACTGTTCCCTCATCTTCCCACTCATCTCCACTCACCCTCTCCTGTGACATCAGTGGATTCTACCCTAACAACCTATCCATTCTATGGATCCAGAATGGAAAGGTTCTTCCTGAGCTTCCCTTGTCCATCCAGAATGAGGATGGAATGTATAATAGACATCAGTATCACACCTTGAGCGTGGAGGAGAGGAGCAGAGGAGGAGAGGTGAAATGTGTGGCCCAGCAACACAATGTGCAAGATCCTGCATATGGAACCATTGACCTTTCCACTGATGACCCACGTGGTATGGGAGAAAAGACTTTACTTGCCTTCTTGCACTTTTGCACTTCACTGCTCCTGGAGGACCACATTCCTGCAGAGTATATCTCACAACACACCTGCCTGAAAGTTTCTAGTGATCTGGAATACCTTGATTAGCTGGTTAAGGCGTGCTTCTTTAGGGCTAGACCCAGGGGCGTCATGCAAGCCAAAATTCTGGGGGGGGGGGGGGGGGGGGGGGGGGGGCAATCTGAGACTGTGCAATTGTTTTCTGACGGGTGATATGGATCATGTTAAGAGAGGTCGGGGGGTTTCTCCTCCTGAAAATTTTTAAACTCTGGCTGCTAAACATACCATTTCAATGCAGTTTGGGAGGGACAGAAATACCTTAACGGAGCTAGCAGCAACCCTCCTCTATCTGAGGACTAAATTAAAGTATCTATTTTGTACGTTTATGTAAAAGACAGATTGATGAAAGAACTGTAAGCTCAAATTCAAAAGCTTTTGAAGTCTACTTCATTAAAGCATGTTTACACACACACTTGTACACTTAGGCCTACTAAACATGATTTTAAAAACAGTACCATTGCAGTTTTTATGTTATGATTTTAATATTAATATGCGATGAAGGACTTTGAAAGAAGTTTGATTTTGCAGTTAGCCTACAACAAATTTAACACTCTCGTTTCAATGAAACTGAAACCAATTGAACCAGCTGGAGACTTTGACACAAGACAAAACAGAACAGATGTTTCAAAACCGATCAGATAACGTTACAATGGCTTATTGGCTTTGTATGGCAGGCAGTAACGTTAGCCAACTAGTTTATGGTTAGACTAGGCTAGCTATCAATAACTTTACACTGATACAACTTAAGTTAATGCTCTGAATTCGCAGCTAATATCAAATCCATAACTTTTTGATCAAGTTAAAATTTCCAGGTCAACCACAAATAATCCCACTACCTTTTAATATCATCCGATAACTAATTCAATGCCGATTTGTTGCTTTACGGAGAGTTGCTAGACTACACTGGCTGCAAAATTAATTTTGGAAATCGTGCATTTACTGTATTAGCTTCTTGTTTCAGATGAAGAGATGTGTTTAGCTTTGTTATCATCACGGAGGTCAGAATGAGGAAGTATACACAGGACCGCGTCATGCAGAAGGGCAGGATTATGGTCACGTTGAACCACGTGAGATGATTGACAGCTGTACAGCGAAATGGAGAGGGCTGAGATCATAACTGACGCAAATCAGTAAGAGGAGAGACAGAGCTCACTGTGTTCGCTGTTTGAGCTCTTCAGATCGCATAATTCAGTGGAAAATTAATAGAAATGTTATTCTGTATGAGGAAAATTTGCTAAATAAATCATTATTTCTCCAAATATGCGCACCATTGGACTAATAGCCCTGGCGGATGCTGTATATTGCATACATGTGAACACAAATAAACTGGAGAAGACGTGAATGATTGCTTTATGAGTGATGATTTCTTTTCGAAATAACGAACGTCATAGATTCATTATTTTGCACTCCCGGCATAAATTAAGAAATGAATGTCACTGCAAACCAGTTTTATCATAAACAGTGGTCAAATATCGAAGTTGGAGTCTTAAATCTTTCTAATGATGCTCAGTTTGTCCAGATCAAGTATTAGTTTGATGTTTTAACGGGTAGTGAATATTGAACAACAATTATCTAGCGCCATCTGGATTTTTTGACGCGAAAGAGGAAACAGAAACAGAAAAACAGACTTCATTTTTAATGATCACCAAACTACTGAATCCTCGACTGAGAGATGAAGAGACGAGGAAGAAGTACTGCGAGGCAGTCACGAGCAAGTTGGAAAAGACCAGGAACGAGAGTGAAGACGTAGAGGAGTTATGGGAACAGCAGAGAAACGCCTACGTCAAGTCAGCAGAAGAGGTGCTCGGCTTCAGGAAAGGGAAGAACAAGCCGTGGATCAGCAATAACACCTGGGGACTGATCGACGAAAGAAAAGCCACCAAGATAAGGATTGAAAGCACCCGCTCAGAAAGAATTAAAAACAGAATCAGAGAAGAGTACAGGGAGAAGGACAGGGAAGTGAAGAGGAGTGTGAGAAAGGACAAGAGGAGGTGGATGTCAGAGAAAGCAGAGAGAGCACAGAAAGCAGCGGAAAGCGGAAGGCAGAAAGAACTATACAATATTGTGAAACAATTGACAGGACAGAGTACCAGACAAACCGCAGCAGTGAAGAGTAAGAACGGGGAGCTGCTGAAGAGTAAAGAGGTCAGACTAGCAGGTGGAAGGAACATTTCCAGGAAGTTCTCAACAGGGAAGCACCAGAAGAACCACCACACGAGGAAAAGGAGGAAAGGGAGGAGATAGATATTCCAGTCGAGGCGCCAGATGTTGAAGAAATCAAGACCGCACTGAAGGCCCTCAAGAATGGAAAGGCCCCTGGAGTAGACCAAATCTCAGCCGAAATGCTTAAAGCAGACACCGAATGGACCAGCTTAGAACTGAAACGGATTTTTGGCCTCATTTGGGACCAAGAGACAGTTCCAGCACAATGGACCAAGGGACTCATTTGCAAAATTCCAAAGAGAGGAAACCTTCAGAGTTGTGGAAACTGGAGGGGGGTTACTTTGTTGCCTCTGGCCAGCAAGGTGCTCAGCAAGATACTCATTAACAGGATACAAGCTGGAGTAGATTCATTGCTCCGGAAAGAACAAGCCGGCTTCAGGAAAGGCAGAGGAACTGTCGACCAGATATTCATCCTTAGGAATATCCTGGAACAAGTCAACGAATGGAATGCTACACTGTACGTCCACTTCGTCGACTTTGAAAAAGCGTTCGATTCCATACACCGAGACAGCCTTTGGACCATCATGCGTCAGTATGGAATCCCTCAGAAACTGATCCAGATGGTCAAGACCCTTTATGAGGACTTTCAGTGCTCCGTTATGGACCAGAACGAGACAACAGACTGGTTCCCAGCGACGACAGGAGTGAAGCAGGGGTGCTGCATGTCAGGATTTTTGTTCCTCCTGGTAATCGACTGGGTAATGCGGAGAACTGTGGAGGGTGAAAGAACTGGAATCCGATGGGACTTCACTACCATGCATGACGACCTTGACTTTGCAGATGACCTTGCCCTTCTATCTTCAACAATGGATCACATTCAGCACAAAACAACCAGATTAGAGGACAATGCAGCCAAGGTTGGCCTAAAACTGAATAACAAGAAGTGCAAGATAATGAATGCCAACAGCAAGAGCGACAACAAGCTGAAGGTTGGAGAAAGCGAGGTAGAGGAGGTGGAGAGTTTCACGTATCTGGGTGCAAACGTCACTAAGGATGGTGGAGTCACAGGGGATGTCAAGAAAAGAGTGGCACTGGCAAGCGCGCAGTTCAAAAGGCTATCAAACATATGGCAAGCCAGCGATATCAGCAGGAAGACCAAAACCCCCTTTTCAAGAGCTTAGTCCTTTCAGTTCTGCTCTATGGATGCGAGGCCTGGAAACTAACCAAAGGAGAGGAGAAGAAGCTAGACATCTTCCAGACCAAATGCTTACGGAAGCTTTTCAAGATTCGATGGCAGCAACACGTCTCCAACAAGTCCGTTCTAGAGATGGCAGAAGTAAAGAAAATCAGTGAGGAGGTGAGAAGACGGAGATGGACCTGGATCGGCCATGTGCTGAGGAAGGACAGAACGGACGACTGTGCTGTGGCCCTCGGGTGGACACCTGAAGGAAGAAGGAAAAGGGGCCGCCCAAAAACAACTTGGCGGCGAATGGTGGAAATAGAACGAAACGGTGCAGGCTGTTGTTTTCTTTTTCACTATATACTTTCTTTATTTGGCAAAAAATAAATAAAGAACCAACCTACCAACACATGTTTGATTGCCTTCACAAGTTTGTGTTCTCTATATCATCAATTTTAGCAACTTTGAATGTTGCAATTTGTATTAGTTTATATATTAAATGTATTTTAATAACTATTCTGTATTTGAGCTGTTTCAGATCACATACTGACAAATTTAATGATTATAAACCTCCCAGAACATAACAAAGTATTAAGTAATTTTAGCTGGAGAAATCAGGTTATATCTACTGACAGTTATGCTTCAGTAAAACCTTGTTTTTTAGGTTGGTTGAATTCAGTCATCTTAAAGTCATTTCATCAGTCATCTTAAATCATTTATTTCACTTCAACAAACCCATTGTAGATGTTACCACATGAAGTACAAGTTGAACTGAATAAACATTTTTTTCAGTGTAGGACAACAGATAGGAAAACAGATGTACAATGTATCTGAAAAACCTGGAAAATTTTGTTCCAGAAACTTTGTAATTTTTTAGAATTGTATGCCTTTTTTCAAGTCATTCAGAATTTCACTGTGTTTTTTCTCTGTCACACATTAATTTCCCCCTTAACCTGTTAGTTCAGAGCTGCATGCATGTCTGAGTCTGTTGTTAGTGACTAAGTGACTAATGAATGTGTGAGAAAGTTTGAGATGAGTGCAGTGAAGAGAATGATAAAACTAGAGTAGAGTGAGAAGTGAAGTGTGGCTGAGCATGTGAAGCTGCCGTCTGTGCCGTTGGATGTAAAGGTCACAAGGCCAATGCCGGCTCCATCCACGTTGTCTTTGATCCAAGTGTTGAACTCAGAGACACGTGAAAACACCTCTGGAAAGCCTTTTATGGCACAGCCCAGGCTCGTCCCAAAACTCGAGATCCCAGCCTGGACCCACACAGAACCCTGTTTGCACTGTATCGGACCTCCAGAATCTCCCTGCAGAGGGAAGCAGAGAGCAGACTGAGAATCAACACAAGTGAACATGCAACAGCAGGGTTGTTTAAAGTCACCATGAAATCCATCTTTTTTTTATGAAATATAGCAGTAGTTATTATAAATGAATTATCCATGCACATCATGCGCATAATTAATTATGTGCACAACATCACTTGTCTAGTCGTTAGTCTTGTGTATTTAAGCCCTCATGTTTGCCCTGTCTCTGTCTAGTATTGATTGTAACCACTGTCTGGAAGCCCTGTCCATGTTCCTGTTTTAGTTTCGAGTTTTCATGCCTTTTCCATGCCGTTGTTTTATGTTTAATCAAGTTTTGGAAATAAAGTGAACCATTTGGGTTCTTGCCTCCAGTGGATTTACAGTTTTGGTCTGTTCCTAAAAATCATATGGCTTCAGAACACTTTTAATTTACTACACAACTTTACAACTTGTAATTAATGTAATATAGACTTATTTAAGATTATTATGGTGCTTTTTCTCATTTTGGAGCTTGACATACCCAGTCCTTGTTTACTATTTAAAATAGCAATGAATATATTAAAAGAGTGTCCACAATATTCTTAGAAAATTGAATGACAGAATTGTCTTTTTTTGTGTGACTCACCTGACAGATTCCTTTGTTTGTTCTCCCTGCACAAATCATCTGTGGTGTGATTGTAAGACCCCTCACACTCTTATACTGGCAGCTGCATTGTGAGCTGCCCACGACTGGGATTTCCACCTCCTGCAGTGTCTGAGGAACCGGCAAAGGCTCTGTCATACACAGAGACAGTGTTTGTGTGTGAATTACATGTTTACCCATGCTGGAAAAAAAACCTAAGCCTAAGCTGGTTGGCTGATCTTCCAGCTGGTAAAAGCTAACTAAAACCAGCTGAACACCAGCTTGGCCAGGCTGCAGACCAGTTTGAGCAGCTTAAACCAGCTACGACCAAAATACAGAAACGCCATTAATGGAGGTTTCATTCCACCATCACACTTACACAATAATATCTTGGCTGCTCATGTGTTCTTGTAGCTTTAAAGTAACACTAAGTAACAAGTTTAACCTTCATAATATATTTCCAAGACCCTTGTGATGGTACATCGACTTAAAATAAGTTAAATGACACGTCTGTCATAGCCTGACGTGGTCTGTATCGCTTTTACTGGCACTATGTAACTTCGGGTTTCGGGTAGGACCCGTGCACAAAAAGAACTACAAAATTCGACTGCTTTACGTCAAGCGCTACAATAGTCATTATTTCGTTTTTCTTCGTTTCTGATGTCACAATACATCATCCTTTCATGAAATCATGTAACATACTCTACCTTGTCTGTGGACATCGTTCATTCTAAAGCCGGTGCTGGATAAACAGCGAGTGTGCGTGCGACGGTAGGCTAGATTATTTACGACAGCGGCAATGGACAATTTCGTTTCCAACCAGTAGGGCGACCGAAGAGGAAAAATCCTTAGTGTTACTTTAACACCGTGTCCTAAGTACACGGGACACGACGAGCTATAAAAGGAGTTTTTGTCCTAACCAGCCGCCACGGCGACATGTGACGATTCTATTTTAGAAAAGGTTTCTATTTTTCTGTGACGTTGCACTGGAACAACAAACACTGCAGCTGTGTCCCAATGTGAAGGTTGCATCCTTCGAAGGCCGCGGACTTCAAAGGATGCAGCCCATGTGTCCTGCGAAGGAAGCACCATGTAGCCTTCGAAGGATTTCCTATGCGCAACCAGGTGTTCCCGATTACCACTCCTGGCACCAAGCAACAGTGCGAGAGTACAGCTGCCATCCTTATCATTCATTTGATATAATAGATTAAACAGCTATGGAGTCAGAATTGGCTATTTGTCATTTTTATGTTTTATATTTTACTGGAGGACATGGTGAGGATGTTTCACCCCCGATGTTTCACTTGTATTTAGGCTATATAAGGTTCAAATGTTCACTTACAGTATATCTTACATTGATGAGATTTTGTAGGCCAGTGTATTCTTTTTATTATGTACATAAATGGACAATGGTGAATATATTTATACAGGTTTTTAACCCTATTTGAATATAAAACCCAGTTGAATATAAAAAAAAGTGTAGTTCAAATGTTACTCCCGCTCGTCATCGGAAGCTGTCACAGTTGCTAGGCGACAAGAACAATCATCCGTAATTTTTTTTAATAAAAGTGCTGCTGTCACCGGCGCGCAATGACTTATGGTAGGATAGGCAGCTAAGGATCCATTTATGTATCCTTTCTTTCATGGGGAAACGAAGGGTGCATTTGGCGTCGCCTTTGAATCAGGGTAGCCTTCTTCGTGCTGAGATGAAGCAACCGGACTTCGAATACAGCCTTCAAAGGGTGGAGAATTTAATTGGGACAGCCTTCATCGCGCCGCGGTGATCCAATCGGCCTTCAAATACGGCCTTCAGAGGATGCAGCCTTCCCATTGGAACACAGCTTGCGTGTGGCAATGATAATCTCAGGTACTGTTTATGTGCTTTATTTAATGTTAAAAGCATGCAATGTGACTTTGAATATCATTTAGTGCTCCCAGCTTTGTAGCTGTAAACAACAATGTATTGTAGCAACAATGGATAATTCAGATCTTGAAATTAAACAAATGGAAACAAGACCGTTCAAACTGTGAACAAACAAGTGTATTCTTTGACAAAGATTTTTTTAGTAACTCAGTAGCCTATGTTTTTTTAAACATGTTTAAATGGTGTAATATTTGTGGATTTGATTATGTAGCCTACTTATCCATTTTCTTTTCCAGATTACTCTAGAGTGCTGTGCCCTTGCCGCGAGACTCCGCCCACACGTTGTTCTGATTGGCTGTGGGTTTTGATTGATTCTCACGCATCACACAGTCGCGTCACGTCTAGTGTGGACAAAGAGTATAGAAGCACAAGAGGCGAAACTCTGATGCTTTTCTGGTAACAGCCACTACGTGCGCTTCGACACCCATTTTGCGGTGAAGATTCCAACGGGAGTTACTGGACAGCAGCACAGATAACAGTTTTTTGAGGTAGTTTTTTCTTGCATTATTGAATATTTCCATTTTGTGCAACTTTACACATTTACTACTATTATTAGTTACCAACTCCACTTGACCTGAAATATATTTTGTACGTTTTAATCCCCTGGACCATGCAAACATGATGATCTTATAGAACATGATGCATTGCTGTGTCCGTTATTCTATCTAATTGCCTAATCCTAATTGCCACTTTTGTACAGTGGCTTTGTTTTTGTTTACATCTTGCTTTAACGGTCATTAATATACGATAAGAAGTTTACTGTAAAGCTATTTCTATTGCTGTTATAGGCCTAATAGTTGTTCAAACAGAGAGTCTGTAGGCCTACTACTGTATACGTGTTGTTGTAGCCATTAAATAAGCGCATTTAGTTTCATATTTGTTCAAATATTATAATGTTTTTTTTCCCCATGTTGATTATGAAAAGTGAACAGCATGAGTAGGATATGATATTGGGAGACATGAAGTGGGTCATACATGATTTTCACTCATTAGCCTATGTGTTTTGTAGAAAGCCTTTCTTTAAAATTAATTTCGTTTTGTATAAATTGTATCTTAATTTGAAAAAAAAATTAATCAACCAATTGCCTGGATTTAATAAATAAGCAAATATAGCAGACAATATAATCATGACATACGGCGCGGTCACTTGCATTGCTCGTGAACTTGAGCCATCTCATCATAAATTAACCGAAATATGCCTCAGACATGAGAAATATAGAAAGCTTGCAACTAAATCTTTAAACGAAACTATTCCAAACGAAAAGAAATAGGCTACTCTCTGATTATGTTGCACCTCACTCACATATGTCGAAATAACGAGATATTATGTTGAAATAACATTATAATAATAAATCTTTAAATATATTTGATTGAATGCTGAATGTTGTGCTTATTCAATTTAGTAAAATTAAAACTTTAGTTGTGATAATTAAAATTATTGAATATTAAATATTGAAGTTTTGCTCATTTAATAATAGTAGCCTATACAATAGCTATAAGTGCGCAGCTCCCCCCGTCAATGATCTAGCACCCCCTCGGCACCTGCGTTAAAAATTATCTGGCGCTGCCCCCTCTTTTTACATAATTATTTCAACCTAAAAATGACCTCTGCACTGGACTAAATACTATATGTATAATATATGACTGCCGAGTGGCTTTCACCCCAAAATGGCGGAAGCGTAGCGCTGCTGCTGGGCGCTGGTGTTGCAATGGAACGTTCTATTGGCTTTCACTTCTTGTAAATATATGTTCTCATCTGGTTATATGCTTGAACACTTTGAATCCATTCGCGCGTCAAGAGCGAAATTCGGAATCGAAACACGTTGGCGGCCATCTTTTTTATGTTGATCGAGCATTCATCGAGAGAGTCACTGCTCTGTATTTGCTTTGGAGAGCAGAACGACGCCGTGTTGGGGTCATCGTCACTGTATTTGTGTCCACCAGACCCTCCGGAGGCGAACCCAGTTTGGCGAGTTTCAGCATTTGCTCGCTCCATGAGCTGCGCCTGGATGACGACCACTTTCAGCGGTACTTCCACCTGTCCCGCGCCCAGTTTGAAAGACCTGTTGTGCCCATCGGAGCGAGGATCACCCTCGCCCTCATCCACCTAATCTGTCATTTATTTTTGTTTTAATGATAAATGGAGCCAGCCTACGAAAGTAATTAACCTGTCCTGTGATTTTCTCTCTCTCTCTCACACAACACTGTGTGAACTTATGCACTATAGTATGTTGGTTGACTTTACATTATAATAATATTTAATATAATCTAGATATGGAATAAATAGCATTCAATACAAAATGAATATGTGTCATATATTGAAATCAAGTCTTATGTGATAAAATATTTGCTTTGTTGTGCATTAGAACCACACCATATTACAAAATAATTTATTGAAGCATCCAGATACTTCACGTGACAGCAGCAAGCAGCTAGGCTCCTGATTGGTTAACGCGCCGAGAATTGGCGCCAAAGTTCAGATTTTTCAACTCGGGTGGCAGACGCGAATTCGCGTCAAACGCGTGAATGCACAAAAAGCACTTAAAGGAGTATTTCACTTTTAAAAAAACTTTTGCTGAAAATGTACTCACCCCCATGTCATCCAAGATGTCCACATCTTTCTTTCTTTAGTCGAAAAGAAATTAAGGTTTTTGATGAAACATTCCAGGATTTTTCTCCATATAATGGACTTCATTGGGAACCAAACGGTTCAAGGTCCAAATGACAGTTTCAGTGCAGCTTCAAAGGGCTTTAAACGATACCAGACGATGAATAAGGGTCTTATCTAGCGAAATGATCGGTCATTTAAAAAATAAATAATAGGGGTGTAACGATTCATCTACTACATCGATGAATCGATTTATATTCCTATGATCCAACTACATCGATCTGTGCTGGCCTTCCGGACGACATATATCGATCTAACATCGTTTTAAAAGGTAATCAATCGATTTTATCGATACTAGGAAATAACGCATTGGATTTAAGCAGGTCAGACTTTATATGGATGTTTTTTTCTTAGCACTTTTAATGATAAAGGCGTTAAACGTTACTCGATTCAGTCATTCATTCGTGACAAGACAAAAAAGATCGCATTGACTGACACACACCCACACACACACACACACACACACACAGAAAGGCTCGCGCCAGTATCGTGCGTGCGCACAAGACAGCATGCAAGAATACAGTTCTCTTTCGCGCTTGAACGAACAATAACACACACAATTATGCCAAAATGTCTTTTTGTCGAGTATCTTAACACAAGAGCAGTCTTACGATGGCCGTAAAGAGTTGCGAATCATGAGAGAATGAGGCGCGTGTGTGATCCGCGTCTCTGGAGCGGCTGGTCTTAAAGGGACAGTACACAGTATTCACTAATTATCCCTGTCGTTAAAGTTAATAAAAGAACAAAGGGAACAGAGAAAAACACTCAATGCTCTTGACTAAATAACTTTTGTAACTTTAATAAGGATTATTCTATAATTTATAATGTTTGCAGTGCAGATTGTTGAACTTAATTCAATGTCTGTATGTTCTACCTGTTAGACAGGAATGTCCAGAGATTTTTATCCAGACATCAATGGCTTATGATCATTATAGGTGTTATTATCATTTAGTTGTTGTTGCAAGTTTGAGTTGAGAAATAGCCTACACATTTCAGCATTATATAATTAATTGATACCTGATTAATTCCCTTACAAGAAACAACATGAATCTAGGAAACTTTACCCGCACTGTCCAGTATCTAGGTATTTATTTCAGTCACACTGGTTGAATTTTTGGCTAAAAATTTACTGAATTGATTTCAAGTCACTGAATCGTTTCGGATCGTATCGTTCTAAATGAACCAATATCGTCCTTGAATCGTATCGACAACCACGAATCGTGATACGAATCGAATCGTTGTTAAAACGAATTGTTAAACCCCTAATAAATAACAAAGTTTAAGTTCTATAAGCACAAATGCTCGCCTTGCTCTGTTCTGTGATGAGCGTTCGTGACTCTCCTGTTCGAACTCGTTCATCAAAATTAACAAATCTTTTTTCGAGTCATGACTCGAAGGGTCCTAGATAAGACCCTTATTCATCGTCTGGTGTCGTTTAAAGCTGCACTGAAACTCTCATTTGGACCTTGAACCGTTTGGTTCCCAATGAAGTCCATTATATGGAGAAAATCCTGGAATGTTTATCAAAAACCTTAATTTCTTTTCGACTGAAGAAAGAAAGACATGGACATCTTGGATGACATGGGGGTGAGTAAATTATCAGCAAAAGTTTTTTTAAAAGTGAACTACTCCTTTAATAAAATAATTCGCGCGTGACGCGGCAGACGCTCAATACGCGCCATTCGCGTCTACCGCACCGCGCTCTACGCCTCATTCGCGCCGCAGGAATTTTTTACGTGCGTAACGCATCTTTGCATTGACTTAACAATTGAAATCACCACTAACGTGGCCCCGCCCATGACACAATTTTCACAGTGAAAGCTGATGAACGATTTCATCAGAAAAAATCGACTCTTTTGATGAACGAGCCTGGAGTCGCTGGCCTCGCCGCCTTCAGCCGCCGTACCTGCTGCGCTTTCCGGCGTACATATCCTTTCCTCTGCCTAGAGTGTTGTGTGTGATTGCATTTCTGCCTTTTTTTCCCACCCCTCTAAAAGAGCGGCGTCTTTTTAAAGATGCCTTCCTGTGGTTCTTGCCGAGCCCCACTCAGCGATGAGGACCGCCATGTCATCTGCGTGTCCTGCCTGGGTGAGGATCACGCGGCCATCGCGCTCGCTGACGGCGGATGCCATCATTGTGAACGTTTGCCTATGGTGACTCTGCGGACTCGCCTAGCTTCGTTCTCCGAGCCCGCATCCCAGCCTGCCGTGACGGCAAAAGCCGCCCAGCGCGCGCCCGAGCTATCTCCAGCCCGCCAAAGCTCGCCGGTTCGCCCGCCAGCTTCGCTTCGCGAGTCGCTCCACGGACAGGACGCCGTCTGCCGCCGCATCCGCCATCGAGTTGGACGATAACACCGAGGCATGTTCTCTCTTGGCTTCGGATAGCGAGGATTGGGCGAGCTCCGTGGACCTCCCCTCCGCTAACGTTTCCCGCCAACCCTCTGGGAAGAGAGCCGGCATTGAGGCTGAGTTGATGCGTCTGCTCATCAAGGCCGTGGAAAGCATCGGCCTCGATTGGGAGGCACCCACGCTGCCGCCGCGCAACAGATTAGACGGGCGCTTTCTCGGGAAAGACGAGGCTCCGTCAAAGTCTAGGCCCGCGCCCTTCCTCCCGGAACTTCACGAGGAGGTTGCAAAGTCGTGGAAGGCCCCCTTTTCCGCCAGGATGCGTACCTCTACCTCCGCGGCATTCTCCGCTGTCGACGGTGCGGGAAGTAGAGGATACCTCGCCATTCCTCCGGTGGAGACGGCTGTCGCGTCGCATCTCTGCCCGCCCTCCGCTGACGGCGTGTTCAGACGACGCTCCCGTCCAAAGCCTGTCGAGTGACATCATCGCTGCACGGACGCGCTTACACCGCAGCCGGGCAAGCAGTCTCAGCGCTGCACACGATGTCTATTCTGCAGATCTACCAGGCAGACCTCCTCCTCAAGCTGGACGAGGAGGGACCCGGCGCTATCTGCGTGGCGGACCTGAGGAGCGCTACGGACCTCGCTCTACGCGCTTCTAAAGCCGCTGCACAAGCCATAGGGCGGAACATGGCCTCTCTGCCGTCGCCGAGAGACACTTATGGTTGACGCTGTCAGAGATGACGGAAGCCGAGCGCTCTGTGTTCCTCGACGCGCCCATTTCCCCGGAGGGCCTTTTCGGAACGGCCGTCAAAGACTTCGCGGACAGGTTTGTTGAGGTGCAGAAGACTTCTCAGGCTATGAAGCACTTCCTGCCGAAGCGCTCGAGCTCCGCTACAGGCCGCACCAAGCCGCCTGCTCGCAGCTCTCAGCCCCAGCCTGCACCGCCCGCCGCCGCCGCCGCCTCACAGCGGCGCCAGGCCCGGGATCAGAGACCGCGGTCTCGCTCCGCCGGACGCCGCCCCCCTCACCGCGGGCCCCGGCCGAGGATTGAGATCAAGCCCGAGGCCTCAAAGTCTTCCTAGCCGCCCTAGGAAAACGACGGTGTTCAGATCCCGCTGCGGCCGGATTTCCACCAAAACTTCTCGCTCGTTCAGTCCCATGCGTTGTGACTGTCCCAGTGTATTTTGCAGTGAAGCAGCCGGTGTCTCAGCCCGCTTGCCTGCACACAAAAGCTGTTTTTACGGCTACCCAGATAAATCCAATAAAGAGTGTATTTTCTGGTGTTCCGGCCTCGGCCGATGGTGTTATGAGTGTTGTAAGAATGCCCACGTCCCAGTGCCCATTCCCACACCCAGACACAGCCCGCCACGGTGCAGGGCTCGCACAAATAAAATCGACTCCGGTCGATTGTGCAAACAATGTAGTGAACGCGCCCATATCCCTATGCCCGCTTACACTACACGCTGCGTGTCCCTCGGTTTCTGTAAAAACGAAACCAACACACATTCAGTCGGCCCTAAACGACAGTGTTTTCAGTGCAGCAAATGTGCCCGCGGCCCCGCGCCCACATTTCCTCACAGACACGGCGAATCCCACGGGATTCGCCCCGCTCGCTCTCTCGGCGCCACCCGCCTTAGAGGAGCTGAGCGCAGCCAGGCTGCCCGCTGTGATCAGCGCGCCCCCCGCCTCGAATGCTGTAAACACGGCGCTGTGTTCCCAGCACACAGGGACTCTCGTGCCGCCGCTTTCCCGCGGCCAGAGCCCAGATTTCATTCTACCCCTAGCTATTCGCGCGGATGCGTGGTCAAGGCTTCCCGGGGTATCAGAGTGGGTGCTGAACACTATAAAGAGAGGCTATTCGCTACAATTCGCTCGACGCCCTCGCCGTTACACGGCGCGCGTCGAAACTACGGTGAAAAGCGAAGTATCTCATCTACTTCGAGCCGAGATAGCGAAACTACTGAGGAAAGGGGCTATAGAACCTTTATCTCAGGCTCAGAGCGAAGGGGGCTTATACAGCAGATATTTTCTGGTACCGAAAAAAGATGGTGGGCTCAGACCCATTCTAGATCTGAGGCTGCTGAACAGAGCGCTCGTGAAGCGCCAGTTCAGAATGCTTACGACCAGGAAAATCCTCGCGCAAGTGCGCCAAGGAGACTGGTTCATGTCAATAGATCTGAAAGACGCATATTTTCAAATACAAATAGCGTCCCATCACAGGCGATTCTTGAGATTCGCCTTCGAGGGCCAGGCATATCAATACACAGTCCTGCCGTTCGGCCTGTCCCTAGCACCCCGTACGTTCACGAAGTGCATGGACGCGGCCCTCGCCCCCCTGAGACTTCGGGGCATGCGAGTTTTGAACTACTTGGACGATTGGCTGATTCTAGCTCGTTCACGAACGGAGCTCTTAGAACACAGGGCCGCATTACTCGAGCACCTCGAGGAGCTGGGCCTTACAGTCAATTGGGCGAAAAGCTCACTGCTCCCCAGTCGGAGGATTTCCTTTCTGGGAACAGTGTTAGACTCGCTATCCATGACGGCAGGGCTGTCACCGGAGCGCGGATTGAATATTCAGCACGTCGCGAAATCCTTCCGCCACGGCTCTATAGTCCCGCTCAGAAGGTTTCAGAAAATGCTGGGTCTCATGGCCTCAGCAGCCTCCGTACTCCAGTTGGGCCTGCTCCGCATGCGCCCACTGCAGCTATGGCTAAAAGCACGAGTTCCCCCAGGGCGTGGACCGCAGGTCTATTTCGCCTCAGGGTCGACCTTCAGTGCATTTCGGCTCTGAAACCATGGAAAGCAACCGACTGGTATCAGTCAGGTGTGAGTCTGGGGATCCCCTCGAGTGTGAAGAGGGATTTCGTGTGTCGCTGAGAGCGGGCATGTGCCTGGTCACCTAAATGTGGGGCCAGACAGGCTGTCCAGAAACAACGTCCCAGCAGGAGAATGGTCTCTGCACCCGCAGACGATCCAGCTGCTGTGGGAAACGTTTGGCAAAGCGCAGGTGGACCTGTTCGCGTCCCAAGAAAACGCTCACTGCCCGAGATTCTTCTCGAAGAGCCGGGACGCGCTGGCCCATGTTTGGCCCCGCCGCCCCCTATATGCTTTTCCCCCTGTCTCACTCCTGCCTCAGGTGTTGGAGCGAATCAGGAGGGAGGGATGCCCAGTGCTACTCATAGCTCCGCTCTGGACAAACCAGTCGTGGTTCCCTGTCCTGATGCAGCTGACCAGCGCTGCCCCATGGCCTTTACCGTTGAGGAGAGACCTCCTCTCTCAGGCGGGAGGCTCGATTTGGCATCCTCGCCCGGATTTGTGGTCCCTGCACGCATGGGCCATCAACGGGTACCCGCTGACCTCCCAGAGGGAGTGTTAAACACGATCGCGCAGGCTAGAGCCCCGTCTACCAGCGGCTCTACACCTCGAAGTGGTCTGTGTTCTCTGCTTGGTGTCAAGCGCAGAGCTTTTCACCTGTAGACTGCGGGGTTACGGAAGTGCTTTCCTTCCTTCAGGAGCTACTGGATAAGGGCAGGTCCCCTTCCACGCTCAAAGTATACGTGGCGGCCATAGCAACGTTTGTAAAACCGGTGTCTGGCCAGTCACTAGGAAAGAACGACTTAGTCGTGCGTTTCCTTAGAGGAGCTCGGAGGCTAAACCCTCCCAGGCCCCCTTCAGTCCCGACATGGGACCTTTCCACGGTCTTGGAGGCCATGAAAGGTGCCCCATTCGAGCCAATCCAGTCGTCAGACATGAAACACTTGTCTTTCAAGACAGCGTTTCTTATGGCTCTCGCTTCAGTGAAGCGCGTAGGGGACTTGCAAGCGCTCTCAGTGAGCGCGTCATGCATGGAGTTTGGACTTAATGACTCAAAGGTCATACTCAAACCGAAGCACGGCTACGTGCCGAAATCCCTCAACACACCGTTCAGGGCCCAGGTGATTTCCCTGTCTGCCCTTCCGGTTCTCAATGAGGAGAAGGACGCGAGTCTCCTTTGCCCTGTCAGGGCACTAAGGGCTTATGTGTCCCGCTCGTCTGGTTTCAGACAGACTGAGCAGCTTTTCGTTTCGTTTGGCGGCCGTGCTAAGGGACTTGCCGCTTCGAAACAGAGCCTATCCAGATGGATAGTCGGTGCCATAGCGCTGGCTTACACTTCTAAGGGCCTACAGTGCCCTTTGGGTGTTAGAGCGCACTCCACAAGAGGCATGGCCTCCTCGTGGGCATGGTCTAGCGGGGTTACCCTGCAAGATATTTGTATGGCCGCGGGCTGGGCCTCGCCGTCTACATTTATAAAATACTATAACCTGGAGGTTCCCGCCTTGCAAGCTAAGCTTTTGGCGGTATAAAGTTCAGTGCTATCTGCCCGCTGTGCGGCTCAGATACTGAGTTTGACCTGCGTATCGCTCACTGACCGGTATAGCAGCTTATTAAAATGTCGACACACTTGTGGCCACCCAGTTCAGGCTGAATGTTCACCCTGACGGTATGGTCTATTTGTCACATGATCAGCTCCTTCGGATGCTATTTAAAGGGAATGATGCTTCTAGCCTCTCTTCCCTCACTCTCTGTGAGTTTATGGTGATTATGCACTATATGCGCCCCGGGCTTCGGCCCCTGGGACTTTGGTGTTGGATCCCTACCAGCACGGCGTGTTGCATTGTGTTCCCCATAGCGTAAGATATTACGCAGTACGAGAGATACTCTCGTAAGAGAACGTACTCGGTTACTAACGTAACCTCGGTTCTCTCTAGAGAGGGAACGAGTACTGCGTATCTTGCCGTGCTTGGAATACGCTCTGGTTCGCTTCGGCGATGAAAACCAACGTAAGAGCAGCTATCGAGCCTAGATATAGGGCGAGACCACGCCCTTTCTGGCGGGACGTGACGATATGGGCGCGAAAGGCCCCCATTCGTCGTGACGTCACGCAGAGCCTCTCTCGATAGGCTGCTGCTATTGCCGCAGGGCAGCCAATAGGCGCGCGAGCTGTCTCGCCTGTGTCTGCTTGCTGCTGCAAAGCGTTTTACATTAATAAAAAATTAAGGATAATTTTTGGCTTCAATATCTCCTGGAAAAAAGTTTTCCCCATAGCGTAAGATATTACGCAGTACTCGTTCCCTCTCTAGAGAGAACCGAGGTTACGTTAGTAACCGAGTACGTTTTCTGCAACAACCCTGACACACAAACCGAAAACTAAAAACATTTATGTAACACTTTACATTAAGGCTCATTAGTTAACAACATTACTTAGCATGAACTGCACCTATAAAGCATCCACTAATCTTTGTTAATGTTAATTTCAACGTTTACTAATACTTTATTAAAATCTTGTTAACATTAGTTAATGCACTGTGTGAACATGAACATACAATGAACAGCTTTATTTTTTATAAACTAACATTAACAAAGATTAACAAATACAACAAATTGCTCATGGTTAGTTCATGTTAGTTAATACATTAAATAATGTTAACTAATGAACCTCATTGTAAAGTGTTACCAACATTTCTGTTAATTACAATAACTTACAAGCTAAAAAAAATATTTGTTGAAAAACCTTTTTAAAAAATTAATATTAACTGGAAAGAAAAAAACGTAATTAACTAAAACTAAAGCAGAAATAAAAATAAATTAAAAGTAAATAGCAGTATTTAAAATAAACTAATAAAAAAAACTAACAAAAATTAACATATATACCTATAATAACTACTATAACTATAATATAAAAAAACACTGCATAAAATACATATCTTAAAGTTGTGTATTATAGTTTTGGGACACTCACGGTTTTTGCCAATGTTTCCCCAACCTGTAGCCCAGCAAGTTGTGGCGTTGTGAAAAACACTTCCTTTAGATGCCAGGCAGACTGGACGAATGTATGGAGTGAAGGTCACAGGTTGCCTCAGTTTCATCAGGGAGATGTCATTATTGAAAAGGCTGTTGTTGTACTCTGGATGGACGATGATGGACTGAATACCAACTCTCTCTTCATTTGTGTTGGCAACAGACGTGCTCTGGGTTTCTCTTCCCAAGTACAACGTCCAGCTGCTGATGTTAGTCCTGATGCAATAGACAGTTGGAAATAAACATTTGCTTTGCGCTACAGAAAAGCTTCAATACATTTGTAACAGACTTATGGAAACAGTTAAAAAGTGAAGTTAAGAAATATTAGAAAATCATGCGATCCTTCTTACGAGATGATGCAGTGAGCAGCCGACATCACCCACTGGTTGTTGATCAGGGTTCCCCCACAGATGTGTCTGCCATTGAAATGTATACTGACCTGCCAGGGCCAGTTACCCGCAGGGGCGTTTGTGCCGCCCACTATGCGTGTGTTTAGGGGAGCTACCCCACAATCTGCAGACAATAAATTATAGATCACACATTAGGGCTGCACAACTATAGAACCGAAAATTGTGAAATGACGTAAGGCCAATTTATACTTCTGCGTCGGGTGCGCGCGGTAGGTACGGCGTAGCATACTCACAGACGCGTGCCCTTCGCAGTACCCTTCGCCGTAACCTGACGCGCACCTCCTCAAAAATGTAACTACGCGTCGCGGCAACGCGGACCGCAAGATCTGTGATTGGTCGGCTTGGTAGCATCGCGTTTCCTCCTACGCATTTCCGCCGTGTTTTTCTGCACCGCCCGCCATTTTTAAATTCTAAGTACAGCGAAACTGTTAAAAAAACTAAAAACTTACTGCTTTTCCACCTCGATAAGCTCCAACTCCAATGTGATCCACTCTCTTTCAATCGCCATTGCTTGTAGTAGCCTAAACTCAAAACAGTCGCGAGGAATCTTCTTCTTCTCTAGGAACCGCGCGGAATCTAAACACAGTGGAACATTAAAACCCTCCGCTGCCAACTAGTGTTTCGGCGCTGTACTGCAGAGCAACGCAGACCTAAACGCAGAAGTATAAATGCTCACGACGGCATCGCCTACGTGCGTAGCCTACGCCCTACACTACGGCGTACACTCGACGCAGAAGTATAAATTGGCCTTTAGTGCGATTATCAAATCGCAAATACTGTTATTTAAAGGGGTGGTTTAGAATTTTGGACATCGGACTTCATTTCCAAGTGTGTTATTTATCAGTGGAGACAGTTTTCAAAATTGTCATCCAGTCCTTCAAATTGCAGTTTGCCGGTGCTAGGCTAGCGCGAGTCAATGGTCAATGGATTTCTAACATTATTCTCTCAACAGACATTTACATCGATAGTCTGGCGTTATAATTTATTTGCTTTTGGTGTACTGTGGAGTGGGTAAAACTGTTTTTAATGGCAGGCTAACAGATACCATTGACTCGCGCTAGCCTAGCACCGGCGAACTATGCAATTTGAAGGACTGGATGAAAATTTTTGAAAACTGTCTCCATAACACCCAGGCTAACTTGGAAATGATGTCCAAAATTCTGAACCACCCCTTTAATATTTGAGTAGATTGCATGTTTTAGAGAAAAGCCTGGAATTAAGATGGCCAAATATATTAGTATATATATATATTAGTATATATATTATATATATATTAGTATTGTAATTTTACAGGTGTAATGTAAAACACAATTAAAATAATACTTCTATCATTCGTTTTCTTATATATTTTTTTATTTTACAGTGAAGTGATGCAGTAGTCATATTTTTTGTTTGTTTTTTATTCAGTCATTTTTTATATTTTAATTTAGTAATAATAATAAATTTATTATTAATTGAATTAATAATTAAATAAATTAGAAATAGTCGGGACCAAGCACAAAATTCTCGATAAGTTATGCAGGCTAGAATAGATTATTTTAGTCAAAATTGCTGAAAAATCATAAATACGATCACTTGCAATATGATAAAATTGCATATCACTTCTGATTAATAGATGGCGCTTTAACCAAATTGATGTGTGGTCAGTGTGAGGAGACAATATCTGAATCTGAAATCGCTCCCTAAACACTTGTTCACTATTACCTATGTTAGTTCACTAATACTGTTCACTTGAAGGAGTGAATAAAAATGAGTGAGCGAATTCGGTCAGCCGTTGAGAGTACATCGGTTGTACACTTGCTATTGCAGTGCAATAATAATAAGTGAATAAGTGCACTCAATAACGTCCACTATGGTTTCGGACACTACAGATGGATGTCCCCTCAAATAGCGCCCTGTTTGAGGGTATAGGAGGTATACTCTGACATGTAGTTTAGTGTCAATAAAAGCGTTGCAGAGTTACAGCCTCAGAATCAGCTTGCCACCATGCCATCAATTTCATTGATGAGTTATTTGAGAACGGTTTGTTTAATCAAAAAGCTTTAAATACATTTTTCCAGCATGGTTTGTAAATGATCTCTGACGATTTCTGTGATAATCAGGCCAACAGTGTAGGAGTTTGAAAAAGGTTTTCAATATGCCAAAGCATTGGGGTTTTTAGCCTTGTGTTCAATTTGGCATGCTGTTCATCAAAATCGTTCGTGTGTTATTTGAGAATGGGTTTGTTTATCAAATAGCTTTTAATACGTTTTTGCTATGGTCTGAAGATGATCTGTGCCAATTTTGGTAAATTCGGACAAACCATGGAGGAATTAGAAAAAGTAGGTTTTTTGGAAAATTCTAAACGGCGGAAACATTTTCATGATGGAAAATCACATCATGGTGCAATCGAATCGCCTTGAGCCAAAAGATGACTGGAATGTGATTCTACAAGTTAGACTCTCCCCACATCGGAAGGAGGAACATGACGTGCTATCAGAACCTGATTTCACCAAGAGGTCCTCGCTGCAGCCTGTAGCACGATGACGTAGCTGGATGGTCCAATAAGTAGTGGATGGAGGTGTGTTTTGGTCATAGACGCATGCGCACTATAGTCAAGTCAAGTCATCTTCATTTATATAGCGATTTTAACTATGTAGATTGTTTCAAAGCAGCTTTACAGAGACAAACATTTTAAGGTAACAGGGACTGTTTTGGCTTTATAGCGGTTCTTGAATAATGTTATTTTCCAGCTAAAGTTAGTTTTGATTGATTCACTTAATTCCGTCGAAATGATAATTTGTTATTAAATTAATTACATTTTTTTCACAACTGCGAGTTTACATCTCGCATACTGACTTTATTTATCAGAATTGTGAGATATAAAGTCAGAATTGCGTGAAATAAAGTCGCAATTGCGTGTTATAAAGTCAGAATTGGGTGAAATAAAGTCAGAATTCTGTCTTTTCTTCTCCAATTCTGAATTTATAACACATAATTGCGAGTTTATATCTCCCAATTCTGACATCTTTTCTCTAATTGCGAGTTATAAAGTCAAATTCTAATGGAAAAATTACTTTTTTTAAACCTCATAATATCTCACAATTCTGACTATATAAAACGCAATTGCGACTTTATACCATGCAATTCGGACTTTATATTTCCCAATTGCGTATTTTAAAGTCAGAATTGCGAGATATAGGCCATAATAATGCAATTCTGAGAAAAAAAGTCAGAATTTCACAGTAGCCTATATATCACGCAAATCTGACCTAATAACAAACAATTGCGACTTTATATCACGCAATTCTGACTTTATAACCTGCAATTGCGACTTTATATCAATTCTGAGATAAAAAGTCAGAATAGTAAGATAAAAAGTCGCAATTACCTTTTTTATTTCTCACTCTGTGGTGAAAACAAGCTTCCATAGACATGTCTTGCAGACACTGAACAACAAATTAAGAGGAACCTCTATGTAGGCTACAGATCACTGTGGAAAATATAGCCATTAAAGAAGGAACTCTTACCAGGCAAAATATCATTAAGCACTTTTTTTTTCTTTTTTTTTGGACATCTGACCAGATTTATTTTCTTGATGCTGTTATTTTTTTTGCATTTTCCCTTGAATGTGTACTTATTTTAAAATGTTTACAGACATTGTATTGTACCTTTAAAATTACAGAGACAATTAGGCTACTTGACAAATTTTTGCTTAATTCCACTCAACAGCAAATATGACCTGAATAAAATAAAATGGCTTTATTTTAAAATGTCCTATATACACGCATTAAAAACATAATAATAATTGCGGTGAGGACATGCTATTAATCTATCAAATTTAGGTTTAAAATCATGTGATGTTGAAAATAATGTAAAATTAACTATTTAGCATGTAGCCTAGAGTGAAACTCGGATAACTTAAGCATCCCATTTATGTAAATAATTACTTATTTGTCAATAATTACATATAACTAGCCTATTTAACAGTACTAGGCTACTACTAAACAGGTTAGAACATCATCTCAGTACAATATTGCAACTTTATATAACGCAAATGTGACCTAATAACACACAATTGCGACTTTATATCACGCAATTCTGACTTTATAACCTGCAATTGCGACTTTATATCAATTCTGAGATAAAAAGTCAGAATAGTGAGATAAAAAGACGCAATTACCTTTACATACATGTCACCTCAGACCAGCTAATTATAACCCAGAGATCGGTACTGCGCATGCGTCTATGACGTCACCAAAACACACCTCCATCCACTACGTATTGGACCATCCAGCTACGTCATCGTGCTACAGGCTGCAGCGAGGGGTGTCTCGATTTCACTTACATGTTCCTGGATGAACATTTTTGTTGATCCTGAAACAACATTCCATCAACCATCAACATCAGAACCATTTCTTCCTAGCTCTAACAGTTCAAAAGTTATTAGCATAAACATAAGTGCAACTTCAGACAGTTGGTGGTGCTGGAGGATTGAGTGAGAGATTCCGTATTTGCTGTGGTTAATGTTCAAACTGTCCTCACATTTTAAATCATGATAACAATGACAATTAGAAAATTTCAATTAAATTTTCCCCAAAATCGTATAACTTGTGTCTTGTGCTGCTCTTACCGAATGTCTGCTGTGCATTTGAGCCTGCGGAGAAAAGAGCAAACAATTTCAAACTTTCAGAAATAAAATCCTAAAAGACAGTTCAACAGAAAGGACGAAAGACCTGAAATCCTAGACATGAAACTTTTCAAGTAAACGCATCTTCCTTTAAGGATGTTTTGATAATTATGGAAAGGAAAATAGTGATTAAGAAAATGATGCTCTGTAGTGAATCTCAAGGAAATCTACTCACGTTAACATTTGACTCGGCAAACACACGGCTTACTGTATATACTCATGATGAAACTTACCATCCATACTCATCATGGCGATAAAGCTGATCAAGATCCCCGACAACTCCATGGCTGAAGGGAAGTGTTGTGAAAGAGAGGCGTCTTGCCTCTTATATTTAGACGTGTACACTCTAAGAAATAAATCCGTAAAATAACAGAAAAAGTACTGGCAGCTCATTACCCGGACTTTGTCCCGTAATTAAAAAATGGAAATTTTCTGTTAATTCACAGTGTGCCCACTGTAAATAAACCGGAAATTTTCTGTTATTTAATGGTGTATCTATAGTAAAAGACTGGACACTTTCTGTCATTTAATGATGTATTTATATTAAAAAACAGGACACTTTCTGTTATTTAATGATCTAACTACAGTAAAAAAACGCAAATATTAAATAAATCCATAAAATAACAGAAAATGTACTGGCAGCTCATTACCCGGACTTTGTTCCGTAATTAAAAGATGAAAAATTTCTGTTAATTTATGGTTTTCCTACAGTAAAAATAAAACAGATGAATTTAGGCAATATACCTACAGCAAATAGAAATTTTACTTTTCTGTTAGTTAACAGTGTAATAACTTGTTGAAAACATTTCAAACAAATCTTCTGTGATTAAAAAATATTTTTATTTACTTAAAGATCTACAACAATTCCATGAAAACTAAAATATAATAATAATAAAATATAAGGGAAAAAAACACAAAAGGGACAAGTATATATAGTTTCTCATCTCTAAATTGTTTCAAGTCTGCTTATTCATGACACTTTGTTAACATTACAACAATTGCATCCACTGAATAAATTATTTTAAAATGTGTGAGGGGAAAAGGTTTTCCAGAGGAACATGGATTGGGGGGGTACTCTTCTTGTCTTCAGGTAAGATGAAGGCTGTCAAAGAAATACAAAACACTATTACTGACATACAGAATGTGTCAAAACAAAGAAAAAGATTCTAGGTGGGGAAAACTCATCACTCACCAAGAAATGTGTAGTGAATTCTTCAGAGCCACCGGACTGACTGGACCAGGTCCTGGTAGGACTGCAGACTCGGGGTTTAGCCACCAAAAACTACAGAGGGGAGAGAACAGTATGTGGCCTATCCATCATGATGTTTCAAATTTAGTTACCATGTACTGTAATGGTTCAGTCTGCGTATTAACCGTACCCGTGTCTCGCGGCGAGAGGCCTGCATCACGGCCCAGATGTCAACCTCCAGGTTGTCGTTGTTCTCTCCGTGCCGACACAGCTAGAGGGTTCAGGGCTGGACGTAGATGTTCATCAGGTAGATTACTGTATACTGGATCTGTTTGATGAGGAAGTGCTGATCCCGGTCTATCGCCTAGATGAAGAAGTGATCAGTATGTTCAGTTAAAGTTCCATTTTGAGATTTGACAAAAGCTAAAACTTTACATGGTTTTTCGAAGTTGTTCATACAGGAACTTCAGCAGTCTTGGAGGAATGTGTATACGTTTGGTTTCCTTCATCTCAGCCTTTTCGGCCTTCGTTCAGGATTTCTGCACAGGAAAGTTGGATATGAAAGGAAAAAAAAAGAGATATATTTTAGCTACACAAGAAATTAAATGAAGGAAAATGAACTACAAAATATCATGCAGACCAGGTTGAGGTTGAAAAACAATTGTACAGTATTTTACGTTCGTTAAATTATTAACTATAAATAATCAGCCTAATTCTTTCAAATTAAAACACTGTATATAAAATGCTAAGACTTTTGTTTCCAGTGGACTCCAATTGCATGTCATGTTAGCTTGTCTGCTAAACTATAAATTATAATATGTTTAATTGTTTTCAACTAAATAAACAGAAACACAATAACAATCTATAAATCATTTAATTAAAAATGTGTTGCTTACCTTTATATGAACTCCAGGATAAGTGCCATTTTCTTCAGGTATTTTGTAGCTCACTGCCTCAATGAGGTAGAGATGTGGTCAATAATGACAGCAATCCTGAATATTCACCACCTTAAACAAAAAAGATATTATATTAATAAAAATATTACATTAGACGATCACTTCAGAAAACCGGTTTAAAAGGGTAGTTCACTTTCAAATGAAAATTCTGTCATCATTTACTCGCCCTCAAGTTGTTTCAAACCTGTATGAATTTCTTTCTTCTGCTGAACACAAAGGAAGATATTTTGAAGTATGTCGGTAACCAAACAGTTAACTAGAGCCATTGACTTCCATAGTAGGGGAAAAAAGTACTATGGAAGTCAATGGCTCCAAAATATCTTCCTTTGTGTTCAGCAGAAGAAAGAAATTCATACAGGTTTGAAACAACTTGAGGGTGAGTAAATGATTACAGAATTTTCATTTTAAAGTGAACTATCCCTTTAAACATAGTTGTTGAAATACTCCCTATACAATTTGTATTTCTACTGATCTTTGAAGGGGGTAGCAGCTATTCAGCAACCACCTTTTTTATCAACATTTTTCCTCATACTTTAAATTTAAATGTGTGTTGGCAGTGATTAATAATATAAAAAAATGCTAATAAAACAAAATACAAACCCATAAGCAGCATGCAGGTGGTGCTTGGGATGCAAACTAACTTACAGCAGCAAAGTCCTGTCAATAGATAAGAAAACAACAGAAAAACTATTAAACAAACCGAGGAGGGATCTGGTAAAGAATGACTAACGTTACAGGCAAAGGAGTAACGTTAGATAATAGCAGTCATGTTAAATGTAAATTAATATTTCATGGTCAATATTTGGGGTTTAAAAGTCGTGTGTGTGTGTGTGTGTCGTCTAAAACAAAAACGTAAACATAACGTTAACTTACCTCATTTGGCAGAAAAGGTGGTGGTGTTTTCCTTGCAGCTGTAACTGTTACTGCATCTTCACACACAGTATCTTCACGTTGTATCTTCATGCCTTTTAAATCAAGCACGTCTTAATGGCCTTTACTTTTCTTGACGATTCCTCTGGTAGTTTTTGTTTGAAGGCATTAAATTGCTCCAAAAACACTAACGTTAGTAGGCCTACTGCATTTTATCACAGCTGGTTAACGGATGCGCTGGCCAAGAAATAAACCGCATCACCGACAAATAAAAGTACATAAACCAAATTACAACGAGGACACACTATGACACATATATCAGGGAACCTCCACGAGTGTATACTAAATATTTTAATGTGTGACGATATGCAAAACATGATAAACGCTACGGCTCCGACATTCATTTGCCTAACATGCCAGATGGCAACTAAATAACGTCATGTTAACAGCTTATTTGAACATAAATTTCGTATTTTACCACAGAAGTGTCAGAATGGCTTCCACACACCCGAAATCCGACATTAAGAAGCAACTTTGGCCGCGTTCATCTGCGTGTGTAATGGAGGTTGCGTCTTAAACTTTTCGCGCCGCCAGGTTCTTGTTCCCACAATGCAACGCGTAATTCAAAATAATACGGGTAAATGACCTGTAAAAGACAAATACGGAAAAATCCTTCAAATTTATATGGTACATTGTACCTTAGTTTTACGGAATTTTTTTACAGTGTATATCTGGTCAATGACAAACATTTCATAATAAAACAGGTTTGACTAGTCTCATTCTTTCCTGTAAATGCATACTTATGGTGATGCTTATATTAGCTCAAACATAATATTTATCCTATAAATACACAGAATTAATACTTTCACATCTTGACAAAAAATTGTATTTCAAATGATTTTATGATATTCTATTTAATATATTATATATTGTGATGGAAATGAAGCCACATCTGAGATCAGATATAATTTGTGGAGGAAAACATTATATAAATAATTTTAACAAATATTTAAATGTTTTATATTACTTCCACTCTTAGTCTAGATTTTTAAAGTTTAATATTTTTGTGATTCATTTTAACATTTAGATTTAGATTTTATGTTGAAGTTAAAAATCAACCCCTGGGACACAGTGTCCATATTTATGAGTTATAAGTTATGAGTCCGGTTCATCGAATATTTGATAGGTTGATAAAGTCAATGCAATTTGATGTCACATTATAGCAATGCTTGTGTTTGATGTCTGATTTGGAAACATAAAGATTTTATACTTTGTACCTCTAAAAGGAACAGAATATAGTTATAGTTGTATTGTGTGTACCTTTGACTTGGTTAAATAGCTTTGGATATAGCATCTAATAAATAAATAAATTTAAACTGGATGTGATTCTACAAGTCTTTCCACATCGTGGAAACGTGACTTGCTATCAGAACCTGATTTCACTTAATTTTCCTGGATCAACATCCTGGAACAACATTCCAGTCAACTATCAAAATCACATTTGTGGGGCAAGTTTACAGTTTATGTCAGGTTTAGACTTAAAACAAGTGTTTGGTGCTTCTACGTCAGTGTTATTCGCCTACCATTCACCTATCATTAGGTTTAGGGGTAGGGATTTGGTTGTGATAACATTTTCTGAAAGGAATGTTGTTCCTGGATCAACAAAATATATTGACCCAGGAACACATCTAACTGCAAAATCAGGATGTGATTCAGAGTTATGAAACCACTCATGTGTTATTAAACCACGTATTACTGTACAAAAGATTTAAATAGAGTCAAAATTATTGGAGTATGTTTTACACGAAAAAAGCCTACAATTTCGGTCTACCGTAATGTAATATTTAATTTAGTTGCCATTTCTTTGTAATTATTTGTGCAATTTACTAGCAATTTCTGAGTGAAAATAGTTTCAAAGTAAATCCTACACATTTTTTCAGTGTACAAACAAGGACAAGGTTTGGCTGGTTAGCTGATATCCCCTGTTGGTAGATGCTGCATTATTTGGGTAAAATGCATCTTTCTCCATTGACGGTCAATCAAAACCAGCCATGTATTGTGGTAAAATCAATCTTTTTGCATGCAACTGATAAACGTGACCCTGTCTTTGCGATGTAAAGGCAGCTATGGATAAATAGATGCAAGGGGGAAAAGACCAACTTTTGAACTCTGAGAAAGTTATTAAGAAATTTGATCTTTTAGGCTTTAAGTTTCACCAACCCTGTAATTAATGTCTTCCAAAATTCAGTTGGTCAAACAAGTTTTCATGCAGCAATAATGTGTTCATTCTTCATCATATTACATAGAGGAGAACTAACATTCAACAGTGTTAAAATAAGCTTTGAAACAGTGGCCCCTCTATTCCTTTCTGAGGGGCCCTGTGTTCCTTATTTTCTCTCTCTTTCACTCCTTCTGTCACTGTAAATCTTCTTTTTACTCTTTCTCTTTGCCATATCTCTTTCACAACCATCCATCCTCACTTTCTCTAGTTTTCCTCTAGTTTCTTCGCAGGTTTGTACTGAGAAATTGTCAAAAACTCTCTAAACTGAACTTGAGAAAGAGAATGGATAGTCAGAATCAACAGAGCTTTATTCACATGGTTTAATATTATATTGCCAAAACATAATAAAAAATTAACAAATTAAAATAAAATAAAAACATTTGAAGGCTTTCACATAATTTCATTGGAGTAAAACAAATTATCTGAAAAGTAAATGAGAAAAGTATTTGTTGAAAAGACAACAAGCAAGCTTTGTGTTATGCAGTGATATCTATATTTATCTAATCTGTGGCGTTGTGCTTTTGAGATACGACAGGCTTTGATATATCACTGATTCAACTGAACACAAATGACTGTATCTTTATAGATGTACCTGACTGGACAATAATACTCTGATCCACTAATAAAGCTGCTTATCGTGTGGTCACAGCTGTAAATATTGTACAGTGCTAGCTTCTAAAACTCTTTATTGTGTTAATGTTTCACCACAGGTGGAGACAGACAGAACTAGATGAAGTTGAATGGTAAAAGGTGTCTCTTCTGTGTCCTCCAAATGGAAGTACAGTTATTTTAACAGAGGCTCAAGATTACTGGTGAACCCCATTTTGAGTTGGGTCACTATACAGCATGAATGTAAAGTAGTCCAGAACATTGGATGGAGGCCAGATTGAATTTTAAGTGACCACTGTCCTAAATGTGTCTTTGAACATCTCTCTCTCTCTCTCTCTCTCTCTCTCTCTCTCTCTCTCTCTCTCTCTCTCTCTCTCTCTCTCTCTCTCTCTCTCTCTCTCTCTCTCTCTCTCTCTCTCTCTCTCTCTCTCTCTCTCTCTCTCTCTCTCTCTCCCTCTCTCTTAGTACCCCATGTTTACCCTCTTCACACCATTTAACTCTCTCTCTCTCTCTCTCTCTCTCTCTCTCTCTCTCTCTCTCTCTCTCTCTCTCTCTCTCTCTTCTTAGTGATCAAACTGAATGACTGCATTGAACAGTAGATATAAAGTTGGTACACCCCCTTTTCACAAGCACTGAGTATCTTTTCCTTTGCCCACTTGATCCCCGCCTACTGTCCCCTGTGCCTATATAAGTGTGTTTTTCAGTATGCAATACAAAGAGCAAGAAGCAATGAAAGAAAGAAATAGACTAATGATAAGGAGTATGTTCGTACTCCAGTAAATCGGCATGAAGTTTAAAGTCCTGTTCTATTTATGGCTGCTGGGCCTAATAAAGCCAGGTGAGTAGTACTATAGCCCATGCGTCACATTACAGAAACAACAGAAATCTATTGTTAAGGTTCTCTAAAGGCATTGCCAAGACAAAGATTGATTTAATGTTTGCTATATATTTTGTAATTGTTCTGAACTGAATTTTAAAGTTTAAACTGGACGTGTGTTATTATGCTTGCAATATTTTGCAGTGCAGTGTTGTTGTTTTTGAATGCTTTGTATTTTCTACATTATTGAAGATAACCAAAACCTGAATGAGGGAAAATTTCCCCAAAAATGAAGAATAACTGTGTGATTCAAATTTGTGATACCAGAAATGTCAAAGTTGTTTGTTTCCACAGCCTCCTTTCATAAATAGAAAATATTAATTGTCATTAAATAAACTGACAATTCACAATGAAACATAAGGAGTGTATAGCAGAGTTGATGAGTCTGACAGCGTCTGGAAAGAAGCTGTTCTTTAAATAATGTTTCATAAACAAAGTTCGGGAGGAGCATGTTCAAACAATCATTCCAATCAACTTGTCATCAAACAATTACCATGTCCCATCAGCACGAGAGGAAGCATATAAATATATTCACTCTGTCAACTCACCTAACATTCCTTGACAGTTTCAGCATCCCTCCACCACCCCGACTCCTCACTTTTGGCTTATTCTTTCACAGCCAGGAATACGGGGGGAGTACTCTGGGTTCTGGCCCAATACCTAACCTGGAGCCCTCTCCTCGGGCAACACGCCAAATACGCATTTATTCGGACTTATTTGTAAGTGTGAACTCGTGAACCTGGTATTTCTGGTTCTGATGCTGCCCAGCCTCCTGCCTGAGGGGAGAGGGACGAAATGGCAGGGTGGGAGAAGTCCTTCATAAAGCTGACAGCCCTAGTCCTACATCTTTTGATGGATGTGTCTCCGGTTGCCAGGACACTGCATCCGATGATTTTTCTCTGCCATGTTAACCACAAGCTTCAGGGCCCTCTAAATAGCCCTAAATAGCCCCCCTAAATAGCCCTCTAAAGTTGAATTTGTCTCCTAATTAAAATTTTATTTTTGTATTTCGCTTTTTATTGTAAATGTTTATTTAGCACACTTAGTGTCAATACAGCATGCCATCTTTTACATCAGAAATGCAAAGAAGAACGTTTGAACTTAGAATTGTCACACAACGCTCAGGAAAGGGTGAATAAACTTAGGCTTTATTTATACACTAAATGCAGACTCCAAAATAACAGGTGACATAAATGCTCAGAATATACTCAGGAAGTGTCTCTAGACGAATACTCAGGAACCAGGAATCAGAAATAGACACGACCAGACGAGGATTGATGCGGTACTGACGAGATCGGACCCGGAGTGAAGAGTGACTGAAGCTTTTATGCAGCGTGAGTGCAGATCATGAGGAAACGAGGTGCAGGTGATCACAATCAGGGAAAGTGCGTGCAGGTGAGAATCCAGGGGAATGCTGGGACGTGTAGTGCGGGACAGGACCAGGGGAAACCGTGACATTACCCCCCCCCCTCCCGGAAGGCGCGACCTCGCGCCTAAACAAAACCGAACTCCGCGGTGGCATTGCTGGAGGGAGGAGCCATGGGTACAGACAGCCAGCAGGCCTCAGGGCGATGACAGGAAGCGATGACAACGTGGAAGGCGGAGCCCACCGTGCCGCCGGAGAGCCGAACGAGTGACAGGACACAGGAGACCTCGGAGACCACGACCGAGCCGCAGTGACATCCCTCCGAGATGGCAGCAGGGATCCAGAGGGCAGAGGTTGAGCAGGAGCAACCGAGGGCAGAGGTGGAGCCTGAGGAAGGGAGGAGCACACAGTAGCCAAAGGGGTGGAGGGCCGGAGAGCATCGAATGGCCCGCAAGTCCGCGGCGAATGTGGTGCGATGACCGACCCAGGTGTAGCCGAAGTACTGAGGGAGCCCGGTGAAGCCGAATGACCGATGGTCACTGCAGACATCGAGGGTGGGTGGAGCATAGGCGTGGGAGTCAGGGCGACGGGTCGAAGTGGAGTGGAACGTAAAGAGGCTGGAGGCGAAGGCACGGAGTCCTCACGCCCAGGATGAGAAGACCTCCAGCAGTCCAGCAGTGGAACCACACCACTGAGAGGTAGAGGTGGAACAGCGGGGCTGATGGGGGAGACGAAGACTGGGCAACAACAGTGGTCTCAGTAATGGGTGGGTGGGTGGGACACACTTCCATGCCCTCGAATTCCACTAACACTCCCTCGGCCAAGGATGTCATCGGCTCTGTAGGCGTGACGAACTCAGGCTCTGGCGGGCAGGCGACGGGCTCAGGCTCTGGCGGGCATGCGACGGGCTCAGGCTCTGGCAGATAGGCGGCGGGCTCAGGCTTGTGCACTGCTTCGGCTGGCCAGATGAGATGCGCTGGTTCGGCTGGGCTGGTGAGGGAAGTGGACTCGGAGGATCCGAAGCGAAAGGGTTCTTCGGTATGGCGGGTGTGGGGAGTGGGTTTGGTGGCTCCAAGCAGAAACACCGGTTCGGCAGGGCGGAGACGGAAGAAGAACGGAGTGGGGCTGACTTGCGGAGAAGGAAGAGGTGCTGGGGATCGAAGGGCGTGGATAAAATCCATTAACGTGGCATGGATGGAGTCCTGCATTGTGTGTGTGGTCCGATCTTCTGTCACACAACGCTCAGGAAAGGGTGAATAAACTTAGGCTTTATTTATACACTAAATGCAGACTCCAAAATAACAGGTGACATAAATGCTCAGAATATACTCAGGAAGTGTCTCTAGACGAATACTCAGGAACCAGGAATCAGAAATAGACACGACCAGACGAGGATTGATGCGGTACTGACGAGATCGGACCCGGAGTGAAGAGTGACTGAAGCTTTTATGCAGCGTGAGTGCAGATCATGAGGAAACGAGGTGCAGGTGATCACAATCAGGGAAAGTGCGTGCAGGTGAGAATCCAGGGGAATGCTGGGACGTGTAGTGCGGGACAGGACCAGGGGAAACCGTGACAAGAATGATAGACAAAAGCCAAGAAAGATATTAGTTTGTGTTATCCAGTCATGGGAATAATAGGTAACACTTTACTTGAAGGGGTGTGCATAAGACTAACATGACACCTTCATAATCATGACATGACACATGTTATGAATATGAAGGAAGTTTTGAGTTTATGATAACTGTCATTAAGTGTCACTCGCTCAATTATTAATTTTTTATGCAAATATGACATTGTTTGTGATGTCTTTGTTATGACACCTTGACATAAACCAATACATCATAACCTGTCAGTATCTTTGTCATGACAACTTGACATTACTAAGACAACACAACCTGTCATAAATATGACATAGCAGATTAATTATCAAACTTAAGAAACCACTTAGCTTTATTGGTTAACATTACATTAAACTGTCAGGTGGTTGGTTTTGACATTGGCTGTCATGAAGCCATTATAACTTTTTAATGACAAATTCAATTTGTACCACTGTAGTTGAGGTCACGAAAAATATTCATGACAGTTATAATGGCCTCATGACAGCCAATGTCAAAACCAACCACATGACAGTTTAACTTAATTTAATGTCAAGTTGTCATGACAAAGACACTGACAGGTTATGATGTTATGGTTTATGTCAAGATGTCATAACAAAGACATCTTAAACAATGTCATATTTGCATTCAAAATGTCATTATTGAGCGAAAGACACTTAATGACAGTTTTCATAAACATGCATAAACCCTACTTCATATTCATGACATATGTCATGTCATGGTTATGAAGGTGTCATGTCAGTCGTATGCACACCCCTTCAAGTAAAGTGTTACCGAATAGGGATATCATGTGTAGTCCACATATAAAGAGGTCTAGTAAGAAGGCCTAGTTAAAGAGCCTATATGCGTTTTTCTGAAATTTAAACTCGCGACTGACACCTGTGGCCAAAACAGAGAACTGCTCTTCCTTTCTGCTCGCTCTCGCAGTGCGGCGCGCGCGCTCATACGTGCACACTTCACAAGTCATCTGCTGCAAGGAGGTCAACATTATGTTTACAGAGGTAAGAACAGTCAAAAACATATATTGTTTGAGATAAGTTTGCGAGTGTAGGCTACTTGCTGACTAGCGGTGGTGGCAGAGTGATCTGAAACATTTAACATGAACGCGCTTGACGTCACATCCGCAGACAGCATGGGAAAAATCCGACCCGACAGAAAATAGGAAAAATAGGATACAGGCTTATAGGTGCACCCACTGTGAGCGGACAAGGTGTCAGTATGCTCAACAGGAGATGTTTGAGTCATAAATGGTAAAATAAAAAGGCTATTGTTGTGTTTATTTTGAGGAAAAAGTTGCATATAGTCCCTTTAATTATTATAAAGCAGATGAGTTTTATCCAAAACACCTCCAGTGCACTTAATCAAGTGACAGTTCTCCTGATTTTAAGTGCTTTTCTTAAAACCTTTAAGTGTCTTATCCAGATGTTTGATCAATGTGTTATCACCTTATTTTTTAAGCAGTCCTAAATCAAGCACAGGCTTAGAGCTATGCTCTTGTTTTTGGATTAAAGTGCCCCTATTATACTATTTTTAAGGTTCCTAATTTTGTTTTAGAAGGTCTCGTACAGGTTTACATGCATCCAAGGTCAAAAACTCATGAATTTTCTCATAATATACATTGCACATCACCTAATTTCTCAAAGATTCAGTCTAAACCCCTCCTTCCCGCGAGCCTACTCTGCTCTGATTGGTCAGACGGCCCAGTCTGTTGCGATTGGACCGCTTACATCATTACTTCCATATCTGAATTTCAGCTCCAGAGGCTTTCTCAGCAGTTTTATACACAGTGATATGAACTTTAACTATGGCGTCGGTTTTACTAAATCAATTCCAGCGCGAGTCCCCATCCTTTTTAAGTGCATGCAAAGTAGATTTGCAGCACTGAAAACAGCGTCTTCTCAGCTACAACTACAGCGTCTGAGGGCGGGTCAAAGTAGACCTTGTTCGCAGGCAGCTAACTAAGAACATAGGCTGGCATTATGCAAATATGTTACATTGTTACATAGGTATGCAACAGGAAGTGAAATTGGAACTGAGACTAAAACTCGTTTCGGCATTTCAGAATCGATTCTTTCTTTTAAGAGACAATCATTTAATTTGTTGTGTACTTTGATCTTTAATTGAAATGCTTTTCCTTTCATATATATCTGCCCTTCTCTTAAACTCAGGCTCTTCTGCAGATGTCTCTGTGTCTCCGGGCTCCTCAGCTGTCCTCAACTGCTCCTTTACACTGCCGCCTCTAGTTGATGATTCACTCTTAAACATCACCTGGTCCTTCGGTGGTTTAGTCATTGCCTCAAGGAATCACACTCAACCAGGCTTCTTCTTAAACACAACTGCTTCCTCCATTGGCTCCTTCCCACTGACTGTTTACAATGCCACTCCAGATCAGCAAGGGGTGTATGAGTGTAGGATGAACTATAATGAAACCGATTACTTCACAGATGTGACTCTGACAATACTAGGTAAGTCTCAAGTGCATCTCACATAGATTACTTGTATGAAATAGTGGCAGTTGTTGAAAAACACAGGACCGATGTCCAACTTATTCATATATAAATAAATATAATATCAGATACATATCCCAGACAAGCTTTCTAAATCTCTTACAGTTCCTCCACTGGTTTCCATCATCTTACCTGAAGTATTCCTGAAAAGAAAAAGTGTGTTCGAATGTTGGGCAAGGAGCTTTAGTCCTCCACAAATCATGTTTACCTGGACACGAGCAGGAAACAAAATCCAAGAACCCCAAAAGCTGCAAGTGAACCGTACAGAGGATGGGCTGTACGATGCAGTCAGCTGGCTAACCTTGACCCCTGAAATCTCTGACCAGAACACAAGCTTTGGCTGTAAGGTGCAACATACAGCCCTGGTGAAACCTATACTTGAGGAGTTCACACCTTACATTATAGGTATTCAGAATTTACACATTTGATTGGTAGATGTCATTAATTTGAAACAGGATGCAATTTTTGCTGTAACAGTACAACATGTACATGTTCTTTCAGCTTTTTTAACATTACTTACATGCATTTCACCACTCAATTAAGTGGCTTCATCAGTTCACGTCGCAAGTTTTTTGCAGAATTGTGCAACTTGCTGTAGGATTTGTCTTAGGCATCAGTTGCAATTGATGAAGGAAATAAGTTCTTGATGTTGTCAGTTTTGCTCTGCAAGTCTGAATTGGGGAAAAACTATCAGGATGTAATGGATAGATTACGGTTGTTCTTCTTTGACATTCATGAACTTTCTACATCATTCCAAAACAGTCAGTACACTTTATCCAAGCTAGTAGATCCAATCCCCGGCCTTTTGGTCCTTCACGTTTAGGGTTTTCACACTTAAAATAGTTAAAGTCCTTATTTCCATATTTGCCATGTCAGTGTCATTGATTGGATGAACACAGCACGCGACCTATTACCATAAAGGCTCTAAAATAAAGTATGCATCGAGCTGTAATATTCTAACACCACTTTGTTTCACAATGTACATGTTTGGCACCACAATGCGGGGCTAAAGTGCTAACCCAGTGCTCCAGAGCAGGGTGTGAAGTGTTCCTTTACCCGGGGTTAAAAGCGGGATTTAGAATGACAATAAACCGGGTTAAGGACAGTGTGAAAAGCCCTGAAGATTGTCGGGTAGAAATCTTCTGTAAGTCCGAATCAGTGTTGTTTAAGTAAAAGGATGCATTGAGTGCTATAGGTGGGTGCTAAACATCCTCCTGAATCATAAAATGACAAATGGGACACCCTATGGTAGGGCACTTCAAGTCGAGGGTCAGTGTTTTGCTGAGTTTAGCACTTACCTTAAACCAAACACACTCAAACAAGCAAATCAAGATGTTTAGAATTACTTGCAAAAAAAGTCTGCAGGACATAGGCCCACAGGACTAGATTTGAAGAACCCTGCCCTATTGTATTGTAGACTGCATTATCATCAATTTGAATCATGTGGGACAGAATGCAAGTATGCAATGCTGTTTCAAGATGGTTCACTCGACTGTGCTGGCCCTTATGCCTATGAAGCAGTTGTTTCATTCTCTGATGTCTAAGAATACTTTGCAAATACATGTTCATTAACTGAAGTCAGACTAGGCCAGAAGTGTCCACTCCTGCTTCTGGAGGACCAACGTCCTGCCGAGTTTGACTTCAGCTTACCTGCTTGGGAATTTGTAATAATTGCACAGTGCATAATTTTATTTTATTTAAATGTTTGTTTAATTAAGTTTGGAGATTAATTCTGCAGGACAGTTGCCCTTCAGGAGGAGGATTGGACACCCCTAGACTAGGCAATAGTTGCTTTCCAAAATCTTGAAGGCCATTCAAGGCCGAAATTTTACTACTCATTCATGGTCATTTATTCATCTGGGAAATCAACATACTGTAAAGATAATGTGGTTTCAATGGACTACAAGTAATATGTGGTTAAGATTGATTACTGGTACTTTTATTAGATTTCATTTTTCTCTTTTTTAGTTCTCCCGATGGTCACTCTCTCAACTGTTCCCTCATCTTCCCACTCATCTCCACTCACCCTCTCCTGTGACATCAGTGGATTCTACCCTAACAACCTATCCATTCTATGGATCCAGAATGGAAAGGTTCTTCCTGAGCTTCCCTTGTCCATCCAGAATGAGGATGGAATGTATAATAGACATCAGTATCACACCTTGAGCGTGGAGGAGAGGAGCAGAGGAGGAGAGGTGAAATGTGTGGCCCAGCAACACAATGTGCAAGATCCTGCATATGGAACCATTGACCTTTCCACTGATGACCCACGTGGTATGGGAGAAAAGACTTCACTTGCCTTCTTGCACTTCACTGCTCCTGGAGGACCACATTCCTGCAGAGTATATCTCACAACACACCTGCCTGAAAGTTTCTAGTGATCTGGAATACCTTGATTAGCTCATTAAGGCGTGCTTCTTTAGGGCTAGACCTGATTTCTGCTGGAATGTGGACTTTCAGGAGAAGGATTGGACACAATTAGCCTACTTTTGTTGCAATCAAGTTCTCATGGGAAGTTTATATTTACGAGTTGAAGTCATAATTATGATGTCAGTTGTATTGAAATCACTTTGGTGAGAGCAATATGGCGATGTACCATTTCTACATAGAAATTCAACAAGATTTTTTTAACTCTACATTTAGAAAATGGTGAAGAATGTGCATTGGGTGCGTTTTGTTATGTTTTTATTAATTTTCTGAAAGTGGTGTAAATTTAATCATTATAGATCATGTTGTAACGCACAATACCATGGCATTTTATGATAAATGAAAAAAGAAAAAATTTTAACAAATTTTCCATTAATAGAGATGATGCATCCATTATGTCTCACACTGACTTACCCACAACTTAAACCTTCTGGGCTTAAAGAAAATCTTACATTTTCCATTCCCAATCATGAAATTGTATTGACATTCATGTGTGTTCGACTCGTAAATATAATCTTTGCGACATGACTTGAACTAAACATGTGCATTGTTCAACTAGTGTTTTAATTGGATTAAAGGTGAAGTGTGTTAAATGGTATAGAAAACAAGTACATGGAGAAAAAGATATTTTATACATTTACTGCTCTAATCTCTTTCAGTGCAAAACCCAGGTCTGAATAAGTCAGCCAAGGCTTCGGTAGCAATGATGATCATTTCACTCACCCTTGTTTTATTGCTCTGCTTGGGATTTTCTTGGAAGAGAAGGGATGGTAAGTATGGTTAAACACCAATGACTTAAAGTAACACCAAGTAACTTTTCCTCTTCGGTCGCCCTACTGGTTGGAAACGAAATTGTCCATTGCCACTGTCGTAAATAATTTAGCCTACCGTCGCACGCACGCTCGCTGTTTACCCAGCGCCGGCTTTAGAATGAACGATGTCCACAGACAAGGTAGAGTATGTTACATGATTTCATGAAACGATGATGTATTGCGACATCAGAAATGAAGAAAAACGAAATAATGACTATTGTAGCGCTTGACGTAAAGCAGTCGAATTTTGTAGTTCTTTTTGTGGTCGGGTTCCTACCCGAAACCTGAAGTTACATAGTGCCAGTAAAAGCGATACAGACCCCGTCAGGCTATGACAGAAGTGCCTTTCACCCTGTTACGACTTGATGATGAGATTGATAAGATTGATAAGATTTTGGAAACAGTATTTTAAGGTAAACAATGTTACATAGTGTTGCTTTAATAAATATTAGTACATTGGTTTCTGTTAGCAATCCCATTGATCTTAATGTCAGTTGCTTGAGAATACCTGGCGTCATTTAAATGAGATTTTTGACCATGCGTCAACTAACTGACGCTAAAAGGTGCCTTTAGCGTCAGTTAGATGACGCTCATCCTCCGGCGTCATCTAACTGACGCTTTTGACCATGCGTCTACATCCGACGCACATGGCACCCTTTAGCGTCAATATGAGACGCGCCTACCCTACCCCATACCTAAACCTACCCATAACAGAAGCGTCATCTAACTGACGCTAAAGGCACCCTTTAGCGTCAGTTAGTTGGCGCATGGTCAAAAGCGTCAATTAAATGACACCTTGGGGTGAGAATGCGTTGCAGCAGTATGTGACATTTTTGCCAATCTGGAAACATTTTGAGCCAATAACCTTTAAATGTGACTTGTCACTCTGTTAGGCTACGTCCACATTAATCCGGATACATTTGAAAACGGAGTTTTCGTTTAAAAACGCTCTCCGTCCACACTAGCGTTTTCAGGCGTTTTCAGACGTTTCAGTGTGGATGAGAAACTTATAAATTCACCTTACTGCGCATGCGTGAAACCTCACAAAAGCTCACTGACAGATGGAAAAATAAAGAAAGGTATCGCGCAATTCTTCTAACATGATCATTTTATTTAGCAAAATATCTCACCATTCACTGATGCGTCCAGGTCGCACTCAGTCACCATATGTTTGGTCTAAAACGCGACTGCTCTCCTGTATTGCCGCAGGACAGCAAATGTGAGTACATTTCTGTCATCTGTGCAGTACTGTGATATGAAGAGTGTGCAAAGTAACATATTTTACCAACAGTGTGAAAGTGAATAGCACATAACAGGCACAATACCGGTAAACATCAGGTAAACATCTATTGGTACAACATGGATCACATGACTAAACTTACGTCATCGTTTTCAAATACCTCCGGCTTCACAGTCCACACTACAACGCGAAAACGGAGTTTTCAAATTTATCCACTTTGGAGAGCGTTTTCCAAAAGCTACTTTTTCGTTGACTTAAAACGCCGTTTCAGTGTGGACGGAAGGCCAAAACGGAGAAAAAAATATACGTTTTCAAACGAAAACGTATTAGTGTGGACATGGCCTTAGAAGCAAGGTATCAAGCTTTTCTTTGTTAGTATGGTCCTGCTATGCTAGCCCTGGATGTAAAAGCTTGAACTGCTCTATTCTGGAGCAAAAAAGCAACTTTCTCCATTTTCTGCCAGGTATTCAAAATAAGCTGTGCATTCTGATGAAATTACATTATTGGAAAGCAATATATATATTGCAAATATAATTTGTTGAAGCCCTGAAATGGGCTTATATTTTTATCAGTCCATTTTATGTTAAATGTGACAGGTACTAGTGACAGGTACAGGTTACTAGTGACTATGAACAAATGATGGCAGAATGCTAGTAAGCTGAATGGAAATCCTAACACTTTAACCTCTTTTTATCTCATGCATTTCTTTTTCTCAGAGAAGCTGAAGTCTCTGAATATCTCAGCGATTGTTCTTCCACCCAGGGTGATTGTGGGTAGGAAAGGCAGAGTCACTGTCAGTGTTGAAGGCAGGTTGGCAGAGAGGGTACAAACGACATGGTTTCTGAATGATGTGCCCATCACAGACACTTCATACAAAGGTATCAGCCAAGACCACGTATTCACCTTCAACCTACTATCAAGTGGACCATTGTATATATTTGGCCATTACAGTTTATTAATCAAATCTAATGACACATAAATTGATTATGGATAGAGGAATGTTGCTGTGAATTTGTATAAAACATTTGGAAATGAAATCATGGTATCCGGAACTATTCAACACAGAATAGTAGAAACAAAACTATCTCCATAATGTTTGAAACGGACTATTAAATGCATTGTTTTCACCTTTCATTAAGTCAAAGCAGTAGTTGATATGAAGTTGAGATGAAAGTGGTGGATTTACACATGAGATATTTCTTAACTTATTCAAATTATTAACGTGCATTATTAATTCAAACTGGCTGTTTGTCTGTATATGTGTTTCATCCTCTCATTCTCTCACACACAGAGAAAAAGTATGGTCCTTTTCACTCAGCATCCTACACGCCTCGTAACTCTCGTGTGAGTGTGGTGTCAGAGAAAGGTCCTCTGCTGCCCTCTCCTGCCTCGGGATATTACAAGATACACACACAGATGCCACCACGCTCGTCCTCCAGCCTAAACAAACAACTGTTCTCCTCTGTCACATTTATAGCCAACCTGTCCATTCACAAGGGCGCAGTCTTCAAATGCCACATCTCGTATAAGGAGAAAGACAAGATTGTGGCCGAGAGAGTGTCCGACAAGTTTACTATTCTAGGTCAGAGGGCATGTTGAGGAGTATTGATGCGTTCAAGTCCTCCTGGGAAGTTTGTATTTACAAGTTGGGAAGTCGTAATTATGATGTCAGGTTTGAATAAATTTATTAAAATACAGCGATACCTTTTCTACATAAAATTCAAAGATTTTAAAAAAAGCTGCATCTACTAAATTATGAATAAAAAAGTGCATCAGGTCTTTTTTTGCTTTTTTAGTTTTAATGTTAATGAGGAAAAAAAACATTTTTTTTTTTTTTTACAAATCTACCATTATAGATGCTGCATCCATTGCATCCAACATGTTTTGTCATTGACACACCGCCACCTCAAAGATTCTGAGTTTCCCACTCGTAATTATGACTTTGTGGTTACGTTGAATTTGCGTTCAACTCATAAATATGCTCTTTCCTATGTGACTTCAACGCACCATGCATTAACCTCATGATTTACCTGCAGCTTGCTTTATTTTCTTTAAAGCTATTGGAAAAATCTTGCAAAAAATATCACCCCAAAATGAAGAATTGGAAGAAATTATATTTTTCACAAAGAAATTCAAACCTGTTTATCAATGATTTTTAAAGTAGACATTCTTTTCATGACAATTAATCACATTTTCCCTCAATAGCATTATTGTAATGTGTTTAGACACGCGCTTTTGAAGTTTTTTTTTTCAGTAACTCCAATTATTCTAAACGGGTGATTTATTAATAATACAATATTTTTTTTATTAAATATAATAAATGCAAATTCTACAATGAATTATAAATATTTCTATAAATATATAGGCATATATAGGCTATTAAATTTAATTAAAAAAAAAAAATGTAAATATATATATTTGTTTGTTTTTACATTATAGTTATGAGAATTGGATTAAAAAAAGTTATTTGTAGATTGATTTTAGAGTCAAATATGACCCAGACATGTTGACCAAGGCTTGGTGAGGTTAACCTCCAGTTGGTTTCAGCTACTGGTTCCTGTTAATAGATTTTTGTTCTATTTTAGCATATAAAACAAGATGCAGGTTTACATCTATTTTCATTTAATCATGTTAACATTTGTTGGCATTAGTATTTTTTTGTTTTTTTGGTTTTTTTGGTTTAGCACCACCGGAAGTTTCAGAGATCCAGTTCTCAGAGCCAAGTGAGGAAGGAGGTATCACATACAGAACACACATTCAAATATTTCAAACTAAACGCATCATGAAAGGTAGTCAGTAACGGACCCTCTCCCCAGGAGTTGTGACAATGGTAGCCCAGGCCTCTCACTTTCATCCGGACGTCATCACCTTCCGCTGGTTCTGTGAGGGAGGCGAGCTGAGCCCGGTGTCCGTCCCGCCAGCGCTGGCAGCTCCTCGGCCTGATGCTGAAGGCTTCTTCTCAGCCATGAGCCAGTGCAGGCTCCCCAAAGCAGAGCTGGAGAGAGGAGAAGCCAGGGTGTGGGTCACCGTTCACCACATGGCCCTAAAACAGCCCATCACACGGGAAACCCGAGGTGAACACTGGAATGAAATAACTGAATTCTTGTCAATAAGATTAAACGGTTAGTTCACACAAAAATGAAAATTGTGTCATTAATTACTCACCCTCATATCTTTCCAAACCCGTAAGACTTTTTGGTTCATCTTCAGACTTTGTTGCGAGAATGCACGTTGGAGATTATGTGAACAAAGCACTCATGTTGCTTCATAAAATTGAGGTTAAACCGTCATATGGATCACTTTAATGATGTCTTTACTACCTTTCTGGGGTTTGAAAGTTGTAGTTGTGTAGCTGTCAATGGAGGGACATAAAGCTCTCAGATTTCATCAAAAAAATCTTGATTTGCGTTCTGAAGATGAACCGACGTCTTATGGTTTTGAAATGACACGAGGGTCAGTAATTAATTACAGAATTTAAATTTTTGGGTAAACTATCACTTTAAGGCTGTGTTCAGTATAGAGTGCCCACTAGGGTTGCCAACTTCCGAAAAGAAAAATGTGGGACAATTATGGTTGTAACCTGCAAGAAGACGTCATTCTTACTTACTATATGTTGGTGATTGGTTTTGTTGACGGGGGGGGGGGGGGGGGGGGGTGGAAGATTCTCTCGCAGGCAAGGTCTCTCGCTCTCTCCCTCTCAGCTGTGGGTGCGAGCGCTACACGGTTTGGCGCTGGCGCACATACAGTAGGCTATTCTGTCTCGCATGCGCAGCTCTAGATTCCAGGAGATTTGAAATAATTTACGGGCATCAGTATGCGGGATTTTTATAATTAGATTATATCTAGATAGATTAGATAATTCATTCTCAATTTATAGTTTATATGTTTGGTCGGATGCGCGTGACTGGATGATGACCGGTGTCATCCTCAAGTGTCGTGTTGCTGTTGTTTCAGTCTGATCAGCGTAGCACTCAATAAGAGTGGTCCCGTGCGGGACAAATAAATTAGGCCCAATAATCAAGACGTCCCGGCTAATTTGGGACAGTTGGCAACCCTAGTGCCCACCCAGTGTCTTGGTTCCGCAATATTTTTCCCATTAAATTTTTCCATAGGGATTTTTTAAAAGTCTTCATTTAAGAGTTATAAGCAATAAACCAAACCAAACAGCTACGAGGAGAATCACAATTGGTTTTGATTTGAAGCAAACAAGTTTTTGAAAATCATACAGAAAGACAAGACTGTAAACCTAACAGATATAGTGAAGGAAAGTACTACAATCCCATGAAGCTTTGCGGACGACATAATCGAAATAAAAAATAAGGTGAAATTTAACATGAATAATTTAAAGTTGTTGATTTTACATAGATTTATCAATAAAGGTCAAGGGGCTGCATTGACAAAGTTTCTGTTTCTCCTAAATCTTTCTATGCGTGCTCAGTGCAATCTCTGATCTCTGTCTGTTTCAATGAAATCAGCGCATTAATATAGAACGGTGATTAAACTGACTGGAACTACTTGTGCATTAAATAGCTTTCAAGTATGTAGATGGATGACCAGCTTTATTGACCAAAATGTTCAGTATACAGCACAATGTATGGAATATTTTATCCAGAATGCCAAGAGTTGAGGCATTTAAACAACACACTTGAAGCAAAATACCCATAATACTGTTGGGTTTTGGTACATAAAGTGTAACGTACTTCCTACTTTACTTGCATACATACAGTATACTCACGTAAAGCAATGTATACTTTAAAGCAAATCTCAGCTGCGATTGTTTATATCGTAGCAAAATGTAATTATATTATCGCCAAGCTCTTTATATATAGGCCTAGTTAGATATATTTTATATCACACTTTATTTGCAAACATACAGAACAATCAATCAAGTGGTAATATGTAGTAAGCAGTATCATAGCAGTCCATTACAATGCTGGAAGTACATTAGCAACAAAAACAAATCAAATCAAATAACTGACTTTTTTCTTTTTTAGGATTCATTAAAAAGCCCACCGTTTCAGAAATCATCTCTCCCCTTCCATCTGCTGAGGAGGGACCTTTGACCCTGGCCTGTGACATAACTGGTTTCTACCCCCCTGAGATCTCTGTTAAATGGCTGCATCTAAAAGGGAATGAGATTGAGGAGGGAGAGGACAGCGAAGGGGAAATCAAAGCGGGAGCTGAGCTTTGGGGACCTTTGCAAACTCTGCCGAGGACATTTCGAGCAAAAGCATTACTTAAAGCGCTGGATGATACAGTGAGGGGAGGAGAGATCGTCTGCAGAGTGGCACACTGCTCCCTCCTCAAGCCTGTTGAGAGATTCTGGAGAAATGCTCATATGGGTAAAAGGACACACTCAAAAATGTATGTAAAGAGTATAAGTTGGTTGTTAGTCGCCAGCAGCTCCAGACAAACAATGACACTCAAAACTGTCGCTTACATTAAAACAACAGCAAACTTATTCTGTGAAACACAGCAAAACTAATGTTACTCCCGCATGGAGCAGAAACAACGCAATCTTTGTTTTCAGGCTTTCCTGCTTTCTCGCCAGCGCTGGAAAGCTTTTAAACCTAAACCTCGTCTGATCATAACCCTTGTTTTTCCAGTGATATTTCTCTGAGCTTTTCTCTTTTGTAATGTCTCTCAGCCATGTCTCTTTCTACAGTCTTTCTATAAATCTGCTTCTCTCTCTCTCTCCCTCTCTCTCTCTCTCCTCTCTCTCCTCTCTCTCCTCTCTCTCTCCTCTCCTCCTCTCTCTCTCTCTCCTTCTCTCTCTCTCTCTCTCTCTCTCTCTCTCTCTCTCTCTCTCTCTCTCTTCTCCCCCATCATAATTGGATATGCCACCTACTGCTGATTGGCTACAAGTGTCTTGTGCTGCTCTGTCCAATCCGCTCTTATCAGCGTTTCTCAGAAATCTCTGACTACACCCTTAACTTTAGAACAATCAGACTTTCACTTCCTGGATGATAAAACTAAGGTAGACCATATCTAAAGACCAGAATATCATAGAGACTTATGGTATGGACTCTTTTGACACAATGACCTAGCAGAGCCCTGGCAACAACAAAGCAACATACTCAAAATAATGAGAACCCCTTAACAACTAAGCAACACTTTGACAACCACCCACAATGCCTTAGAGCATCGGAGTGTTGCACATGCAAGCACTGCACACATTTTGTTGTTCACACCTCTTTCTTTCTCTGTCTTTTTTCTCAGTTGCTCCCTCAATACCTCATTCTTTGTCGGTTCACTGGAGCAGGGATGGTGTGGGAATATTCTCTGTTCTTCTCTCTGGAGGAAAGCCTGTGGCTGAACTGCTCTGGGCAGCTGGTGGCACAACTGTCTCCAAGCTTTTGTCAAAAGAGAGAGAGAGAGAAAACAGTGAGGGGAAACTCGTGCTCAAGAGCGTTTGTGCTTTGGTGAGGACTACAGGACGACAAGAAAGTGGCAGTCGCAGAGGAGGACATCCACGCAGTAAATATGCCTATATTCCTTAGAATAATCAACGTTATTTCACGATCAATTCGTACGAATTTGTACGAGTGATTAAAAGTTAGCTAATTCGTAAGAATTCATATGACCTCACTCGTACGAATTTGTACGATTTGTCTAAACCCACCTGATGGGTAGGTTTAGGGGGAGGTCAGGGGTAGGTCATTCATACGAATTCATACGAATTGGGCAACTCGTAAAATATGTAAGATTTAGCAAAAATCTTACTAATTTCTACGACTGAGGTCGCACGCATTGTTACGAATTAGCCACCTTGTAAAATTCGTACAAATTGCCGTGAGATCGGGTTGAAATAATATGGTGAGTAGACTTAAAAATTCTCAGCATCTAGAACAACCTTGAAACAAAGTTTTGGCTTATTCAACAGAAATCAGGCCAAGTGTGGACCATAATGCAGAATATGAAAAGATGAATGAAAGCGTGGAAGGAATGAAATCAGTGCAAGAGGACAAACAGCCTGAGCTGAATGAGCACGTGGAAGAGAATGATGAGGATGAGGACATAGATCCATCATATATAAACACTGTGAGATTGAAGAAAGAGAAGAGAGAGCGTCTGAGAGTTACTGTGGAGATTACCCATCCTGCACTAAGCTTGCCTGCATACCTTACATGGACAGGTGAATAATGTGTCTCTTGCTTGTTGTTGAGGTACAAGATGTTGTGCATATGTGTCAATTTAGCAATTTACAGGATACTGTCAAATTAAATACTCAAATATCCTAAATATATTTAGCATTTACAGTTTTGTATAAAGACTCAACTATGTATGCCGCTTTTAAATATACATGGGCCAAAACTGGTCAAAAGTTTGGAATAATTAACTTTTTTTATTAAATGTTTTTCTAATAAGTTTCTTATGTTCACCGAGGCTGCATTTTAACTGATGAAAAATACAGTAAAAACAGTAATATTGTGAAATAACATTTACAATTTGAAATAACTGTTTCCTATCTGAATATATGTTAAAATGTAATTTATTCCTGTGATCAAAGATGAATTTTCAGCATCCTTTCTCCAGTCTTCAGTGTCACATGATTCTTCAGAAATCATTCCGATATGATGATTTGCTGCTCAAGAAACATTTCTTATTATTATTAATGTTGAAGACAATACCATTTAAATGTGGGGTACGATTTTTTTTTATGTATTCAACAAGGATGCATTAAACTGATTCAAGTGTCATTAAAGACATGTATAATGTTACAAAAGGTTTCCATTTTAGCGTCTTTAAATTTCTATTCGTCAAAGAATCTAAATAATATTAGCATGCGGCAAAACTGAATAGACTCCTTTCAAAAACATAAAAAACGGAATTATTCTAAACATTTGAACTCCAGTGCAATATTGTTGACAAATATGTTTAAAATGATGTACACTCGCATGAGATGAAGACTGCACTCTGTGGCCGAGAGAAGGTGAATTTTACTCCTCAGTTTTGTGTTTTGCAGAGCCTGCAGAGGAAGTGACATCTTGATGGCCATCAAGATTATTTAGAAATGTACATCTTTTCGGGAACGTCCACCCAACTCTGAGCACCTGATTCTTTATACCTTTGCTGTTATATTTATTTTTTATTTTTTATTTTACTACTAATATGAGGCATGAAACAGAATATTCAGCATTCACCTTACACTTTTGAATTACCACCATTTTCATTAAATAAACTCTTTAAAAGTAGGCCTAAGCTATGTGTTTGTTTTAAAAAAAACTGTGAGAAAGAAAGAATAAATGCACCACTGTGACTAATTTTGTCCAAGGAAGCACAGCCGATAGCCTAGATGTCAAACCTCAACCACAACACTTGTGCATATTCAAACAGTGCACATGAAATTTTATTAAACCTTCACTTAATGCTTTAGTTTTCTACCGTAAAAAAAGTCATAATTGTCCAAACGCATAATTTGCTATATCTTAAAGCTAAAATTATGAAATATCACGACGGATGTTTTAGGAACTGCTCGCACTCATTGCGCAGAGTTGCAGCAGAAAACTATGTTTGTGTTTCAAGACCTAATGTGATTCCTTCCTAGACAGCATTTTGGTGTTTTCTGACTCTAAGGTGCATAAAAAGTATGATTTCAACCATGACGTACGAATGCTGCACGCGTCAAAACAACTGCGCCCCTGTAGTGCCCAAAAAAGCACAACGCGCCCGCCCAAAAAGCCGTCTATTTAGGCAGCTCACTAGGATTTGACACACAACCGGTAAACTTTAGAGAAGTGTTCACAGAAATGATGTGTGGTTGGACATGACAGGCTCAATGACTCTTATGTTTTTCTCACCACAAACCAACTCCGTGCGAGTGTTTGTGCGTGCGTTGAATGGTGTTAATGCAGCTTCACACTGCGCGTTTTCCTCATTTAAACGCCGGACATATGAGCATCACGAACTAAACAAATGCGAGCTCCGTCAGTCAGTCACCATATAACTTACTTTAAAGGACTTAAATTACGAAAAGGACATGTTGTAATGGTCTGAATGTTGTGAGGAAACATTTTCAATCAAATCAAACTTCGAAGGAGTTCATTGATCTGTCAGCACTTTATTTTATTTTTTTATTTAATCGACAATGGATGCGCCTGAAACCTCGGTGAACCGCATTGGTCGCACTATTTGGACTGTTTGGGTGAGTAAATGCAGCACCCTTTTACAATCAACGAGTTTTACTGATTAAGATGTGAATGATGATGACTAATCTGTGTGATTACGATTAGTGTACATGTATAATGTTTAGAATGCTTACTCTGTATGTATCAAACAATTATAGATTTGTATCTTGATGAGTCCTAGGTCTCTTCAATGAGTCATATTTTTTTTAATGTTTTGCTAATTTAGGGTTATCTGTCAGGGGCTGTTGCAAAATATCTGAGACCGGAAGTCACAGAAGAAGGAAACCAAAGTGTTTGTTCCAGATCAGATGAGATTGACTTGAGTGCAGCAAACAAGATTAACAGAGAAGTAAAGGCAAATAGTAATGAAAAGAAATATGATAATGACAAAAGCACAGGGGAGGTCAAGTGTTCCCCGCCTGAAGCCAGAGTGCAAGTGGCCTCGGTACAGTGGGAAAACACTGATGTGGTCAAAGACGACAAGAATGATGAACTTCATGTTGACACCGCAAGAAAACAAACTTACCATTGTGCAATGTGGTCAGCTGAGACCGATCATGAAGAGAGCATTTCAGGTGGTTCGGAAAGCAGAGAATGCAAGAGTGGCATGTATGTTGAGAAAGAAGCCGTTTCATCCGATGAGGGTCAGACAGAAAGAATACATGCAAACAGTAAGGACAGTGAAATTGTTCAAGAGTTGGATGAAACTGGACGGATTGAACAAAAGGATGGTAATGATGAAGAATATGGTCAGAAATATGAGGATGAAAACTGTTTAAAGAAGATAGAAGATCCAGATAACGCAGATGTAACTGTCCAATCTGAGCTTTATAGACAAGATGTAGAACAGGAAAAGCAGATGAACATGATGGACCATGGAGAGACAGAATGCATTGGAGGTTTTAAACATGCAGGTTTTATTGATGAAATGGAGAACAAAACTGTTGGCCTGAAGGATCAGGTGGAAACTGAGATTGATGAAGACCAAGGAGCTGAATTACAAGTGCCAGCTGATGCATTTGTCCTTGCAATGCAAGATTTGCTGCCAGAGTTGGATTATTCTGTAGAGGAAGCTGATGACATTTCAAAGCCTGAAAGGCTGAACGTAATAGAAAAATATTTTGATGAAATTGCAGAATTATGTAAAAATGAGGTTGAGGAGATGATTCCAGAAAATAGGGGTGCAACCGAGAGTGAACAAGACATGATTAAATCTGAGTTACAGGAGTCAGCAGAAACACTGCAAAGAGTTTCCAAAGAAAAAAATATATTAAACATTAAAACAGAACTGAAAACGACTTCAGTTTTGGATGAGTTTTTTGAAACCGTTAATACATCAGAAGACTCCCTGCAGTTAGACTCAAAACAGGATACTCCAGAAAATACTTCAGAAACAGGAACTGGATTGCCTGTGGGGGCCATAAAAACTGAATGCGTGTTTTCAAATCCGATTGTTTGTGAGTTCCCTGGAGAATTGAGGAAAAGGCCAGAGACTGATTTGGGATGTTTTGAGGAGATCAAATCTGAGCCCCAAAGTCTTGCAGAAGAACAGCCAGAAAAAGAAACTTTTGTCGCATACTCTATTGAGCATCCTGAGACACCGAAAGCAGTTGAGGAAGCTGTGGAGATTGAACAAGACATTGAAACTCCAATCGAATCCTTGGGTGCAATAGAAAGTCAGACACATCAGGAAATAGACAACACCAAGTTCTCTCTTAAAAAACATGTTGAATTCAAAACTGAGCTGATTGTTGAAACGACAGAAATAAAGATCAGTTCCGAAGACGAGGAAGCAGAACCATTTGAGACACAAAGTCAATCATCAAACATCAGAAATGTCACTTTACAGACAGTGAGCTTCTTGAGTTCACAGAAAGAGAAAGCAAATCATCTCAAGAAACAATGGACACTTTCAGTGAATCACTGGGAAATTCAAGTGTATCTGAAATCACTGGAACTGCAGAGATACAACATGTTGCAGAGGACCAAACAGATGCCAAACCTGTATTAACAAGATTTGACCAGCAGAGTTTCTGGAGGAAACTCTAGATCTGCAAGCTGAATCAGAGCAATGCATTGAGGAGCAGGAGACTCTGGACACAGATTTGGCGAAGACCGCTTTAGAGTATGTAGAAGAAATAACGAATCAAGTCTTGAAGGAAATGATAGAAATGGAAAATAGCTTGGTAGAAGAAACAGAAACTTTGGAAGGACTTTCAACAGAGGAACTTGGTGATGCGGAATATCAAAGACCTGAAGAATGTGTGTCAGTTGGTGCATTTGTTCTGGAAGAAGAAAGGAAGTTATTGGGTGAAACAATGGGAAGTATAATGGAGGTGGAAACCACAAGTAGGGAAGTTGCTAAACAAAATGAGCAAGATTCTGTAACAACTGAAGCTGAACAACAAACTTATCTTTGTGCTGGGACAGATCATGGATGGAGCAGTTCATGTGACACCGAAAGCGACACACATGTTGAGAATGAAGCAGTGTCATCCAATGAGGGTCAGGCTGAAAGAGTCCATGCAAACAGTGAATGTAAGGACAGTGAAACGGCACTAGAGTTGGATAAAACTGGGCAGATTGAACAAAAAGATGATGACGATGAAGAATGTGATCAGAATCATGAGGATGAAAAGTGCGAAATGAAGAGCGAAGATCCAGATAACGCAGAAGTAATTGTCCAATCTGAACTTTATGGACCAGATGTAGAACAGGAAAAGCAGATGAACATGATGGACCATGGAGAGACAGAAAGCAGTGGAGGTTTTAGACCGGCAGGTGAACGTCTTATTGATGAAACGGAGAAAAATATTGTTGACCAGAATGATCATGAGAAAACTGAGATTGATGAAGACCAAGGACCTGAATTACAAGTGCCAGCTGATGCATTTGTCCTTGAAGAAGGAGGGAAGTTATTAGGTGAGACAATGGAGGTGGAAAACGAAAATTGTGAAGTTGTTAAACAAATTGAGCTACAAAGTTCTCCAGAGTGTGAAACACATGAAGCTGACGGACGTCATGATCAGATACAGAAAGCCGTTGCTGGAGAAACCGAGTCGAGCGGTCATGAAGACGTCATGGAAATCAGCAGACCTGAGATGAAAAGAGGATTTGATAAAGTGAGCAAAGACCTTCCAGTGGGGAAGATAGAAGGAACATTTGATTTGGATCTACAGGTAATATTAATGATTTTGAGTAAGATAAAGTTTATTTATCTAGTGCTTTTCACAATACTGTTTCAATGCAGCTTAACAGAAAATGCATGTTTTCAATGTTACAATCAGGAAGTATTCAGTTATCAGTCATAATTGTAATGTTCATATGGCAGTTATATACAGCTATATACAAGTTATGTGGTTATTAAACATCCTCCAGTTAGCTGTATAAACAATCTGTATTGTAAAAAGCACTGTATAAATAAAGGTGACTTGACTTCGGTTAAGCAGACATAAAGATTACTGCATTTATATTATAGAAATTAAAGTGTGATCCTGCATCATGGTTAAAGTTAAACCTATCATGACTTTTTATCCATAGGCATTTGAGGACTCATCTTTGGACTTTACCATTCAGAAGTGTAGAATTGCTGTGAAGAATCCCCTAGTTCGGCCACCCAAAAACCCCAGAAAGCTCCTTTACAACATCTCAGTCGAGCCGCGTCTCCCACAGCCTCCTCCATGTGAAGTCTTTGCTCCAAGTAAAGTGGGGATTGGATTTAAACTCCCAGGTATTTACCTCAATAAAACCTTCATGAAAAGTGCATTACACTTTTATCAGAACATTAAATCAGTCCATTATTTATTTTAGGACTGGGCGCGGGGCTGCCGGCTCTGAGAAAAAACAGAATTTGGGAAGAAAGCGAGAGAAGGAGGAGCAGCAGAGCGCACACTACATCCACAGGTACATGACACAAACCGTGGGAGTCCTCATGGAAACTGTAGGATCTAAGCATGAATTACACTCAAACATATTTAAGAATTATGTATTTGAATTGCATATAACATTTCTGCCCATTTGGATTACACAGTTTTAACATAAAGTGAGAAACTTAATGTGATGCATATTTGCCAGTCATAGATAAATGAAATAAGTGAGAAACAGCCAGAATTCTGCATGCAATAAATTATGATGGCATACCAGTAGTTTATTAACTATTTGCATCTATTTGATTTTATTTAAATGATCAAATTTTCAAAATGCGTGGAAATTTTATATACAATTCAATTGCATAAATCTTAAATTTAGGCCTAACATGTTTGTATCCAGGTAGTTATTTTAGGTGTTGATGTGTAGTATTATAACTGTGTCTTTCTCAGGAAAAGTCATTTGCAGTAACAGAGGATTCTGTCAAACAAGAGCAGGCGTCAGCTAAACCCAAATGGACACCCCCCGAAGTATCCTGGGTATGGCCTGAAATATCAATCTGAATTCTTCATTTTATTTTATTTTGTTCACATATAAAGAACTAACGTTTTTACTTTATTTTGTTTTGTGCAGAATGGGGAGTCCCTTGATGATGGCGGAACTCAAAAACAAACTCAAAAAGCCTGTTAAGGAGTGATACATTTCATTACATCATGATTTTCAAAGGCATTCTTCATCTATTCTTTATTTATCCACTGTTGTTGTATTCAAGCACTATGCAGCCTGCTAAATATTGTATGAAATGATTCTATTGCACAAGTATGCATCTGTAGCACAACGTTTCATTTTACTTCAGTTATGTTGTTAGAAGGTTGTTGGGTTTTTTTGCATTTTTCTCAAACGTTTAACTGGGCTTATAAGTCTTTGTGTCTGTATTTATTTATATTTGAAGAAAAACAAGTATGAGAAAAAAATGTTGTAAGCATACAAAAAAAATTCACTTTTTCATTTCAGTATTTAGTTTCTTTGACAGTTGTACAAAAAATGTCAGCCCTCATAATCTGAGAGCCTCTGCCAGTCACGAATATCTGTCTGCCACTAGAGGGCAGAGGAAAGCCGCTAGATATACATCACAACACCACTAGAGGGCAGAGGAGAGCCGCTAGATATACATCACAACACCACTAGAGGACAGAGGAGAGCCGCTAGATATACATCACAACACCACTAGAGGGCAGAGGAGAGCCGCTAGATATACATCACAACGCCACTAGAGGACAGAGGAGAGCCGCTAGATATACATCACGACGCCACTAGAGGACAGAGGAGAGCCGCTAGATATACATCACAACGCCACTAGAGGACAGAGGAGAGCCGCTAGATATACATCACAACACCACTAGAGGGCAGAGGAGAGCCGCTAGATATACATCGCAACACACTAGAGGACAGAGGAGAGCCGCTAGATATACATCACAACACCACTAGAGGGCAGAGGAGAGCCGCTAGATATACATCACAACACCACTAGAGGACAGAGGAGAGCCGCTAGATATACATCACAACGCCACTAGAGGACAGAGGAGAGCCGCTAGATATACATCACAACACCACTAGAGGGCAGAGGAGAGCCGCTAGATATACATCACAACACCACTAGAGGACAGAGGAGAGCCGCTAGATATACATCACAACGCCACTAGAGGACAGAGGAGAGCCGCTAGATATACATCACAACACCACTAGAGGGCAGAGGAGAGCCGCTAGATATACATCGCAACACCACTAGAGGGACAGAGGAGAGCCGCTAGATATACATCACAACACCACTAGAGGGCAGAGGAGAGCCGCTAGATATACATCACAACACCACTAGAGGACAGAGGAGAGCCGCTAGATATACATCACAACACCACTAGAGGGCAGAGGAGAGCCGCTAGATATACATCACAACACCACTAGAGGGCAGAGGAGAGCCGCTAGATATACATCACAACACCACTAGAGGACAGAGGAGAGCCGCTAGATATACATCACGACGCCACTAGAGGACAGAGGAGAGCCGCTAGATATACATCACAACACCACTAGAGGACAGAGGAGAGCCGCTAGATATACATCACGACGCCACTAGAGGGCAGAGGAGAGCCGTTAGATATACATCACAACACCAATAGAGGGCAGAGGAGAGCCGCTAGATATACATCACAACACCACTAGAGGGCAGAGGAGAGCCGCTAGATATACATCACAACACCACTAGAGGGCAGAGGAGAGCCGCTAGATATACATCACAACACCACTAGAGGGCAGAGGAGAGCCGCTAGATATACATCACAACCCACTAGAGGGCAGAGGAGAGCCGCTAGATATACATCACAACACCACTAGAGGACAGAGGAGAGCCGCTAGATATACATCACGACGCCACTAGAGGGCAGAGGAGAGCCGCTAGATATACATCACAACACCACTAGAGGGCAGAGGAGAGCCGCTAGATATACATCACACCCCACTAGAGGGCAGAGGAGAGCCGCTAGATATACATCACAACACCACTAGAGGGCAGAGGAGAGCCGTTAGATATACATCACAACACCACTAGAGGGCAGAGGAGAGCCGCTAGATATACATCACAACACCACTAGAGGGCAGAGGAGAGCCGTTAGATATACATCACAACACCACTAGAGGGCAGAAGAGTTCATTTAAAAAAAAATATTTAAAGTACTGAATTGACGTGATTGTGTTTACATGCAATATTACTAAAGCATTATACACAAAACAAATAATGACAAAGGGAAAAAATATAATACAACAAATAACAATAAAAATAGTATTAGAATAAGGTGCTAAGTAATTAAAAAAAATAAGATTTAAAAAATCGATATAATATGGAATAATACAAAATTGAAATAAAAAATGCTTTAATATGTGTACAGTTATGGTATTTGATTATATTGATCAAGGCAGAAGTTGTTTTTTGAGGGTATGCTGCTGAAAAATGAATTTTACTGGAATGAAAGTCGCTGGCTGTTCTACACATCACTCCGCCACTAGAGGGAGGCAGGGAGTCGTTGGTTTCAATTGAATTATTGATATACTTTGTACATTTTGTGATCTACATGCATAAACATTTTTTCATTGATTTTGGAGTTGTCCTTATTGAGATCATATCATGCCCAGCTTTCAACTTTGTTTTGATAAGTTTTTTTTACTTATGGCATGTCTGTAAGAAATATTATTTGATTAATACATTACTTCGGATGGCAAAATTTAGTTTACATAAATGTAAGTATGGTGGTCATAAACCACTATTTTTAATTTTGAAATTAGAAGTTTAGCAACAACTAAAGTACTATTTATAATCTGAAAAACAAGAAAGCTTAATGTTTTTATTTATTGTATTTGTATTTTTTTTCCTCTAAAACTGTCTTTATATACCACCTTGCTATTGTTAATTGTTGAAAGCTCTAATAAAAAGAGGAGTCATAAACATTGGCTGTCATAATCAGTATGTCAGTGTGCCACCAGAGGGCAGCAGAGAGTCATTGATTAGCTGCCATATATCACTCTGCCACTGGAGCGCAGCAGAGAGTCATTAACTGTAATATAAGTCTGCCACTAGAAGGCAGCAGAGAGTCATTAGCTGTAGTATAAGTATGCCACTAGATGGCAGCAGAGAGTCATTAGCTGTAATATAAGTATGCCACTGGGAGCAGCAGAGAGTCATTAGCTGTAATATACGTAAGTACGCCACTAGGAGCAGCAGAGAGTCATTAGCTGTAATATATGTAAGTACACCACTAGAGGCAGCAAAGAGTCATTAGCTGTATTGTTATATGTAAGTACGCCACTAGAAGGCAGCAGATAGTCATTAGCTGTATTGTTACATGTAAGTACACCACTAGAAGGCAGCAGAGAGTCATTAGCTGTAATATATGTAAGTACGCCACTAGAAGGCAGCAGAGAGTCATTAGCTATAATATATCTAAGTACGCCACTAGAAGGCAGCAGAGAGTCATGAGCTGTATTGTTATATATGTAAGTACGCCACTAGAAGGCAGCAGAGAGTCATAAGCTGTATTGTTATATATGTAAGTACGCCACTAGGAGCACTAGGGGAGCAGCAGACGTCACATATGCTTTCCAAAAGGGAGGCGCTTGACGCCGGTAGAGGGTGGTGGAAGAAAAAGACCGACGAGCCGCCGGGTGGAAGCCCTAAAAAGCGAACTGACGTTATATTCCTTTGATTGCTCTATTTTTTACAGGTCTGGTCGGAGTGATTAAAGGTAGGTCCCACTCGTATATTTCTTGAATCCTGTTGTGTTTTAAGCGGTAAAGAAGCACAGGCTGGCCGTGTATTTGAGCAGATGCCTAACGTTAGGCAGATGAGCTCATTTTCTCAGGCCTTTAACGTTAGCTGCTCGGGCTAGTTAGCTCAGCTAATTCCGGATTGATTCGCTTCTGGCTGGAAATTGAGGTCGAGTTTGTCATTAGGACATCGTAATGACTAATAATTATCGGTGGTGTGTTTATCATATTTGTCTAGAGGTTACATAATTCATCAGGGAGTTTTCAGGAAAGTTGTGCAAGTCTAATTCACCGTCACGTTGGGTAAGCGAACCAAGCCAAGTAGTTATTACATGATATGTAGACCCTATAATAATTTTGACAACGTGTAGGAATAGAAAGGCTTTCGATTTTTAGAATGATGTTTTAGCTTTTATTTTAAACAGAGCTGTGGTGCTCGGCTAAAGTAGAAACCAAATTGAACTGTCATCCTATTGTGATTTGAATGTAGCTAACGTTAACTCACCCGCTTTAGATTAGTTTTACTCGTTTGACTTTTAAATTAAGGTCGTGTATGACTGTAAAATTAGAACTTGTTTAACTAGAGTTGTGCTGCATAGTCAGCAGGTTTCTTTACCAAAGGCCATGACCTTATTCACTAATTATTTTCCTCTCATGACGTTGTTCATTACGATGATTACTACTATACAATATTCAGATTTTACTCCCTCGTTAAACATTTGTAACTTTTTAGAAAGCCTAAAATGACTGTAAACAGCGTTTTGTTGGCCTCTCTTCTTCATGACGTCATACTGTGACGTCATGTGCGTTGACTAGTGTTTTACTCGCGGTTAGAAGCCTAAAAACTAGAAAGCTAAAACAAGTGCAATTTCTGTCACTACTATCACCACCAGGACCGTGCACAGACCTTTTGAGGGGCATGTGCTGAAACTAAAAAAGGGCACCCCCTCCCTTTTTTTCCACCAATTAATCAAAATTCATATAAGTACAAAAAAAAGTTATATCAGTTATAATTATTTTTATAAATGTTATAGTTCTAATATATATATATATATATATATATATATATATATATATATATATATATATATATATATATATATATATCATTTTTCTCTGCTCTGCAGAACAAAGTTCAATAAAATATTTGTTTAGCTATTCTGCTTGGTTTAATAAGCTAATTTGTATTATTTGGTTAAAATTGCTCTACCTTCCCCTCTTCTAAATGTCACACATAAACATGAGTCAAGTATTTTTGACAAACTATTTGAAATATAATTTAAATAATTATGTCCAACTCAATTCCAGATTATAAGAAACTATACCCATGCCATTAATATAGCATATCCAACATGTATCTGCCTACCTGGCAAAAACTTGATACTGTGGAGGACCAGGCATGTATTAGTTTCTTGAAGGTCCCTTGTTCACTACACTTTCCCTAAAATAAGCCAGCAATGAAAATAAATAAATAAAGCAATGTGAAAAGTACAGTTGCAGTGAAAAGGAGTACTGAATTGGTGTAATGATGCTGAAAATTCAGCTTTGATCACAGATATAAATTACTTTTTAAAATATTTAAATAGTAAACAGTTATTTTAGATTGTAAAAATAGTTCACAATATTATTGTTTTTGCTGTATTTTGGATCAAATAAATTAAGCATTGGAATGAATTAAATAATGGATTACATTCTGCATGATAAAATATAAAGATTTCACAGTGATCTTCTATAATGTTTTTTTTTTTTTTACTACTACAACATTACTGGAGTAAAACCATGTTTTACTACAATTATACATGTGAGGACGAGCGGAGAGTATAGAATAATAATAAAAACTACATTGCACGTGCATATCAACAGGCTTGAATTAACCATAATTTAATATTACCATAACAAGATGAAATGTTAATAAATTAAGTGTATCAGCATCAATCATAAATCAAAGAAGAAAATTTCTTAGAAATATGTTACCTAGGTGACGAGGATCACTCGTCGCTTTGTGTAGTTTCAGTACAAAACAGCACGGGGGCGCGCCTGTGCTTATGATTTTCCGATGCTGAAAACAAAGTATATGTTGTTGTATTATGAATATATTGTTAACATTTTACAAAAGTCAAACTCAAATACAGTTACGGGTTTTTTGACCAGCGAATGTGTGCAAATGTGCATTTTGTCCGTCATTAAAACGGCGCCGGCGGCATAGGCTACATTTTCATCAACGGATTACTAGTTTGTTAGACGCTCAGTTTTTCCTGTTGTAAAATACATTTGACCAAAATCGCATTTTCTAAAAGCTGAAATGCTACTTTATGCACAGGCTATTTAAGTGTAGGCTATGTATTGACTAACGTTGCTAGTCTAGACCTCCCTCTCAGGTCCCACATGTCTCAGTCAGACATTAAATAAATAAAATATGAGCTTTTATAGACAAAGTGTTTAGTACTTATTCAAACAACATCTATTTTTACCCTTGCAAAACTTCGTTCAGCTGCTGTCTGCTGTGCGGCTGCTGTGGAGCTTCAGTTGATTGATTCAGTCACGAGTCACGACGACAGATGCAAGCTCTTTTTAAGAATTTTCATTGACTAAATATTTTTAAAACAGACAGGCGTAAAGGGTGACCCGACCAATAGCATTGATTTATTTAAGAAAAAAAAAAAAAAAACACCACCCAAAAAAAAAGGGCACTTCGAGTGTAAGAGCAAAAAGGGCATGTGCTCTGCATAGGTTGAGCCCTACCTGTGCACGTGCCTGATCACCACACGGAATGGTAAATAACTAGAAAGATATTTAAACACTGCTATTGGTCGAACAAACGAGTTAGTCCCGCCTCCAACGCACGATTGGTGTAATAGATCGCAACAGTTAAAACCCGACCTTCTGCGAGCTACGAGTTTAACCAATGGTGTACCTTTTGTTGAAGCCGTCAGTGCGCATCATTTCAACATGGGGGTTTTTAATAATATTTTTTTGACAGCAGATTTAAATCCCACCCTCAGACATAAATCCCTTAATCAACCAATAGGTTATTTATTAGAGAAATGGTGAGCAGAATGGTGAATGTCAAAATAACAAATTATTTGAAATAAATTCTGTGGTTGGGAAAATATGCCTACCCTTTTAAATTAAGACACGATCAAGGTGTGGGACAGGTCATACTCCTGACCCATTGACATTTATTGAAGGCTGAAGAAGCACCAAAATGTCGATACTGTAGTTAGTACCTGCAACTTGTCTTTAAAATGTATATTTTGGACTGCGCAATTTTTAATGTTATGAGACGGCGCTTTTTATCAGGACAAACATTTAGGACTTGTTTATGGATCCAGAAAAACTTACCTACATTTAAATTATATTTTATAGAATTGTACTCATTTGTTTTTTGTCTTAGTTGAATTGTTGAAAAAAAATTGTTTTCATTATACTGTTATGACATTGTTGTTAAATGTTTTATATGCATCTACCATAATAGTTGGTGATGCTGATATGGCAATAAATCTACTAAATACTACTAGGCCTTATGACTGAAGAATTTCTGGTAAAATCTACATTAATACCTGTGATTCTGCAACAACAACAAAAAAGTTTCGATATTCACCACCAACGTCTTTAAATCAATAGTTTTATATTTCTCCATCCTTCAATTGTCATTTGCCATGCTTCATGGTATTGTAGTTCTTTCCCCTCAATAAATCAGTTAATTTCAGTCTTGCACCTTTGTCTTTTTGTCCAATTTTAAAACTTTTTTTGATTCAAATCAAAGTTTAAAAAGTTGTGATCTTCCTCGTAGCTGGTTGGTTTGGTTCTTGGCTTACAACTCTTAACTTTTAAAATGAATACTTCTGAAACCCCAGCTTCTTGGGCTGTTTTAATATTTTAAAATTGTCACGGATCTACAAGATTTTTTTAATTAACGTCATCACTACATCAGTCTTTTCATCACTGTCTGGAATAAGACAAATATGTAGGCTAGTATAGTTAAATTGACCTTATTAAAATAGTTTTTTCTGTTCTGTTTTCTTTACTCTAACAGGTTTCTGTGCCCAGATTGGTCCCGCCACCTCTCTACGTCTCTTCATCTGGTGTGTATGTGTGTCTGTTTGCATGTGTCTGTGTTTGGATTGCACAGAGACACACTGTTAGTCCTACAGTAGCTGTATTCACGGGTTTCGTGTGCGGGGGAAACAGCTAGACGTCTCGGCGATCCACCATGGGTGACATGAGTGATCTGGACAGACAGATCGACCAGCTGAGGAGGTGTGAGCTCATCAAGGAAAATGAGGTCAAAGCCCTGTGTGCCAAAGCCAGGTGATTACAACCAGTAGAAAACTAATCAGTCGCTTTAAAAAGCCTTTTAATGTTGATCATAAGCTCATACAACACCAATGTATGTGTGTTCCAGAGAGATACTTGTAGAAGAGAGTAACGTACAGAGGGTGGACTCGCCTGTTACAGTAAGTATCCGCAAACGGTGCTCAGAGGAGCTTCTGGTTACACTTTACAGCGGGTTTACTTTTGTTAACATTATTTAACTACGTTAGTTAACATGAACTAACAATGAAAAGTGCTTCTAAGGCATTTATCAATATTTAATGTTCATTTAAACACTTACTAATATATTATGTATATACTGTCACATAATTAGTTAACACATTAACTAATTGGACCTAATTGTAGTTACCAAGCTTTCTTCTGCAAAACTCAAAAAAGGATATTTTGAATAATGTTAGTAACAACCGTTTTGGTGACTATTGACTTCCACAAAACAATCACAGAGATATTTCTCAAAATATCTTCTTTTATGTTTCACACAAGAAAGCAAATCATTTCTTCAAGATTATAAATGATTTGATCATGTAAATGAGAAGTAAAAAGCACTCTCTTCTCTTCAGGTGTGTGGTGACATCCATGGGCAGTTTTATGACCTGAAAGAATTGTTTAGGGTAAGTTATTTTTCATGAAAAGTAAATACAAACTGGTAAAGCAGTGTATGGAAAGGATTTTTTATATAATGAGCAGTGCTTCACACCGAATGTCAAGTCAGCATTATTTGCAGAGCGCTTTTGACATTTCACATTATTTGAAAGTAGCTTTACAGAAAATACTGATGTTATTGTTTATAATGAGTTGATTTAGCAGATTAGAGTTCTAAATTTCCCTATTCCAGTCCTGAAGTCTCCCTGTCTCTTATCTGACACACCAGCTTCAGATCATCAGCGTGTTAGACGAGAGCTCTGTGAACCGGCTGCGTTCCAATTGACAGGGTCCCTTTGAAGTGTTCACTGCTCTCTAAGCACGATATATCTGTTAAAGTTCACGTCAATTGACAATGCGTTCGCAACACTCTGCAATGTCATCAAACACCGAAGCAACTCAAGTCAGCCAACTATGGCTGTGTCCAAATCTTTAAAATGCCGCCTTCTGGGGATACATTCCAAGGTACGAAGGCATCAAGACACGTCTGAATCCAATGTTGTCCAATCTGAATCTAATCTTCTGAGATGCCTTCATCTGATGGGTTTTTGAAGGCAGCAGAGAATATATGCTTCGCTGTCTATGGTATCCCACAATCCTGTGCGTTCCATTCTGTGACAGTTGGTGTCTGAAAGTTGCGGTTGGTGGTCAATTTGTGTGTAATTGTACGTTTTTGACCAACGTTTGCCACTAATGATCTCATTAAATATTAATTATTAGCTTAGTTTTAGTTTTCGCTCTATTTTACTGTAGATCATTGAACCGTTACGCTGCCTCAGAAGACTGTCCAAAATCAGTTCAGGGCTCGCAAAATCGCCTGCCCGACGTCCCGGGGCTATTGTGTTTTCAAGTCGGGCTACCAAAATGCATAACCGGCCTGCCCGAGGGGCTATCTGAAATATTGTAATCAAATTCCCCTAAACTTCTGCCTCGCCCCACTAAAAATGTGTGATTAAGTGTAAGCTACACAAATTCGTGTTTGCTTCAGTCTTGTTATAATCAGATTCAGCGCGTTCATCTTCAATCCGCAGCGGCGCGCGAGCTCTCTAGAGAGCACGTCAGAAACAGAGGACAGTGTGTGTGTGTGTGTGTGTGTGTGTGTTCATCTGAGCCTCATTGGTCTGTCACTGCTCGTCAATGTCAGAATATTTGAGATGACCAATCAAATCAAATTAGGCGGGCTTTATGTTCACAGACGCTGCTGAGCGAGAATATTAACAGAGTGACTGACGCTTCAGTTTATGGTCAAGTGCGAGATAAGATGCAAGTAGCTAAACTAAACATTTCATATTTGACAGTTTTTTTAGGTCATAAATGTTAAACGAATGACAAAAATAATCAGGCAAACTAATATACTGAAAATAGGCTTATGTAACGTGATTCATGTAATGTAATAATTAGTTTACTGTCACTGGCCCTCATTTATCAAAAGTGCGTACACCAAATTTCGAGCGTACACCTGGCGTACACCCTAAACCACGGTGACTTTGAGATTTATCAATATGGACGTTGGCGTACGGCACGCTCAAATCCCACGCCAGCTCAGGAGGTGGTGTACGCACGTTTGAGTTAGTGCGGAAACGCGCAGAAACACAATTCCTAACACCACAAAACGCACTGACAAACTAAAACATATGACAAAACAACAACAACAACATAGGCTAATTGTAAACTTCAGTGTAAAAATCTGTCACAAAGAACCGGCAAAAGTAATGATTATGAATATGTAAAATATAGCAAGGAGATATTTTAATTGTTTATTAATAAAGAAGTGTTTTCTTTGTGTCGGCTGCAAAGATGAAGTTGAGATGCTGAATCGCGATCTTCGCAGTAGTGAACGCGCCAGAGAGAAATGCACATTTCAGATTACATAAGCAGAGAGCAGTCTGCAGTCTGTTTTCTTTCGTTTTGAATTGTTCTGTTTAAAAGTAGACATGTCTGAGGCACCTTATACGCTGAGTTTCGGTTTATTTATGAGATGAGCTCAGTTCACGCGTCCTCCGTTTCATATCATCTGCTATTTACTTTCCTATTTGTTAAATCCAGGTAGGCCTAATTGGTTGACGAAACATTGTTTAAAATTAAGATACAATTAATACAAAACGAAATTCAGTTTAAAGAAAGGTTTTGTGCTTTATGTTTGATGTCTCTGTGAAAGTTTTAAAATATATATTTTAGTGCCGCTTTTAGAGCGCTCATGTCCGTATCATTGTTTTTTCCTCATAAATGCGAACACGAATAATAATAAGAATAAGAATATTACAAATGGACATGCAATTATTAATGTGAATGAATGGTAGGCTACTCCACATCACATCATCATCACTATTGTACATGATACGATATTAAATGCTAATTGTTTCAAAACACCTGCTGTAAAATAATGCATTGTGATAGGTCATTTGATCTCCACGTCAGAGAAGTTTCTCCTCTTTGCCGTCTTCCGTGTGTCCATGGCGTAAAATGAGGGCGTGGGGGAAGCGGAGACTTGAATATTTAGAGGCGTGTTATTCTAATGACGATCGTTTTCAGCCGCTGCATTTATCAAGGAGAGGTATTGCGTACACCAGGATTTCAAAGGTACGCACAGCTTCATACATCAGGCGGTTAGAGGAGTGTAAGCATAATCTTACGCCAACATATACGCCCGTTTCTACGCAAGAATGATAAATGAGGGCCATTGTGAGGTGACAAGAAACATTACAAAGCCGTTTGCATTATTTTGGGCACAAGATTAATAATGAATGTGTATATATTGTGAATGAATTTAATAAACTTAGGCTACCTAGGTTTCCTAGTAGCTTTCAGTAAATGAACGCTTCTGAGAAAATGATTCATAAATCAACCTATCAGTTGACCCTATGTTTAATTTCTTCACTGACATAAGGAAAATAATCAGCTGCATGACATGTTTTTAAAGTTATTGTTATCCAATTTTTTGGGATATGAAGATCCGGGACCTCAGTAATTATAAAACCCTGCCATCTGCATGTTAATGAAGCTAGTTAATAGTGAGCATTAGACACAAAACTAAAATGTTAACTTTAGTCATACCCTCATTCATAGCTGTCAAGCCTCTTGTTTTTTCCGGGTTTCTCACGTATTGTAGCTCTTTTCCCGCTGTCTTCCCGTTTTAGTATTTTCCCGTAAAATATCCCGTATTTTTACGGCCTGATTGTGTGAGACGTAGGCCTACAAGCTCGGACAGATTCGGCTTGAAGTCGTTCATCCTCGGATGTGGCGCCGCGCGCGCTGTTACAAAAAATGCTGTGCACATAGCCAAGCGAAATGAGGTCTTGCCGGTCTTGCCCACACACAACGCATCATTTTTGCCGCGCTCGTGCGGACGCGCGATATAAACAAGGCTTTTTATAAACAAGGCTTTGTTGTCTCTGTCTCTTTCTCTCTAACACACACACACACACACACACACACACACACACACACACACACACACACACACACACACACAGTCTCTTTCTCTCTCACACATATGTAGTTATAAACTCTAGACTTTTAATGATTAGTGCTTTATTTTTAAAGTTTGTGGGTAAGAATCGTGTAGTCTTAGTAGTAAGAATCTCCCTTATTTTCAATGTTCAATGTTGACAGCTATGCCCTCATTGGGGGCTGAGCCACAGACTGGTTCATGTTCCACACTGGTCACACATTTCAGTTCAGTTAGAACCAGATGCATATTTGTATTGATGATTCTAATTTGATTATTTTATATCCAATAGTTGATATTTGTGTTTTGAAAAAGTTTTTGATTGATGTTTGACTCCTAACCAATTTTCTACATTAAAAATTGTCTTTTTATTCGGGCTAGTAAAATCCATTTCGGGCTACCAAAATCTGAAGAGTGCCTGCCCGAAGGGCTACCAGCGATTTTCAAATTTTGCGAGCCCTGCAGTTTCGTGAGGTAACTCCGTGTGCTAACACTGTCTACAAAAGCCGCGTTTCCACCGAAATTACCTGGAACGATTTGTCCCAGGAACTTTTTTCCCCCAGACCCGTTGCCGTCTGCGATTCCATCGCGGTCCAAAGTACCGGGAAGATTAGGCAAATAGTCCGGTGACGGAGGACTGCGCGCTACTTTACAGTTCCCGCTGGATTGTATCCTCTGAATTTAAACTTAATAAAGCCTGAACCTCATCGTCAGTCGTGTTTTTTAAACTCCGTTTTTGATTTGAATAGCAAACGTCTGTTTTCTGAAATGCTGCGTGGACTCAATCAAAATGCGGATGAACTTAACCAATCAGCATGGTCGGTGCCCTGAAAGTTCCTGAACTTTGAAAAAGTACTACCTCGCAAGCAGGGACTTTCTGAGGGGGGAATATTTACCCAGAACTTAATGTAGATCCTGGTTCCTGCGGTGGGAAGACCGAGTACCACCACCCCAAAGTCCCTAGTTCCTGGGGAAAGTTCCTGCGGTGGAAATGCGGCTGAAGTCATTGCCTGATTAGGCAGCGAGATGCACCCTATGTTTGTGGCTGAGGTGCATAGCATTTCTTTACAAAGGGACAGCGCCAACTACTGGCCTGGCAGCAAAATGCAGATCTGTGTGAACGGGATCATTTTGACAGCATTGTTAAAAAATACAAAGGACTTTTTTTAGGGGTTTTAGTACATCGTTGTTGTATAAATGTACCTTTAGTTGGAATCAAAACAATGATACAGTTTAAATACATGCTAGTTGTGTTATTGAGCTGCATATTTAGGAAACCAGCGTACTGGTTATATAACTGGAATATACTGACTAATCTATTAGTAATTGATTAATAAATGAGTGTTTAAAAATCTGTTCTCCTTCAGGTGGGAGGCGATGTTCCAGAAACAAACTACCTCTTCATGGGAGATTTTGTGGACCGAGGGTTTTACAGTGTTGAGACCTTTCTGCTACTTCTTGCCCTCAAGGTACTGTCATTGCAGACTGATCTCATGAAACTGCGTGTGTATGACACGCCAATTCGTATTTCCATTTTTGGCGTGCTATCAACACGCATAATCGCTTTTCAGCGTGTTTATGAACGCCGTTGACTTAACGTTACATTACTGTATATATAAATATATGACCTACCCCAACCCCGTCCCTAAACCTACCCGTCACTGGTTAATACCATTTATGAGTCTTTCCCTACCATCCTAGTAAGAAAAATACCGCTCCCCAGATGTATATCAAAATTTTGCTTTATTTCGCTCGGATTTTTAACAGCGTGTACATACACGCGGAATCACTCGGACATAACGGCGTAGATATACACGCATACACGCGGATAGCTCAAAATGCGTATAAATAACACGCCACTTGACTTGAAAGTGGCGTGTATGTTTACGCAAAAGTCATGATGTCATGTTGGTCATTGTGTTATTCATAGGACGTATGTAAGGAAATGTGATGCTTGTCATAGTTATAATTAATGTACCTGTATGGTGATGGCTCCTCACAGGTGCGTTATCCAGACAGAATAACCCTGATTCGGGGAAATCACGAGTCCAGACAGATCACACAGGTGTACGGCTTTTACGATGAGTGTTTGAGGAAATACGGCTCGGTCACGGTATGGAGGTACTGCACAGAGATCTTCGACTACCTGTCCCTCTCCGCCATCATTGACGGAAAAGTGAGTCTGTTTGTTTGTTAAAGGGATAGTTCAACCAAAAAATGTAAATAGAATTGAATTTGGGTAAACTAGCCCTTTATCTCTTGTTTCCTCAACACTGGCCTGATTTGTTTATCATCTTGCCAGATCTTCTGTGTACACGGAGGCCTGTCGCCTCAATCCAGACTCTGGACCAGATCAGAACCATCGACAGGAAACAGGAAGTGCCTCATGACGGGCCCATGTGTGATCTTTTGTGGTCTGATCCTGAAGGTAATTGATTTCTGGAATAACGCAGATATGTTCTTCATCATCAGCATCTCATATGAATGTATCCTGTCTGACTTAGACACCACCGGCTGGGGCGTTAGTCCGCGAGGTGCTGGATATCTGTTCGGCAGTGACGTCGTGGCCCAGTTCAACGCCGCCAACGACATCGACATGATTTGCAGGGCGCACCAGCTTGTCATGGAAGGTTACAAGTGGCACTTCAACGAGACTGTTCTCACTGTGTGGTCCGCTCCGAATTACTGCTACAGGTGAGATTCTGCCACACAGCTGCTGACTGAGAGATGTGTCCCTGTAGAAAAAGAAAAGTATAGTCATTGTTATTGCAACTATCGTTAGTTTTAGTATTCAAGTTACCATTATAGTGTTTATTGATATTTTTTATTAGTTTTAGTTATTTTGTCTTAGTTTAAAGGTGCCATGTGTAATAATTGAGGTAAAAATATCCAAAAAATGAGCTACACGCGTCAAAAGAATGAGAAGAAATAAGGGCGATGATGTCATTAAAAAATGAAAAGTTATAGTGTTGCAGGGATATCAAGCTAAATTAGCATTAGCATTACTAGCCCCGGCCCGACAGGTGTTGTAATACCAGTTTCAGCCATGGGAGGCGGTATGCGGGCAACATACATAACCACCAGCCAAACTGCAACACGAATAACTCGCACTGCTTGTATCTCTTTAATCTCTAAAAATCTCCAAATGCTCCACGTGAAAATGCGGTCTTACTATCGTGTCAATTGATTTGATTAATATGCGCGAGGGAGAGAGAGCAGGACCGTTCTCGTGTTGTTTGAAGACGTGAGAGTGCGCGCGCCGCGCGGCCGGGGCTCGCTCTCTCTCTCTCTCTCTCTCTGCTCGTAACGCGCCCTGTCAAGCGCAGCGGCATCAGTCATTCTAGTCTACATCCCTCACCGATCAAAATAGGCTTTGGCGGGACAAAGCGGTCTATTTGACGGTTTTAGAAGATTAACAACCTGAAACTAAAAAACAGACTAGAGTAGGCCAACTTTCTGGAGGTATACTGCCCCCATCTGGTATGGAATGTGGAGTATGAATTGATTTTTTGACATAAGGCACCTTTAAAGGTGCTCTAAGCGATGTCACACGTTTTTATGGCCAAAACATTTGTTGTCACATACAGCAAACATCTCCTCACTATCCGCTGGCTGCCTGTCCCCTGAACACACTGTAAAAAACGCGGCCTCTGCGGACACCCCAGGCTCCACAAACGGCTACAAAAACAAACTCTAGCGACCCGCTCCTAGAAACATAACAAACTGTTCCAGCCAATAACGGACAAGAAGGGGTTTGGGGGTGGGTTTGAGGGGTTAGTGCGCGGATGAGGAGGAGGGAGGGTCTAGCTAGCCTCCGTTTTGTTTGACAATAGTTCGAACGTCAACAAGAAGTGACGTCACCCAGGATCGCTTAGAGAACCTTTAAGTTTCAATTAGTTTTAGTAATTGTATCTTGTTTTTTTTGTCTTCATTTTAATATTTTTGATTTTAGTTTTTTGTACATCAAGTTAAACTAAGAATGAGAAACATTTCTTTGGCAACTTGCTGAAAATAAATATTTTTACTGTATTAAGATTACTTTTATTTTATTGCAAAAAAAAGTTTTGTTTTTTTCTATTGTCTTTTTCGCTATAGTTTGATTTGTTTTGTGTGTTTTTATTTATTGACTTGGTACATCAGTTTTTAGTAAATTAGTGAAATCTTTGAAAATGAGTAATGTTTTTGAGTAGTTTTCTTTCAATGTTTTTTGTGGTTTTATTTTTTTATTTCAACCGTTTTTATGGTGAGGGGTTTGTCTTTTTTTTGTTGATGTACATCAAGTTAAACTTAAATGAAAATGAGTAATGTTATAGCTGAAATAAAACATGTTTTTTATATTTTATTTCAGTTACAAACAATAAACATCAATTATTTTAATACGTTCTTCTAAAATAAGGATCGCCTTAAACTGACGCTGGGGGCTGAGCTAGAATAAAGACTGACGAGTTCATGCGTTTCTTTGGTGGAAATAAAGCTTCGCTGTTTAGTCCCTCTGCCATAGTTAATCAAGTGTGTACAGTAGTAGCCGCCGTGTCTCTGATAAGCACAGCACAACTTTGTTTTCGTTTTGTGCAAGTTGCAACCGTTCCGTCTGTGCAACAGAAACACACGGTGTAGTGGAGCCTTTACGATTAATTTACAACTAGTTAATAGTGAAATCGGTTAATCTTAATCGCTGCATCCCTAATGTAGATTAGATTTATTTCCATGCCGAAGCATCATGAAACCACACATATATATCGCGTTTGTTTTTCCTTGTTTATTCAAAATATTCACTAACTTGTTTACTATATCATGAATTATATGATGTATTCCAATTGTCAAATTTGTGCAAGTGAATGTTTTGTCGTTTAAACCTTTATAATGTTAGTTGATATAAAGTGTGAGTTTGCTCCGCAATTCAGAGGATCTGATGGATTTACATCATGAAAATTCATCAGTTTTTCATGAAATGCATAACAATAAGTTGCCAGTGAACATGGGAGAAGAATAAACTTTGTTTCATACACAATGTGCATCTGATAAAACACAACGTCAAATTATAATTGAAAGTATTGCTATTGCAGCTTCCACAGACATCAGTGTTTGGAATTTTAATTAAACAATAAATGTCTTTCTTTAATATATATATTAAATCGCTGAAAATTTAAATAAACATTATGTGGCTAAAAACACTGAATAGTTGTGATGTATGAAAAGCACTGAGTGCGTCAGTATCTGGTGCAGCGCCAGCCAATGTAAGAGGTATTATTAAGAAAAATAACTAATAATTCACCAAAAATATTATTGGTAATTATTTAACATAGTGATGTCCCCTTTTCTTTGTCACAGATGTGGTAATGTGGCGGCAATCTTGGAGCTTGACGAGCACCTGCAGAAAGAATTCATCATATTTGAAGCTGCTCCACAAGAAACGAGAGGCATTCCCTCCAAAAAGCCAGTTGCTGACTACTTCCTGTGAGCTTCCTGTGTCCTTAGGATGCAAGCACTCGCAACAGGAAGTGGTGCCCTGTGTGTACTTGTATTTCTGTTTCCCTTTCCCTTGCCCAACTGTCTTAATTGTGCTTCTTTTCTTTTTTTACTTTCTCTACAATATTCCGTTTTTTTGTTGGTTTTTTCTACTTTCCATCCACTTTCACATTCTTCAACTTTGCCATCAAGACACACATTGGCATTATATTCTCACCCACTGCTGTGAAATCTCTTGCTCTCCGACTCCTTGTATGCTGTAGATGTAGACGTTTATTATGTATGTGAATAGCAGTAAGGGAAGGTGGCGTTTCACGTGTTCCTCAGAAAGCTGCCTTTTGAAACGGCAGGTTAAAACAGGTTGTTGGACTTTTATTTTTTATTCTTTTTCTTTCTGTACGTTCTCTTCTCACGCAAGTTGTAAATGTGTAAGAGGATGCGTATGACATTTCCTGCTTTTATTATAGTTTACAGTTATCTGTTTTCACCGAGTCATCAGTTTCACTGCTTTTGGGTTATGTGAAGGAAACGACTGCAGATGCTGAGCTCCCGACACTGCAGTAAGATATATATAAATATATATGGACATTAACTACACTGGAAAACCTGACACACACACACAAACCAAACTGGATTTAGAAAATTAGCTTTTTCCCTCTTGACTGTTTTCTCTATAGGACTTATTGTTGATTTTTATTTTTAATTTGTGAAAATAAAATGTACTTTTGTATGAATTTAAGATGTGATTTTTCTGGTTTTCCTCATTAATTTGTCAGATGTTCTGCCTGATCAACTGGTCCACTTATTTCATCCACTCTATCAAATGTTTTTCTAATTCTAACTCACACACATTGTGAGTTACACAATGTGTGTAAACAATAGTTTTAGATCACTTTGGACACAGCTTCAGCAAATGTGATTTGAAACACCAAAAGTGACAGCTTCTGTGCTATTCTGCTAATAGTTAATAATGAACCTTAAAGATGCTATATAGTTTATGCATTTTTGTGTAGCATATTCAATACCATTTTTCAAATGTTTTGGATAGGTAAGAATTTAAGTAATATCCTTACAATCAGCATGGATGCACTAAAAGTGACAGTAAAGACATGTATAATTTTACTAAAGAGTTCTATTTTAAATAAATGCTGTTCGTTTAAACTTTTGCTGTGTTCACGCCATTCAGCATTACCGTAATTTCGAGATGAATTTTACTGTCTAATTTAGAGATGACAGCACGTGACGTACCACTCGGAGCTGTTCACGGACTCGGAATTCTGTTGCAGTGGTCACGTGGTACAGGTCGGAGCTCTCAGAAAATTGTAAATTAAAAAGTTGTAATTAAAAGGACATGAACACTTTTTACAAGTTATAATAATAACTTGCTACATTAAAATAGCGCTTTTCTGTGTACTCAAAGCGCTTTACATGGAAAGGGGAATCTCATGGAAAGGGGGGGGGGTGCATTGTTTCCACTATGCTGTAAAACAAAAGGTTTCTACAAATATTAAGCAGCACAACTTTGAAATGTTTCTTGAAATTATAGTATTGTAACGAGTTCTGAAGGGTCAGGTAATAAAACCATTTAAAAATAAGAAAACGTTTTACTGCGAAATTATCCACGTACATTCCTTCAAGTAGATGGTGAGGTAGTTTTGTGTAGTTCTGCTCCAGGCCTCCCGGTGGCGGTAGAGCACGTGACCTGTAGGTTTGGCGCGTCTATCGATTCGCTTCCTCTCTCTCTCTCTGGAAGTACAGGGCTTTGACGCACGCCGTCAATTTTGCTGACAAAATTGCAAATCTGGATCTAAAATATACACAAAGGGAAAAATACAAATCTTACGTTTCCAGCACGTAACAGGTACGTTCTGTCATTTACTTTATCGGTCGGTTCTGTAGGACTGACGTACACATGGAGTTACGGTCCCGTTAGGCCTCAAACAGCCGGTCTCGACACGCTTTCGTCGGTGTCTACACGATTACTGATGTAACTACGCAGAAATCGTTTATTATGCGTCACATATGTTTCCATTCTCACCAAATGCCCTATTGGTTATAGTTTATTTCCATTAATGCTCAGATATTTGGTCTTTAATTAGTCGTGAACTAATGAGGTGAGTCTAGTTCATTCATCAGCAAATGGAGCAGTCTGCCAGTAGCGTTATCTGATGTGTTTCTGGATTAGAGTTTTTATTCAATATTTATTCATTTTTATATTTTAGTATAAATATATGGATTTTGTTTTAAACTTCCTAGTCATTTTCTACTTTATGCCGGTAAACCTGTAAAGACCGAAGTATGATAAATAGTAATAAGATATATTTATTTTCTCTGAATGAAGTTCACTTCATTTCAATAAACTGTTAATGATTGTTACTGTTAATCAATAATTTTGTATTTGTATAGTTTTGTATTATATTTGATACATCAGCCTTTTATGGCTAGCGACTGTATTATACATATATAGATATATAGATAATTATAAAGATATGGAGCTCATACTCGATGAGGAAAAACACCTAATTTTTATACAGAGTGCTGTATATCCGTGTAACTGTGCTTAAACACATAACTGTGCTTAAATATCCACTGTGATGCGGATTTTGATGTTATATGGCCAAAAAGTTGATGAAATTCGGATAACTTGTAATGTAAGTCAGTGAAATAAGTGTATAATAACAACTACTTGCATAAAATGCATACATTTCAGTCAACATTATGTCTTAGTAAGATTATATTTAAATGCTTAGTTGTATATGATCAAAGCTCTGTAGTTTGTTATATTACACAATATAACAGTTATTCAATTACATTTAATTAATTTTTAAAAAATCAGTAAAGATTTCCAAGCAGAAAGACATGTTTACAATTATACTAATAAGACTAATAATCAGACTAATAAGGCATGTACAGCATTGTGTGCAACAGATTTATCACCATACTTTTGATGGTTTTGATCATTTCGAGCCCTTTGCAGTTCATGTATCAAATATGATATTGTTGGCTTTATTATAGTGTTAGCCTAATTTCTTCTAAACAAAGCCTTGTAGGTTTGAGAAAGTATTGACCACTCTCTCATTTCTGTATTTCTCTTTTCAGTTTTAGCATCCATCTGTAATGTCACGTTTCTTCGCTAAATCCGACAGTGAGTCGGAGGAATCCTCGTCCGCTGATGAGATCACCCCCAAAGCCACCGGGACTGCTTTCAATAAGCAGTGAGTCTGCATTTCTTTGTGGACCCTTTTCACAAACTGCAAACTATATACATATATTATTATTATTTTTATCTATTTTTTTTGCTTTGCATGCAAGCATGTTTCTGATACAACAACTGAGATTTCCTCTCTTCTGACTTAAATCTCTTTTTCTTCTTTTTGTAAAGTTGTGGAAAATAGAGATTGTCTGTTTTTGATTTGCCGATACCAGTAACTAAAATGGTAAAATATGTCCGATGCGATAACCAATTGTTCGGCCGGTAGCTTAAAAAATGAATATGGATATATTAATTAAAAAAAAATCTCTTAGTATTAGATAGTGCTTAACCTAGACATGTGCCGGTATTCGGTAATGCGATAAATCGCGGTAATGAATATGCACGATATTGTTATCGCGGGCACTTCAAAATACCGTGAAAAATAATAGATCCGAATTTAGAGTTTTAGAATGCGCATTAGCTTATTTTCCATCAACCGTTAATAAAACCCAAATGCGTATATGCTGCGCAAAACACGTGCGCACTCTGATGTAAACAATCCCCACATAAGCACTGTTCATGCGGCGCAGTGCGCGCTCTAGTCTAATGTAAACAATCCTCGCATGGAGAAGAAGCATGGCGGAAAGAGGAACGCTGCCGACGATTTATCTCCTTTCTAAAAGCAGAACTGCCAACTATGAAGGTAAAAGAGTAGCTAAACTCGAAAACACAGATGTGAAATTGAGAACTTCATAGCATTCAGCTTGAGACTCACGCAATCAACACTTTTCACAGGCTCTCACGCAGAGAAAAATCACGGAGCAAAGATCACTGACACCGACAGACTAGAGAGAGCAGGTTACTTTTTATATGAAACAAATTCTCAGCTCTCAGGTTCTGTCCATTTTATTACGAAATCCAGACAATAAATACCGTTTTGGCGCTTGTAAATGTGACGTGACAGATCACTGTAGCACCTTAGTTCAAGTGAACCGATCATCTGTTACTTTTTATTTAAAGATATAGTACAACTTCCCGAAAGGTATATATGCCTCATACATAGTAGATCAATCAGTGTTTTTCAATCACGGAAAGAGGTCAATAAAACTGCAGGAGAACAATCGTCACAGAACGTTACATTTTACCTCAGGCCATTTAATTACCAGCACATTAGTTGACTAGAAAAAATAGAGAGGATAATTTTTCGCTAAATATGTGCACTATATTACATATTTATTATAATTTTACTTATGTCATTAGGCTACATAATTGTTATTATAATGAAAACCACATTATATTTAATTTGTTAATTTGAACCTTTAATAATAACAGTTGATAGGGCTTTCTGTATGTTTACAGAATTATGTGAGATATATTTTTTCTTGAGAAAAATGTACATGTAGGCTATCTACTGTAGTAGCCTACCTAATATTTATCCAAATGAGTTAAGATTGAATCAAGATTGAAATCAAATCAAGAATTGAACTGAAATCGTGAAAATTGTGTTAAGCAATAATACAAACAGTAGCCTACCAGTCACTGTACCATATAAACATTGTAACATGTTGTCACTAAACTTAATAAAATTCTGTTTAGTTACCAAATGTTTTGACAATCACAATTACACCTATTGTGATGCAAATAGTTTTTTTTAGATCCCCCCAATCCATCTGTTTCTCTTATGTAAATAAAATATCGTGATAATACCGTAAACCGTGATAAAAGCTCAATCAATTAATCGCAGCATGAAAATTTGATACCGGCACATGCCTAGCTTAACCTTATTAGAAAATTAACAGTGTTGAATGTTTTGTAATTTACCAAAAATAAATGAAAATACAAAACATTATCTAAGGTTTATTACTACGGACCACTTGACTATTTTATTTTTTTGACATTTAACACATATATTGAGATAATGTGGCACGTGAAAATAGATTAAAATGATTTAAAAAATTGCTAAGTATCATAACACTACTGATTTCATTTTGGTTTTGGTTTCGTAGTTATTGATTAATCGTCCGATTGCGGTTAAATTACCTGTCTTCAATGGATATATTAAAAACTATTGCCGATAGTTCCACAAAGCAACTGTTATTGGTGCCAATTAATCGGTAAAAAGCAATACATTGGATTCTTATACGCAATCATGGAATGTTTTCATTACAATGGACAAATAGCATTGAAAAATCAAGATTGTCGTACTCTACTTTTTACCGCTATATAAGTTTACCCGTCAATGATGTCTTGAAAAGCAAGGAAATGTGAAAAGGGGTCTTTATGTGATTAGGTGGTCAGTTGTGACGCAGTAGTGACTCTGTTGGTGTCTCTTTAGGTCCCTGTTGCTGAGTGATGATGAGGAGGACACCAAAGAGTGGTACGAAGTGCCAAGGACAAGAGGTGAGTTTGGGATGCCAACGTACAACATCGAGACTTGAGAATTAAGGAGCGTTCACACTGACCTCATTTATAAACGCATCGCTGTCCGTTGCGTTTCAGGTTTGAGGAGCTCACCAACTTTATCAAGACGATCCGCAATGCAATGAAGATCCGAGACATATCCAAATGCCTGGAGGAATTTGAGCAGTTGTGTCGAGCGTTCATCAAAAGCAAAGCCATCGTGGACAAAGAGGGTGTGCCGCAGTTCTACATCCGGCTGCTAGCTGATCTGGAGGACTATCTCAACCAGGTCTGTAGATCATACTGGAGCCTCGTGTTATCAAAAGACCCGGTACTTCGGTACTAAAAAAATTAAACTGTTACGGTACCAGCTTTTCTTATGTACCGGTGGTACCGAAGTAATGCGTAAAATACATTTCTTTCTTTTGCTGAACAAAAAGGAATATTTTAGGGGTGTAACGATACGCGTATTCGTATCGAACCGTTTTCAACCGTACGCATTTTCAAACCGGACGGTTCGTTGGACCATTTTTCCTGCCGACCAAAATTTTGTTATTTTAAATGTAGTTGCGCGTGGCAAGCGCACTCGAGATGCTGGTGCGACCACAACATTGCCCAACATCAAATGGCAAATGTAATGTAAGCGGAACGAAACTGAGCTACTCGTTATTATGTGGTTGACGGACTGTTTATCAGTTTGGACCAATGCAGCGCTAGCCGATCTCTGTTACTACACAGCGCTGAGACATCCAGTAAAGAAAGCATTTGAATTCGCTATTGAACTTGAAGTAATAACATCGCTGCGAGATCACATTTCTCCGTTATTAACGGATCAAACCGCGCTGACGTGGAAACCAGGAAGAAACATTGTGCCATGAATGAACTATTCAGTGTCCACAGATCAGCAACATTCACCATGGATTTACTGTAGTAACACTAACTGTACCCACGGAGGTTTGGCAGGAATAGTAACGTTAGGCTATAATGCTTTCAAGTAACATTACGTCGGCTTTATTTTGACATTATGAATACAACTGCTCAAATGTTAATCTGAACTAAAATAAACCTTTGTTTATAACTACTACAATATAACATTTCATTTTGTCCAAGGAGCTGTTTTGTTTTATATGCTCCTAAGAAAAGTCAAGTATAGCTCCATCATTGCTCAAAGTAAAAAAACATATATCATACTTTATGATGTTAGTTTTAATAAAAATATAATAAAAATCAAGGAATTTTTTTCTGGCATTTCTTTCCTTTTGCTGCATTGAAAACGTACCGAACCGAACCGTGGCACAAGTGTATCATATCGAACCGAACCGTGAATTTTGTGAACCGTTACACCGCTAATTTTAAAGAATCTCGGTAACCAAAAAATTGATGCGCTCCATTGACTTTTATAGTTAATAAATAGGCTCCATCTACCGTTTGATTAGACATTCTTTAAAATATCTTTTGTTCAGCAGAAGAAAGAAATTCATACAGGTAGAGCTGTCGCGATAGTCGATATATCGACTTATCGCACGATATATGGAAATGAGCGCGATAATTTTTTGTGCCGCGATATATTGCAACTGATAATTTGTTTTATTATTAAAAATAATAATTAGATTCATTTTTACATTAAAATGAATGTCACCAACATTTTAGTTGATCGCGCTGCCTCTTGTCATCTTGTCTGCACTCTATGTCGGAGGCGGGGCTCAGGCAGCGTGTCCACACACACACACACACAGAGAGAGAGAGAGAGCGGACACCGTCAGGTGAAGAGAAGGCGTGAACCAACTGCATTTTAAAGTGTTCTGTTTCGTGACATCCACAGCGAGCCAGTTGATTTCAAAGCCGCAATCTTCAGCTCCGGTGTGGGAACATTTTGGCTTTAAGCCGAACGAGAGAAGAGAGCTAAGTAACGTGAACGAGCCGGTATGTCGACTGTGTTTTAAAACAGTAACAACGAAAAGAGGCAACAAACTTAAAATCGCACCTAAAACATAACCATCCCACCCAGTTTTTCAACCTGGGAACAACAACTGCAGCTGAAGTTGGAGAGGGGCTTTCTTCCAGACAGTTAGGCTATCTGTTGCAAATGCCTTTTCCCGACAGTGCAAATATAAACGTGACAGCGCGAAATGGCGCACACTCACGGATAGCGATCGCTATATAGCCAAAGAGATGCAGCTAAATATACAAGGTTCACATGGTCCTTTCTCGGAATCTGCCTAACAATTAAAAAAAACTAATCTGGCAGCAGAAATGTCCTGTTGATGCATCTGTGCCTTTGTGTGAGACGCTTTAAAAGTTTAAATTGAAATATTATGCTACTTGTTTTGATCTAGTTCTAGTGATACCTTGCACTTTTTTGTTAACGAAAGTGTATTTATTTCATAACTGTCAACCAACCCTCCCGTTTTTTCCGGGTTTCTCACGTATTTTAGCTCTTTTCCCGCTGTCTTCCCGTTTTAGTATTTTCCCGTAAAATATCCCGTATTTTTACGCTCTGATTGTGTTAACTCAGGACACGCAACTATCTGTGTGGCTTGCACTTGGGTTGCTAGACCTCCAGTAAAGTAGCCTACTCGGTCTTGCGCACCCAACGTCATTGTTGCCGTATAAACAAGGTTTAAGCGTGTAAGCGCGCTCTGATCGATCACACACACACACACACACACACACACACACACACACACACACACACACACACACACACACACACACACACACACACACACACTCTTTCTCTCTCACACACATGTAGTTATAAACTCTTTAGACTGTTAATGATTAGTGCTTTTTTTTAAAGTTTGTGGGTGAGAATCATGTAAAAAAAAAACTCCCTTATTATCGGGAAATCTCCCTTATTTTCAATGTTCATTGTTGACAGCTATGATTTATTTACTTGTTTATTTATTTGGGATATATTTTTTCACATTTCACAATGTCTAAATATTGAATAGAATAAGAATAAAATGAATAATGTTTCTTTGAAACAGTGTACTTGCATTAATATGCTATTATATTGTCATTATGTAATCAGTGGCATAAAATGGTCTGAAAATTACAACAATATCGTTTATCGCAATTAATTTTAGTACAATATATCGCACAGCAAAAAGTAGTTATCGTGACAGCTCTACATACAGGTTTGGAACAACTTGAGAATGAATAAATTATGACAGAATCTTCATTTTTGGGTGAACTATCCCTTTAATGCTTCTCCACGAGCATTCAACAGTGTTTGGTTTCATTATAGCTATGGGAGGACAAGGAGGGGAAGAAGAAGATGAACAAAAACAACGCCAAAGCCTTGAGCACACTGCGCCAGAAGATCCGCAAATACAACAGGGACTTTGAAACCGAGATTGTCAGCTATAAAGAGGTACTGAACTGTAGCTACATCCCTAATTTATACCATATGCTTTTGTTTTATTGTCTTTTCTTTTTTTGCTGTCAGTCTCATGTTTGCTTTGTTTTTATTACAGAACCCTGAGCAGTCAGCTGACGAAGAGGAGGAGAAGGATGACCTTGGCAGTGGTTAGCCTTCTTGTTTATCCTTGAGCAATTTTCCATAAAGCTGTATTATGAAATATTGTAATGGTGTGTCTTATGTCTTGTTCATTTACTCTTTTCTTTGCTCCTGTGACGTGTAGGATCCTCGGACAGTGATGATGACGATGATGATGATGATGTCACTGCCAAGAGCTTTTTGAAGAAGAAGCCTCAAGAAGAGGAGAAGAAAGCACCAGAGGCCAGCAAGTTCCTCAAGGGTGTAAGTCCAAACACTCCACGTTTGTCAATCAATTACCCCAGAACGACTGTTTTGTGTGACTGCCATGAACATGTGTTTACGATTCTCCACTTTGTCTTTGTGTCAGGAGGAAGAGTCCGACAGTGAAGATAATGAGAGTGAAGATTGGGCCTCTGATACGGTGGACAGCGGCAGTGAGAGTGAAGACAATGAAGGAACTGCAGCATCACTGGCTACGGTTTTCCTCAAAAAGTATGTGCTTCAAAGCTGTTGAGTAGGGGTGTATGATATGTATCGTCTATGACAATATCGTAATTATTATTTTAACCATGTACATGTTGACAAAAATGATTTGAGAGTGCAATCTTTTACTGTAATAGTAGTTTGAAGGTTGTTACCAGGCAGAGCGAACTTTTTCCGGAAAGTTTTCCGGTTTCAAACTCCAGAAAAAAACTCCTAACGAACTTAATTTGAACCAAATATTATTCTAAATTAAAGGGCCTATATGCGTTTTTCTGAAATTTAAACTCGCGACTGACACCTGAGCGTTAATTGTGGTTTTAAACTACTCTTTATTGTCAGAATATATCATGACAAACACTTGCCAAACAGGTGAACATTTCACAAATCTGAGGTAGAACATTCAAACATTTGTCCTTAAATTTTCTATTAAGATATTTATTTTGTTAGTTTCTGCATGTGCTAATGGGGGATATTGTTTCGAGTCTTTGAAACAGGTTTGTGTTGCCTGACTTTGATGGCACGTATCTTCAGCAGTTTGCAGTGCAGGCTGCAATATTAATATTACATGTTTTGTCTCGAAACGCATATTTGAAAGTAGTATTAGCTTGAGTTAGGATGTAGATTTAATTTGTTAAATTTCTAATCATTAGCAAAACTTTTACCAAATTTTATTTGGTAAAATGTAATATTCTGACTGTTTGAATTGTATTAAAGGGGTCATATAATGCCATTTTCGTACAAGCTTAGCTAATATAATTCTTTAGCGTCTAAATTAAAAGTTTGTAATATACTTTAATTAAAAATTCTCATTAGTATTGTAAGAAAACACTTATTTTACCTGGTCAAAAACAGCTCTGTTTTCAGCACGCCGTTTCGGTGCATATGCCTTTAAATGATAATGAGCTTCGCTCACCCCGTCCCTCTGTTCTGTGCGTACATGTTTGTAACACAATAACTATAACGCATTGTTCATTATAAACATGGGATTATGAATTATATTCAGAACCTCGTACATAGAAAAGAAAACATGCCATAATGCACCCTGAGTGTAAACATTAGCCACATTCATCGTGAAGCTAGCGATTTGCAAAGATTAATATAAATATGAATATAAAGGTTAATAAAACGCTACACTCACTTCAGTTCTTCTGGAGGTGCAGCAGGAACATGAATAGTTGGTACCGATCCTTTTTTCAGGAGCAGCTTCTTAGCAAAACCAGCTTTATACTGACCCTCCTCGTTTATAAAGCAGTCTGGTGAGAAATGATTCGCGCAAACATGAACGCATTGACGTTGATTGTGGGGCATATTCCCTTCGAAAACAAACTCAGCCACTGCGTCTTCAGCGGTTTGAATTTAGGAACATTAAAATGACTGCTGTGTTCGTTATTACACCCAAGAACAGAACACCACAATCGCTTAGACGCCATTCTGCTCAGTGACAGTGCTCCAGTGTACTTTTCGGCACAACACCGGTCCGCACGCACTATGATTGACAGCTCACTCATGAGCGAGGGCGGGTCTGTGTTGAAACGCTGCTGTCAACAATCGTGGGAGGGGCATCCGAGCGTGTGACGTCACAAAAACGAACGGCTCAATTTGAGCCAGGGGAAAACATATAAGGAGATTAAAACAAAATCACTGGATGGGTTTTTATCATTATATGATGGCTGTGTACAGGCACTGCCAACACGCATTTCAGTACAATCAACTTGTAAAAGTGCATGTACCATTATATGACCCCTTTAAAATGAACCATTGGTCATCCAGTATCATGCATTTAGATCATAATAACCATAGATAAAACCAGGCATTGCCTATAGCACCTCACTATCATGGCAAAATGTAACTTTATGGTTTCTATGGTATTTGTATGAAAAACATTAGCCTATATACATTATTAATTAAATACTGTAATTATATTCCATTAGTCCTTTAATACATTGTCTACATTAATAATATAATTCAATATGTATATGATACTGATTTCATTTGATTGGTAACAGTGTCGTATTATTCTAATATCACTAAACGCACTGGGCAAAATATCATCTAATTATAGTTATTGCCAACATTTATTTTTTTTGCCTGCCTAATGGCATCAAGTGTCTTTTAAACTCGACTGAGACTTCATAGTCATTTGCCCACACAGAGCTCAAGACAGCGACAAGCCGACCGACAGCAAACGGGAGGACAGAAAGAAGAGACACAAGAATAAGGAGCGAGCAGAGGAGGAGGGAGATGGAGAGGAAGGAGGATGGGAGACTGTGAAGGGCGGCGCGCCGCTTGTGAAGGAGAAGCCCAAGATGTTCGCCAAAGGCACAGAGATCAATACTGCTGTCGTGGTGAAGAAACTCAGCGAGATCCTGCAGGCCAGAGGAAAGAAAGGAACAGACAGGTATGAACACATCAGCCTTTTAATGAGTTAAAAGACCCTCATGTCAGTGTCCAGGTCGGTGATCATTTTATATTAAAAATAATCATATAATTTAATCTTGTATGTGCACTCAAAAGTTTTCAGATGGTAGGACCACGCAATATTCATTTCATTTCATTTTTTGAATGTGTACAATAAAAGTATATTTCTAAGAACTCATTTTAAATCTAGATCATTTTAAATACACGCGACTGTTTAAAAGAATGACGGCTGGGAAGATTTTTTTGTGTGTATGTTTTTATAAAGTATCTTGTTTTTTTATCAAAAAATACAGTAAAAACAGTAATATAACCGTTTTCTATATTAATATCTTTTTAAATGTAAATTATTCCTGTCATGCAAAACTTAATTACTCCAGTCTGTCTCACATGATCCTTCAGAATTCATTAATATGCTGGTTGCTCAAAAAACATTTCTTGTTAATATAAATGTTGAAAACCGTTGTGCTGCTTCATAATTATGTAAAACATATTTTTCCTTGGGATTCTTTTAATCGAAAGTTCAAAAGAATAGCTTTAATTTGATATATAAATCTTTTGTAACATTATAAATGTTTTACTCTCACTTCCTTGTTGCTTAAAAATGTTTTCTTTGGAAAGAAATTCTTATTGACCCTAAACTTTTGAAAGGTAGTTTAGATAGTCAGCTTGTCATTTTTACATGGTAAAATATTAACAGGCATAAACGCAACAAAAATGTATTTGTTCTCTTGTCATGCAGAGCTGCTCAGATCGAGCTCCTTCATGCTTTAGCTGGCATTTCTAATGAGAATAACCTCGGAGAAGGCATCCTCGTCAAGATTAAGTTCAACATCATCGCCTCCCTATACGACTACAACCCCAACCTAGCCGCCTTCATGAAGGTGAGAAGCTCTCTGGCGTGCTGACGGTATTACATTACAGTCATCAAGCTTTTTCAGCTTAAAGAGGACCTATTATGCTTTATTTGCATTTTCAGCTTGCTTTATTGTGTGATGTTGCTCTTTGAGCATGAAAAAGGTCTGCACACACAACACAAAGTCCCTCCAGCGGAAGTCATTCTCTATATTAGTGTCACTGTTTCTGAACTCCCTGAAATTGAAAGCATTTGTTAAATTGAATTGAAAGTATTTATTGTCATTGCCATTGTATTTGCATACAACAAAATTAGGAGCACTGCTCCTGAATGATGTTTGAAGGACATGCATATAACCATGTAACCACCACAACAAGAAATAAACTCTAGACAGTACAGTTACAGACTTAGTATTCACATTAACCTCTTATTTAGTGCTTTTGTTTTAAAGGAGAACTCCGGCGCAAAATGAAATTTGGTCTAATTACACATTGTTACCTAGTCAACCGTTATCTGAGATTTGTTTTCATGATTATCGAATGTAGATAGTTTTATCTCTAAAAACAGTTTAGCCTATAACGCTAGTATAACGCAAGTAAATAGGGCATAGAGTAATGACAAATAAAAATCGCTAGTTAATACCACTAACAAGGCTCAAAATAGCCCAACACTAACACGGTAGCATAATCAGGGTCCCTACATACAAACCGAAGCATTGAGAATATTGTAAGTGTACAGACAGTTTAATAAGAAGATATGTTATAAAGACAGTCGACTTCACGAAAACAGACAGGAGCCATCTTTGGAAAACAGTCTCGAGCAGTCGAACCACGAACGCCTAGCCAAGTGCGCTGGTGAGATGTGAACGAGTCAGAAGTTGTGATAAGGTGTCTCGGCGTTCGTAGATTGACTAGATATGTGCAGAAGTGGTCCAGTCTTTACATTATGCCCTGTTTCACCCTTCTTTAGGCGGATATGTGGAAGAAGTGTCTGGAGTGCATCGATGAGCTGCTGGACATCCTGTTCAACAACACCAATATCTTCATCGGAGAAAACATCATCGAGGACAGCGAGAACCTGGCCATTTCTGACCAGGTTAGAATTACACGTCACGTGAACAGCATTTTAACTTTTGACCAATTACAAATGTAATGTAAACTAAAATAATATTTTTTAGTCTTTAATTTCTTCATTTTCAAACTTTAACCTATTGCAGCAGTGTGATAATCGCACTAAGCCATATCGCGATTTAAATTTTATTTCGATTAATTTTGCAGCTCTAATATGGAGTTTCACATGGAGAATGTTTTCCCCGCACATGTTCAAGCAGTGCTTTATACATTGCTACACTTTTGACAATGGGCATTTTATGCTTGTGTAATTTAGTTGATGTGAGCGGTAAGGCTGTTTATGAACTGAGTTTCCTCTCTTCAGCCGTTCCGAGTACGTGGCTGTATTCTGACTCTGGTGGAGCGGATGGATGAGGAGTTCACCAAAATCATGCAGAACACAGACCCTCACTCTCAGGGTGAGTACAGGCAGATTTCAACCTCTGAGCTCTTTAGGACAGCGTGTGTCATGATGAAGCTTCCTCTCACACTCTTGCAGAGTATGTTGATAACCTGAAGGATGAGAGCCGTGTGTGTGGCATCATTGACCGCCTGCTGCAGTATCTGGAGACTAAAGGCAGCACGGAGGAAGTGTGTCGCGTATACCTGCGCAGAATCATGCACACGTACTACAAGTTCGACTACAAAGCCCACCGTCGCAGCCTGGGCCTACAGGGAGAGACAAAGGTGAGTGTCTCGCCATCGATGGAGAAAGATGTGGAGCCAATAGTAATATCTATCATCTAAGATAATATCATAATTGTTGTTTTAACAATGTGGAAAATGACCATGTCGTGTATGTCTTGCACTTTGCAAAAAACAAACAAAAACACTTATGTTAGCCTGGATGCCAGCCCGAACCCCGCCCACAACATTTTTGGACGGGAAGTTCAGTCTGGACTCGATCCATTGAGTAATTATGCTCGGTTCAGAAATCATTGGGCCAATCAAATTGCCAGGGCGGGATTTATACAATTATGGACAGATGATCTGCAGTTACGTAATCTGCAAGTACTCCGTGAATCCTTAAATTATTTTTACAACACCGGCAAAGATCGTTAACACTCATTATTTTTTTACTACTTTTTCCAGAGTGCGTGCAGTTGAGTTCTGATGACAACTATGCCGCTCAACATAGCCTACTTAACTTACTGCGTTGCTCTGATTGGTTGTAAATATCCAATAGCTTGTTTTCACGTGACGTCACGCCACTGCGTTGCCATGGCGCGAAATGCAGATGGAGGGCAGGAAGTGATTTTCTATATTTAGGAAGCACTATAACAAACTCAATATGCCTATGTTTTGCGTCGTTTATGGTTGCTCAAATCGATCAAACCACGAGGAGTTTTTATCGTGTGCCAAAAGTTGTTGTTCATAAGGGGGAAAAATACAAGAAATTGACAGAAAAACACCGGGGAAAATGCCTTGCAAACCTACGTCTGCGGTCGGAGGAGCCGAATGGGAAAATGCCCGTGTGTGTGTGTGCGCAGTGATCACTTCGTCAAATGTGAGTTAATACATTATTTATGTGGCTTATAATTACATAATTCAGGTGTTTAAATACACTTATGTGGCTGTTTGTGTAACGTACCAGTTTCCAAACTTTGTAAAGTCAAAGTATGTCTGTAAGACGAGGTAGTTGCTGATATCTACCGCCTCGATGGCAGGCAAATCTCTCAATTCAGTTGAAAATCGGTCCTCTTCATAACGTAAGGATCATGTCCAACATATGTTTCGATTTTCTAATTATATATTTCTCTTGTAATAGCCTCAAAAGTAGTACAGTACGGACTTTCCTCCATCTCGTCCATTGCGCTCTTCACTTCCTGCCCTCCATCTGAATTTCGCGCGTCAACACAATCACGTGACTGCAAACCACCTATTGAGTGCAGAGGGTTTTTTTTTTCCTGGTTCGGTTAAGACACGCCTCATAATCAAAGGCCTATGGAGCAGTATCAAGACTCACATTCTGACTAGAATATGAGTATGATGAAGTCAGGCTACTGTTATGTAGCCTAGTAGAATGCCTTTACAAAGACGCTGCTAATCAAGAGATGGCAGCAATAATGCCCCTTTATGAGTGTTCGTTTTTTATACTTCTATGTGATATCCACCTTATTTTTAATGTAAGAGCATGCGTGGACATTTGCAACTTGAGCAAGGCTTCTGGTACCATTCGCTTCCATGTTACATGTGCAAAAACTGTCTGTTATGCTGGTATTTATTGTATTTACATATCATTGTAACAGAATGAATCAGCATTTTTGAACAAAGATTCACAGTTCCTGAACCACATTAGTATACTACTCGTACAACATCTTTTTATGGCAGTAGTTCGCTAGTCAGCAAGTCACTTGCTTTATTCAACGTGTTTGTTCAAACACCTGATTAATTCGAGGAACAAATTCCAGTGACCATTTAATTGAAAAATAAAATCCTTTAAAAAATTTTGAATATTGTTTTTAAAACAATCTGTTATCTATTCAATTGTACTTGCAGTGTAAATGCATCTAAATACTGCTTTAGAAGCAGCTTCTCTGCCACTGCAAAAAAAAAAAAAATGTATTATTGGTAACAACCTATAGTGTCTTATTGTAAATGAGTTTGATTAATTTAAAACCATTAGATTATGCATATGTTTAAGAACATTATGAAAAAAATGCCCTTATAAAAACATCCCATGAAATTAATTTAAGAACTATGACAGAAACTTAGTTCTTAATTATTGTCAGTGCTAGGAACTGACCACCGCACAGGGAGTCATCTGTCGCTGACAGAAATAATCGTCTTATCGACTAAAGCCCAGAAATAGAGATTTATTTTGTCAGTATCACACACCCCTCAGAACCACATGGTTCCAGCTAACCGGTCCACTAATTTAGACTCCTAACCTCAGGCCTGTTTGTTTATTAGTCTGAGCAGGATCAGGAGGAGAGCGAGGGAGACGACAGTGCAATCATCATGGACCGTTTGTGTAAGTTTATCTACTCCAAAGACCGCACAGACCGTATCCGTACCTGCGCCATCCTGTGCCACATCTACCATCATGCCCTGCACAGCCGCTGGTACCAGGCCAGAGACCTCATGCTCATGAGCCACTTACAGGACAACATCCAGCACGCCGACCCTCCTGTCCAGGTTCACACACACTTTCTCTCTGAAGAACTGTTAGTTTGTGTGATTTGAGTTTCCTCGCTGAGCTTTTCTTCTCTCTTAGATCCTGTATAACAGGACCATGGTGCAGCTGGGCATCTGTGCTTTCCGTCAGGGCATGATCAAAGATGCCCACAACGCTCTCCTGGACATCCAGTCCAGCGGCAGAGCCAAGGAGCTGCTGGGACAGGGACTCCTCATGAGGAACATGCAGGAGAGAAACGCTGAGCAGGAGAAGATCGAGAAGAGGCGACAGGTACAGCCACATCACACCTGACAGTTTGCGCTTATGAAATCAATCATTGCAGTGGCTCATGGTCAATATGATTTAATTTGTTAACTTTAATGCCTGATGTCCATGAAGGGCTGTATAATAATGTACCAACTGACAGGGTTCCCTGTATAGCTTACAGTATTAGTTGGGATTTTTTTCTTTAGAATATTGCATCAAGTTTGAAAAATATTCAAATCAAGATCTTCTAAATCAAATCGTTTGTGAAACCAGTCAATAACCAGCTCTAGGTTCTATACAGAAAGTTTAGTCGGTAATTAAATTTAGTAGCTTTAGTAAAAGGTTGCTCTCTGGTTGTGGCTGATATTATGAACATATTATATTATATATAATTTTACCTGCTTAAAAAACCCATAACACTGCCCTAAAATAAACACTTGAAGTATACATTTATGCAAGTACTTATTGTCAAAATTCCATCATAACCAAACTCGTTCTTTTAGACTTATTAAACTCATCAAAATAATCAAACTTATTGTTTGATATATGGTTACCAATATCATTCATCCCTAATTTTGAGGCTTGTAGCTGGGTAAATTTGACTTAATAGAGGTTTCTGTTGGAGGTTATATTTGTACATCCATTGAAAATCCAAGTAATCGATATATTCAGTCTTCAAAAAGTACCTAAAGTACCTGCAAAAAAATAAAATAATCCATTTGAACCAAAGAGACGCAATCGCTTCATATGATGAAGAGATTTGAGGTTTTATTCACAAATAAACATTCATCAATACACATGCATAGAGCACATCAAATATGGTAAATGGATATGAGGGTTACCCAGTGATAGCAGTTTTCATTTTTGGATGAGCTAGGACTTCAATGTTTGTCATTTTGTTTTTAGGTGCCGTTCCACATGCACATTAATCTGGAGCTCTTGGAGTGTGTGTACCTGGTGTCAGCCATGCTGCTGGAGATCCCTTACATGGCGGCCCACGAGTTTGATGCCCGCCGCAGGATGATCAGCAAACAGTTCCACCACCAGCTCAGGGTGGGCGAGAGACAGCCACTGCTGGGTGAGTGAGAGAGAGGAGAGATGGGAGATACAAATGAGCTTTTAATCTCAGGAATAAGAATAACCTCCTCTCTCTCTCTCTCTCTCTCTCTCCATGTCCCCCTCAGGTCCTCCTGAGAGCATGAGGGAGCACGTTGTGGCCGCCAGCAAGGCCATGAAGATGGGCGACTGGAGAACCTGCCATTCCTTCATCATCAATGAGAAGATGAACAGCAAAGTGTGGGATCTGTTCCCAGAAACCCAGTGTGTGCGGGAAATGCTCGTCAGGTAGAGACTCGATGCCTGAAATCATTTTAGCATCATTTACATTTAAAATACTTTTACATTTAAATAACTTTTTGTTTGTTTGTGTTTTTTGAACCTACAGGAAGATCCAGGAGGAGTCGCTGCGCACTTACCTTTTCACCTACAGTAGTGTGTATGACTCAATCAGGTACATGTGATCAACACACAGCCTTGTGCTATATTCATGGCCAGAATTTGGGTGCATAATTTTACTCTTAGTTCACTTAAATCCCTTATTTCCTAAAGATGTCAATATTTTTGTTTCTGCCTGAACGGTCCTTTTGAATGTTTTAAAGGAAGCCTATTGATTTTTCAGCTCTTCATCACCTTCTTTCTCTCTGTTCTACAGTATGGCGACTCTGTCAGAGATGTTTGAGTTGGAGTTACCAACAGTGCACAGCATTATCAGCAAGATGATCATCAATGAAGAACTCATGGTAAAAGAAAAACAGCCAGTTTTACCCTAACTATTCCATCCGCTATCCATTCTGCTAACTTTATTTATACGTGTGTCCTCTGTCAGGCATCTCTAGACCAGCCGACTCAGACAGTGGTGATGCACAGGACGGAGCCCACATCCCTGCAGAACATGGCCCTGCAGCTCGCCGAGAAACTGGGCGGCTTGGTGGAGAACAACGAGCGTGTCTTCGACCTCAAACAGGGCGTCTATGGAGGCTATTTCAACAGAGGTACGTGATGTGCTGGTGTTAGGAAAAACAAGACTTGGTTAAAGATCACATTCATAAAAAGATCATATTATATGTTAAAATAACCATATATAAGGAATAAGTGACAACTTATTTCAATTTAATGTAATTTTATCATAATTTAATTTGTAATGACTACATTTACATGCAACATGTTAACATTAACAAGTTTAATGCGATCATAATGGGATTTTGGCAATATTGAGAGTTTTTTTAAGAGATTTGAGACTTTATCTTGTGTAAACAACACTAATGTGATTAAGCTCATAATCGTATATCAATAATCGCATCAAACAATGTGGTGTACGCCTATGTTATTCGCTATGCTTGCCATGTTTATCACAGCGCTGAATATCCAATACGTCCTTAGAAATGTTTTGCATTTGATTTAAGTGGCCAGTAATACCTACTGTATTATTTGTGCTTTGGGGTATGCGAATAATGGCGGTAAAATAACCACACTTCTTGGTAAATAATCCGACTTCAGAAAATTGCATGTAAACAGGAATGAAGAGTTTACTCTTGATTATTGTAAAAATTATTTGTAAAAAAAAAAAACTCATTATTGGTCCACATGTAAACATAGTCGATGATTTATAGACAAATGTTTTATTTACTGATAATTATGATGATTTATATATGTCTTTTAATATTATTTTTATATAAATGCTGTAATATTTAATGGGTATTTTATAATTGTATTAGGGTTTATTTAGGTTTAATAAAAAAAATTTTTAAAAATGCCTCTTATGCTCACAATGGCTGTCTTTGATTAAAAATTCAGTATATTCAGTCTATTTGAATATATTTAAGAGAAATTATGCTAAAAATTTAGCTTCACCATCAAAGAAATTACATTTTAAAATATATTAAATGTTGAAACATTTTTGATAATTTATCTATATCCCACCATAATTTCACCCTCTCTTTCTCTCACACAGATCAGAAAGGTGGTTACCAACAGAAACAAGGCTATCAGAGAGGTAACTATCATTTACGAAGCCATTTGAACACTCAACCATGAAAGAATGTCAATTTAGGGGTGTAACGGTACCGTCACAGTCCGACGACTAATACACTCACACAAGTGAAAGCCAGAGCAAGAGCTTGCTAGTTGTCTATACGCTTTATTTCTGCAGGGCAGAAAAAGACTAAACTTTTCAAGTTTTATTTCTCATTATTTTTTTTTATTTTTTTTTACTTTTACAACAAGAGATGCTTTTTTTTTTTGTTTTGAAGCTGATTGTGACCAAATAACTTATTTTGTATCAGCCCTACAAAAAATGACCTAAAGGCTGTTCTGTAGCAACTACTGTACCTCAGGGGGATTTAATCTCTATTTGGAACAAACTGTCTGTTCAAAATAAATGAAAAAGCCTAGCTTAGGGGATTTGTTGCTTTTTCTTGTACCGAACTTATATCAAACTGTGACCCCAAAAGTGAGGTACGCACTGAACCCTGACTTCTGTGTACCGTTACACCCCTAATGACAATCCATACACACTCAGACTGTACACACTGCGCTTGTCGCTTGTGGACACTTGACGCGGCTGCTGTGAAATGTTGCTGAAAAAGTGTGTGTTGAAGTGCTTTTGTGGGTGAAAGTACTTGTCCTCTAAACACTTTTCACTATGCAGCTGGAGACCAGAGGGGAGGTTACCAACAGAAGCAAGGTTACCAACGAGGTGGTTATGAACATGTTAAATCATTCATTCATCTCTTCATCTTACTCACCCGTTCACTCATTTCTACCTTTACCAATGAATGCGGTGGCAACTCTCCATCTGGTTGTTCTAAGGCCCCCTTTACTTTTCTTGCTCACTATCTTGTTCTTCCTTGAGAAACTCAAAGCAGCTTTAGTGTAAACAGTGATATGAACAGTAAATGCCACATGTATGACTTCTGAAGTTCAACATCGCTCTCTTTCTGTTCTCTGTCACTGCTATAGATCAGAAAGGTGGTGGTTACCAGCAGAAAGGAAACTACCAGCGAGGAGGATACAGGAACCAGAACCAGAGCTCATACTGATCCCAGTGCAACCTGTTCAAACACGGCTTCATTCCAGAACCAGACTGTGTTCCTCTGCTTTGCTCTTCATCCACCAACTCCAGATCTGTTGCATTACATCAGCCTTACCCTCGTTTTGCTGTGCTCTAGTTGCAGATAAGACCAGAACATATAAGCCCGCTTTTATTGTTAACGCATAAAGTGGCACAACAATTAGCATGTTTTTCTTATTTGAGTACTTGAGTTTACAGTGTCAAGGGTTCTGGAGTAGCAGTTATGGAGATAATGTAGTGGGCTGGGAAGAAATATCAAGTTTTTTGTGTTACAACCTGGTGAATTAATAAACATTATTCAGTCAAAATGAAGTGGAGTTTCCGTCAGTCATTTGTGTTGAGGTTTCAATCTCATGCACTGGTTTATTGCAACATATTTTCTTTCATTCTCCAGTATATTGCATTAAGGTGCATCACATTCGCAAAATTTCTGTGAAATGCTGCATGCATAAAAGGTCCCTTGTGTACGTGTGGCTATATATGAAGCACAGCTCACAGAATTCACTTTCAAGCCAAACTGTTTAATGTTGGTCAGTGCGGCGATTCCTAATGAAATGGCTCGATTTCGCATGCAAATATTCACAGAACATTGGCATATTTCAAGCATCTTGTGTAATGTTTCAGATGAAAATGATTTGTAACAACGTTAATTTGCAATAAATGCTTTGATAAAACAAACATGAAGTAGTGGAAGAAACTCTACCATTGCTTGAGAAAGTCACCGGTCAGTCTATGGAAGCCCATTTCTGGCACAAGAAAGAAATGCTTTGTAAATTGTAATCGACATACAAAGTCATATTTATGAGAAGTCGTCAAAACAATTACCTAAGTCGGCATTGACATACTTTGTCATTCCAGGGTAATTCCAGCGTTATGGATGTGACATTTGAACTCATAATGACAGGTGAAATGTCTCAGAAAAAAAAAACTTCTTACAATATTTAAATTGAAAATGCATATTCTCAGTGCACCCCATCTGGGGAATTGACAGGCAAAATATGTTTTTCTAAAATATATTTAAGCACCCCCAAAAAAGGAAAATATGCATGCGTTATGGATGTGACGGGAAATGACAGAGTTTTTGGTATAGTGTTCGATTTCCTTTAAAGTCTGTGAACTTTTTAATCCAATGTATAAATATTGCTATCCACATGATGAAGGGGTCTTAGCTGAACATAAAAATATCAATGTTTAAAATATATATATTTTTATGAAGTGTATTATGAGGAAAAACCAGCGTTATGGATGTGACGAGTCTGAAATACATAGAATATGTTTGGAAAATCAACAATCAAACCATCATGGCACTTTTGTTGACGCATAATGGCTGTGTTTTCACATTATAAAGACTGTCTGAAATGATTCTGAAGATTATTAAATAAACTAAACCTTTAAAACGTTATGGACGTGACAGTGCACTGAAGCGTCAAGACCTCTTTATTATAGCCCTTATAAATTCAACAGGCAGTGCTGTTATGACCAAATTAGTATATTTATTTATCAGGCATGCCTCCATCTTTCTGCAAAATGCTTACTGTTAAAATAAAGTTTAAAAAGAGGGGGTCTTTGATAACTTTTTTTGAAAGCATGAAATATGGCTGGTTGAAAATGTAATTTAAGCATTGTTGCTCACCTCATATCTGGTGGATATGGAAACAAGGCAATTTTCTTATTTTTTGTTAAAGCACATTAATACAGTATATTACAGAACTAAATGGACAACTTAAAAAGGGTTTTGTTATTTTGGTTAAAACTTTATTTTTTCATGGTAAAGATGACCTTTGCATGGAATTGCCCTATGACCTTAAAAAGTCAAATTCACAAAATTGCAATGTTATAATTTCGCTTTAGACTTGCACTGCAAGTAACGTGAATACAACAGAATAAAATGAATTGCATGACAATCATCAGCACAAATCTCGTGATCATGGCAGGCCAAGTGGGAAAACTGTTTTCTGGAAGCAGGTGTTCAAACAAACACGTTTTCTGTGTATAACCCTGTCCTACACACATCCACAGACCTTCAGTGAGCTACAAGTTCTTGACCTGTTTTAAACATTTACTAAATGTCAAGCCATATGATAAACCATTTTAAGCCAATAATGAAGCCCGTAATCACAGTGGACACTAACAAAATAATGGAACATCTAAGGTCAAATGAATTCACTACACAGAAGAAAAAGTCTGTAAAATAATACTTACAGACGATGCTTCCAATTTGTTACAGAAAATTTGACTAGGCGTATTAATATGTTGCATTCACATTGCATTCACATTGCACACTGCAGCTGGTTTTCTGAAAGTTGAAGTGTGTTTGGAGTTAATTTTTGGCTCTTGTTTGTAAGTATCGATTGTTCAGGACAAAGTCTAGCACAGTCTTTTACCTAACACATCCCTCTCTCCTTCCCAAGATCCAAGGTCTGTCTGTCTGTCTGTCTGACATCTGCTCGGTTCCCATTACTTCTCATTTCTGCTGCATTTTTTTTTTTTTTTTTTTTTTTTGGCATCTCTTCTTCTTTTTTATGTATAATAATTAATAAATAAATAATAATAGCAGTTTTTAATTGAATCAGTTGTAGCATCCGCGCGTCAAAATGCTGTGACTTCAAAGTGGTTATTAACCAGTTCTATAGGCCTATCAGTGTGGTCCAAAATCCACGTATTAAATTTGATTTAAAACTTCTTAAACTTGTCAAACATTCAAAACAGCTATTGGTTTTGTCATATTTCACAAAGTTAGGGCACAATGTCAACCCGGTCACGATGCGTGCTAGTTTGTTTGTCGTGCAATTTATACGCGAAAATTAGTTTTTACGTGCATATGATACGCATGGGTAGGTTCAGGGTAGGTTTAGTAGTGGTGTGTGGGGCAGCCTACACACGTTTGGATTAGTGTTGTGGCGTGCCGCGTGCGTGTGTATTACACGCAATAAAGTGCGTATCATATGCACGTAAAAACTAATTTTCGCGTATAAATTGCACGATAAACACAAGATCTTTCTTTAGTACCAGTTATTATGACAACCTCTAACTGCACAAACAATCCCGGTCTTCCTCGAAGCCATAACGATGAGTTACTTAGTTGTTACGGAGACTTTTTACCGCTACGGGAGTAGTATGAAGCTGCAGACTCGGAGCACAGTCCCGCGACCCGCACCCACAGTCCCGCATTCTCAGACGGACCCCTCGTTTTTTTGAGACAGCGCCTCCTATCAAATTTGATCGGATAAACATGTGAAGAACTTAAGCCGAAACGAGTATCGTCAATTTTATTTAGCTAGCCTACTCATTCGATTTCTTTTTAATAAAACTAATTTATAGCTCATCGATACACCAACATATGAATATGAATTTAACATTTATAAAGATAGTTTGTAACAAAATTGGAGCCGTTAATGTATGTTTTTTCACCTTTTTTCTATTATTGCCATATGTTTTGCAATGTTTTATATATTGAATAATTAATTTATTTATTTATCTGGACAGGCCATCATCCATGGCCATTGTGAGATGCAGGCATTACCCTGGCAGTAATTATCCTGTAATTTGCATTTGCCAAAAAATATATTATTTATTAGGCTATTACATAATATTTTTGACAATGGCATTCATCTTTTATTTTAGTGAAGTCGAGGAATTTGACAGAGCGATTGCAAAAATAATGAAAAAAGAAGGATCATTCACCTACCAGAAAGTAATTATTTTACCTTATGCATTTACAGTACATTTTACATTTATTCATTTAGCAGACGCTTTTATCCAAAGCGACTTATAAATGAGGAGGTTTTTTTATGCAATTGAAGACGAAAAGTAAGTCACTAACACAATTCTTTCTTCTTTTTTTCTTTGCTTTGTCCTGTTTACAGCAAGATGATGTTTAGGTGATCGTTAAATAAAGTACAGAATTGTTTATTAGGCTATTGGTGTTTTGTCTATTCTTATTTGAGTTTTGCTTCGCATTCAAAATTTAAAAAAAAACAGGCTTTGTAATGTTAGCATGGTATGATGTTAATTAATTAGACCATTATAGGTTGAACTGAAAGAAAAATTGGAATTTGAATTTAAAAAAATCATTGTAGCAATATAATATCACATAATATTTTTCAGAAGATAGTTCAATCTGTAGGCTAATTGTGTATCCCTTCATCATTAATTTTCTTTCAATTACACCCACGCTCAAAAAATAACTAGGCTAGGCTAGGCTACTAGGTAATTTGTTAGTCAGAGAACACAATGACTTTTTTTTGGCACATGCATTAAGCAGGGAACGCAAATATTTATCTGGATAACTTTAAATAAAACGAGACCGTAATATTGCATTCTATTGTTTTCAATGGCATTTGGATAAGGGTGTTATATGATCTTCAGAAAAGCAGCTGTCTCGGAAAAAGAGGGGTCTGAGACTGCGGGACTCTGGGTGCGGGACTGTATCTGCAGGCTCCGAGTCTTCATAACATTGCGCTACGGTGAAAAGTGAGTTAGATAGACAGTGACCGGAAGTGCCTGACCGGAAGTCTCGCACAAAAAAATCGTCAACTGGCTGCGTCCGTATTTCCGTTAAAAATAAGGTGAATAGAGACGCATTTTCATGAGATCAGGCCCTCAGTCCCAAAGTTCAAACTGCACATCAGTCATTAACCTACATGCCTAAAACGAACCTCCCCTCTCTCTGCCCTATTCATTTGCTCTCTCTGTTTATTTGCACTGAAAAATTGCACTGAACCTGCACATGGTAGTCTTGGCGTCCATAATAACAGGTGAGAGAAGTCATTTTGGAAATTTCCTGACAATAACAGCCTTTTCACCCCACTTCTGTGATAGTAGCTACCATTTTTCCGGAGTTGGGCACTAACGTGAATCTTTTTCTGCTTCTTTCCCATGTTTATTTGCTTACAGATGTCACTGATGTTTGGTCTGTCTGTGGAAACCAAATTGTATTGGACTGTATAGGTAGAAGTGGTCGTATGCAGGCATATATACAACGCATATGAATTGAATGAGCATTGAAAGTGCACAATATTAAAGGAATTCTGAAAGAACAGCTGCAATGTGCCTCTTCTGCAACTATTAAGATTAGATTTGTGCAGGGATCAATAGTTCACCACTTTAAGTTTGATTAAAAAAACCTCTCTTAGTATCTTTAACAGTTGTCCGAGCAGTGGAGATGTGTTCTCTTCTCCGGTCTCCGGTGTTAAGTCGTTTCATATCTGTGCGGCTCAAGAGTGTGTCTGCCCCGCAGTCCCTGACGGCAAAGCATGATCTAGACCTCTGTAACCCCTCATCGCCTGGCTTTCTGACCTTTGAGGATCCTCAAGCATTCAAGGTGAAGAGTTTCTGGGAGCTGATCCGAGCCCTCGGAGTCTTCAGGCTTTGCTCGTTCCCTGTGCTGGTGAACAACTGTGGTAAGGTGAGGACATCAGCAACATCTATAGTGTTAACCACTAATGAAACTGAATCAATGTGAACCTATGAAGTCACCACTCATAATTACATTTATTTTTACAGCACATTTCACAATACATAGTTCCTAGCTTCACAGAATGATTGTCAAAGTAATGTACATATGGCATATGCAGCTGGTACTCAACCAGAATGCATTTCTTGCTGAAACGGGTACCGGATAATAAGATAATACAAGTTATGTGGTTAGTATAGTTAATCAGACCTATAATAAACAATGTTAGGCAATGATTGCAAACTTGTGATTGTGAACATTACAATAAAAGGATGATAGATTGACAGTTTTGTATGTTGATCTAAAAAGCTGGAGTCTCACAATACTTGGTGCAATCTTTACTTTGGGATGCTAGCGCATTTAGGCAAAAGATGATCATTTTGTAATTTGATAATTTCATCATATTTATAATTGTAGTACAAGTTTATGAGAAGCGTTATGTGAATGCTTGGCTAAAGAGTTGTCTTTAGTCTGGGTTTATATAGTGTCTGAGCCCCAAACATTTTCAATATGGCTATTCCGGAGTTTAGGAGCCAATAACTCCCTATCTAAGAGATCTAATGTTTCAGTGCCCAAGCTTTAAAAATTGTTTTTTCTACTTATTTTACTATTATCTTGTTTAATTTCAATCAGATTTGTTTCTAAGTCCTGTCGTAAAGTATTTGTTCTCACTATTCAGATAACAGTCTAGTCTATAGAATGGACTACATGTGCCATAGTATGATTTAAGTGGTTAGAATATCATAATTGATGTTTAAAATTGCACTTATGGTCATATAGTCCTGGAGAGGACGGTCCACGGACATCATCTACTTATGGTAACATTTCTCGTTATCTCTTGTCTAACGAAGCTAATGACCTTTACGAGGACGGTTTTGGGTATGCGAGGTTTCTCCATGGTCGTACGCCCCTCTGTGTACGCTCAGTTTGTTGCCGGGGAAACAGAAGGTGAGATCGCAGAGTCCATGCAGAAGATGAGCTCGCTGGGGCTCCACCCCATGTTAGCCGTCCCCATCGAAGAGGACCTAGGGGAGAGCACTGGGTAAGACATTCAGATTTTGCCTCACTTTAATAAATCAGAGTGGATCAAGTGCATCGTTGCCTATGAGGGCATATTTTTCTAAACAGAAAACAGATCATCGTTTAATGTTTATAAAAAATAAACTTCCACCTTGGATTTTTTTAATGAATTTGTACACAAGATGGCAACGCTGCCCTGGCCCTTTGCTCTCGGCTTTACACATATAAGTATTCGTGTAAAAGCCGAAGCACACTTGGGTCTTTACTGAACTCAGAAGAGGAGCTGCACCACATGGCCCAGTGAGCCCAGATACGCAGCTGCACCATGAGACCCACTAAGCCCAGAGGCTGAGCTGCATCACGGGACCCAGTGAGCCTGCACTTGGAGCTCCACATTATACATTTCTCAGGCTTTTTGCCCTATTGTACCAATAACTTTTTAGGTGAATTTCCAGTGATGCGATATAGTTTGCAATATAGTTTGATTTATTAAGTGGTGGGATTGTAAAACATTTCATTCTTTGAGCACACATTATATCTACAGGGAACAGCGATATGAAGACAACCTGGCAGCCATGCTGGATTGTGTCCTGATGTCTCACGTTAATGGCTGGAGTAGAAGATCCCATGATGCAGCTGAAGATCACAGCACTAGTCAGCCCTGAGCTGTGTGTGGGTGTTTCCTCTCATCCCAATATAAAGATTGATTCTTATCAGTTGAGATTAACTAAGATTTAAGGTTAAGGTCTGATTCACTACCAATCAAAAGTTTAGAATAATTGAAAAAAGTATTGTATGCTCACCACGGCTGCATTTATTTAATCAAAAATACAGTAACAACAGTAGTAATTTGAATGAAATATTATCATATTTGAATATATTCTTAGTCCAATCATTACTCCAGTCTTCAGTGTCAGTGAAATCATTCTAATGCGCTGATTTGATGCAAATAACATTTCTTCTTCTTATAAATTACTAGCAGTATTAGTAGGCTAACTATATAAACCCTGTTCAGGTTAAGCTGACTTCTCTGCTGAAGACAGAACAGTATGATCTGAACTTGCTTGTGGGAGCCATGGAGGGAGAGGTACAGTGTCACCGCAAGCTTACTATAATCTGCTATTTACTTCATTCTTATTGCTTTAGATGGGTTTCTTTTTTTTTCACCGATAGGAAGTCGTGGTTCCTGGTCTGACTGAGAGTGAAAACACACACTTAATACTCAGCCTTCAGAGACTCAACAAAATAGGAGAGGTACCATAATTTAAACAAGTTAACAAAATGTTAAAGCTAAAAGAAAGAAAATGCTGGGAACATACTATCCACACTGTGTTTAGGCAAGTGTTAATAAGGTCCGTGTCCTGGTGGATGCTGAGTACACTTACATGAATCCTGCCCTGTCACTCATCACCATGGCTATGATGAAGAAATTCAATCAGCAAAGCGCCTGGATCTGGAACACATATCAGTGCTACCTTAAGGTTATCACGAACCTTCATTATTTAGTGGTCATTTAAAAAAAAAAAAAAAAAAAAACATGTTCTGTATAAAAAGCTGTCTATTTCTAATGGTTTTACTGATGTTTCTTCACATACAGGAATCAAAGAATCTATTACTTGATGCCATTCAGACATCCATTGATCAGAGTTTCTGTATTGGGGTTAAACTCGTCAGAGGTGCGTACATGGACAAAGAGAGAAAACTAGCCCAAAAAGAAGGGCGAACGGATCCAATTCATGAATCATGGGAGCACACTAATGACAGGTGATTCTTTGACTCCAAATGACATTAAAAATGGGGGGAAAAAGTTATAATTGAGAATTTCCAATGGGTATAAATAACCTGGAAATATATAAGACTAATTTACTGGTGTGAGAAAGTGAAAAACCCAATTTTTTACAGTGATTTTTGGATTACTCTTTGTGAGTGCACTGTATAATATTTATAAATAAAAATAATTGCCACCATTTTTTTTTATCTAATAGGCTAAAATTACTTTTTCCCCTTGCAATTTGTGTTTTGCTAGTGCTGTAAGTCCTTTAAGGGCGTTTTTTTTTTTTTTTTTTAAATATCTTCATTTGCAGTTATAATGGATGTCTGGAGATCATGCTGAACCTCATTTCAGAGAAACCTGAACGCTATATGATTATTGTGGCCACTCACAATGAAGAATCAGTCAGACGGGCAGTGACACGGTACACCTCCATAAATCGGTCATTCCACTGACAAGTCATTATCAGCATTGTAAAGAAGGTCAGTGTTTATTTCTATGTTGTTTCTGTGTTTCAGGATGGAAGAGTTGAGGCTTCACAGAGATGTAAACTCTGTCTGTTTTGGTCAGCTGCTGGGCATGTGTGACCATGTCTCTCTTACTCTCGGTGAGTCTCATTGTATTCAGTAGCACTGAATGAATTCATTTCCTTGCCTCTCTGGAACATCCGTCAACCCTCACACTCATCTTCTCTTCTCAGCCCAGCATGGTTTCTCCGTGTACAAGTCAGTGCCGTACGGCTCAGTGGACGACACACTGCCATATCTGGTGCGAAGGGCTCAGGAGAACCGCACTGTGCTCCAGGGAATCCGTAAGGAACGAGATCTACTCAGACAGGAGCTCCGCCGCAGGCTCAAAGAAAAGATTGCTGGGGCAGATAGAAAAAAAAAATCAAGTGGCAAAAGACTTTCAATACATCTTAAAGGGATAGTTCACTTTGAAAATAATTTTTGATATGTTTTAGCTTACCTCAAGGGCATCCAAGATGTAGGTGTCTTTGTTTCCACAGTATTTTCAATTTTGATATTTTTAGGTCAAACCGTTCTTGTCTGTCAGTCATATAATGCAGGCCTATGGGGTCCACCTCAAAGAGCATGCACAGAGAAGTCCAAATTAAACATGATTTAATGACTCGTAAATGTAAGTACACATTGATGGCCTAAGACACGAAACGAGTGGTTTGTGTGAGAAAACGAACAGTATTTATATCGTTTTTACCTCTTGTAAACACAGCCACGTCCAAGTGATCTGAGGGCGCGGGCGCTTCGGTATTTTCCGGAAAGCACCGGAAGTCATCTCTCGCACGTGTACGTCACTCATTGTTTACACAGAACAGAGATTGTAGGTAAGACGGCTAATTAAAATGGCACTAATTTGCGCTTATCCGGGATGTTTAAACCGTCGTAAAAGAAAACAATTAAAAAAAATAAAACAATTGTATGAGTGACGTACACGCACTGTACTTAGGTATTGACCTAAAAATATCAAAATTGAAAATACTGTGGACACAAAGACACCTACATTTTAAATGCCTTGAGGTAAGCTAAAACATATCAAAAATTAATTTCAAAGTGAACTATCCCTTTAACTCGACTGATTGCCATGCATTTGACACATTAGTCTTTGAAAGTCCTTCTAGGATATAAAATAGTGCCTTCTAGTGGACATTTATGATGATTGCATGAAATCAAAATCGTCCCTTTCTTAATGCATGTTTCTGTTCTCACTATATATAATTGCATTAGAATCAAAATGCACAATTCATTAGTCCAAAATATTCAAAATTTTCCAAAGAAAAAAGTTTGCCTTAGTAACATTGCATTAAAATCCACATCAGATGCACATTATTCATCACTGTGGACATTCAGTGCTATTAGCCGCAGTTTTCAGTTCAAGAACAACAATGTGAGACTCAAATAAAATTAAAAATATATCAAACCACTTGTCTATGTACTCATTTGGCGTGTCTCTCTCAGCACCATGTGCTTGAGTGTAGTACTGTTTACCTAACCTTGTTTTAAACCCTCTCTTTGTCTATCACCAAATGGAAAGGAGGAAAGAGAAATCAATGGAGGTGGGAAAATGAGGGAGGGGGTTGAGGTAATTATCACCTGGACTTTAATGACTGTTCCTGAGTTTCTAACGCACACCCACTCTCAACACCTGACCATGAGCAAATGTTGTGCAGAACTGGAATCAACCCTGAAGGCCAACTGACACTCAGAGCTGAGGGTTAAAATACTGTGTGAGAGAGATGGATTGTTTTCACAGATTTGTCAGTTTGATCTGGTTTTATTTTTAAATGATATTCTCATTCCTGGTTCCATGCTGGTGAAATGATCTCCCCACCCTCGTCCGGGATGCAGAATCCCTGACAACTTTCAAATGAAAAAAAAAAAATTCCTTTTCCTTTAAATCCTCCCTTGTCTGGCTTATGCTACTCTGAGCAATGCCTGAACTTTGTATTTTGAGCACTTGTTGCGGTGTTTTTACCTCTTCACAATGACTTGACATGTCTTTAGTCCTCGGTTGTAAGTCGCTTTAGATAAAAGCGTCTGCTAAATGACTAAATGTAAATGTAAAAATGTGATATTCTCACTTTCATGATCTGTCACAATTTGAATGTATAATACTTTTTACTTTCTAATTAATCTGCGCCCAATTGCATAAAGTAACTTATCAATTGTGGTTGGTGGCAAAATGCAGCAGCCTTATCCAATTTTTTTGTCAAGAGTTTCAGTAGGTTTCTTTATCTACAATTTCTTACAGCTTCTGCAAAAGCAAACTAACCTGTTAACGGTTTGCCTCATTCAAGTATTGGTCAGGTATTGACAATATTTAGATTAACTAATAGATTTTATTTCATGAAATAAGGAGCACTGTAATTTTTAATGTTATTGTTAATTAATGTGCAATGACTTTATACTGTATACAGTGTATATAAACACTTTCTGGTAAGTGGAATATTAGTGCGATATGCACTAATATCCACATCTATGGTTATTTTGCTAAGACATCCAGGGGACAGGAAATGGTCTTGCGCGATTTCACATTTTGGTATGTAATTTTAGTGCAAGAAATTCAAACATTTAAGTGTTTAAAACTTAAACCTGACCACCATAGAATATGGATTTAATGTATACACACACAATTTAAAAACAAATAATACAAAAATACAGTTAAACTCATTCAAACTTTATTTTGTAATTTAAGAATACAAATGGAAATAAGAACTAGAAATATACAGCTTTATTGAACTTCATCAAGTTTTGGTTAGGATAAAATGTATCAAAAACCTTCTAGCAATCCCATGAACAGCATAGTTAAGATTTTCTTTTTTAACCATAAACACCAATAAGTTTTACATTTTAAACTACTTCAATGTTTGGGATTGTCTCTTTTTGTCTCACATGGCCTGCAATGCAGTTATAGAATGTGCAGCAAAGTCATTGATGCAGTATCCTTGCAAACTTTGCCTTACATATTATTTTTCTGTTTATCTTCAGAAAACTGCTCTTCCACCAATGTCAAAGTAGGACCCCTGAGCATGAGCATGAGAATGCTGTGGCTGTCTATAAATATGCCTGAGGGGTAAATGCAGGGAGGATCGAGGATCCTGGCAAAGACGGAGTGAATAGGAAGGAAAAGGGTTATAAAGGGACGGGGGAGCAGGGGAGGAGAGTGAGGGATCAAACGGAGGGAGCAAGGAAGGGTGCAGTACCATATCTGGCAAGTAGGGGGCAGCAGAATTGAGCTGCGAAAAGGAGCCAATCTCAGTGGGAGCTACAGAAGGGTATGCGTTTGATGAGGTAGGACATTGTGGATGGTTTAAGATTGGAGGAAGTGGGGGATTTAATTGAGCGGTACTTGAGGTTTGGATTGGGTGAAAGGACTGGGAGGTGATTTGAGTGGGGTTTCCAACTTGGGGTTGAATATGAGGGAAGGAGGGATTAGGGTATGACTGGGTAAAGGTAGATTGAATTTGGGTTGGGTTTGGGATTGCAGGGACACTATAGATCGAGTTGGATGAGGGCAGAGTCAGACTCTGAAGAGGATGTTGAGCAGATGGGATAGAAGTTGGGAAGGGGTAAGAAGTGTGAGATGATGTTGGTGCAGGATTTTGGAGAGGGCCAGGAGTAGTGTGTTTCGGCAGAGATGCAGGGAATGAGGGGACCGGGTATGCTGTGGTATGGTGCAGTGTGTTGGAAACCGACTGCATAGGTCCTTGATGGATAACATTGGTGGAAGGAAAGGAGAAGGATCCAGTTGAATAAATTGGGTTTTGAATTGCTGAAATAGTGCACAGACCTGAGGATTGGGAAACTGGAAAAGAACAAGTTGTTGGAGTTTGAGCAGATCCAGGGGTACTCAAGTTGAGGTTAGGGATCTGTTGAAAAGGGGGAAATGGGAAGACTGATGGGTTTGCCATAGAGTTAGGGGTGGACTGTGCTGCTGGAGGGAAGGGGAATGCAGTTGGCGTCATATTTGAGTCTGAAGGGGTGGGAATTTGATTAGGGTTGCACTGCGACACCGGTTGGAAGGGTAGGGCAGATTGGGGTAGACTTTGACATTGAGGGGATGTTGGGTCTGGGTCGTTTGAAGACTGCACTGGAGGGAAGGGAAAGGCTGTTTGGGTTGGGTTTTGGATAGCAGGAGTTGTTTCATTGGATGAGCTCAATCCACCGTCGTCCACCTGATTTTGGCTAGGGTCAATAATTAACCCAGAACCTTGACAAGAAGAGGGGGGGATAGATTGGAAAGGTGGATTTGTAGGTGTATGGGGACTTAGGTTGTCTTGGGATTGGTCTGTTGGAAGAATAGAGTGGTAGGATGACGAGGAGAGAAGGTGTGGAGAGGTGGAGTGAGAGATGGGAGGGTACGAAGAGCCTGGGGGAGAGGTCGTAGAGGAGGGCATAGTCGTAGAGGAATTCAGACCAGGATAGTCTGATGAAGGTATAGAGGAATATGTGGACATAGAGGGTGGCGATGAAATTGTGGAGGGCTGGGGGAGCTCAAGGCCAGAGGTCTGTGAAGAGGAGACCATGGAATAGATGGAAGGTGACTGATGCAAAGGCACTGATGCATGTGATGAGGATCTGAGATGAGCATTTGGGAAAGTTGATGTGTATCCAGGAAGGTCCATCATTTGACCAGACCTGTAACAAAAAGTAGACTATCTGTAACCCTGCTCAAAAACATTGAAAAAGTGTTTGATAGACATAAGCATATAGACTTACCCATCCATCAGTGTGTTGTTCACATTACTTTCAGGGGTTGTCTGTGGATGACTCTCCATTGAAGAGGCGATCTCAGAGGTCAAGAATGATTGTCCAAGGACAAGTGGTTGGTCAGAGACTGTCTGATCTGGGAGGGATGGAACTTCTGAGTGAAAACCTGAGTCTGTAATTGGGAGGGCAGAGTTTATAATGGAGAGGGCGGAGCTTGGGAGTGCCACTGATTGTGGGAGGAGCTCAGTGGAATCACACGGGTCACATGACTCTGAAAGAGGGAAGCGGGAAAGCAAAATTTGAGAAACCAAGTACTTTTTTTTTGTGAAGAGAACAGAATAAATCTCATGTATTTTTAATGTTTCAGTTGTGTCTTGGTTTTAAAAGATTATAGATTCTGAAGTAAATAAAAATACATTATTATCCTCACCAATATCCAAAGATTCCTCTTGATTGCATGTAATTTTCCTCTTCAGCCTTGCATCTCTTTGTCTGAGAAAAAACAACAGAAAAATATTCCGCTCTCAGTCCAGATGTCTTAAAAAGTTTTTGTGTTTAAATAAGAAATGATGCGTACTATTAGTGAATTTTTTATTTAATATTGGTGTATAATTGGAGTTTAACTTACTTTTTGCAGTTCATGCCATTCTCTCTAAAGCCTTTCGCAAAAGGATTTGATTTTATTTTCAGTTCAGTGATCTGGGAGAAAATAAGAAAAATAAATATATATTTAAGAAAACAGTCTGGAAATAATTCAATGTAAACATGTGGCATTTTATATTAATCTGAGAAATGTATTTTTGCTTTCACCTTGTTGTTCTGGTATGCAGTGACCGTAATAAACTGGGTTTCTGGGAAGGTGAAAGAGTGCTGAGCTCTTCCCCACATCAGCACATCACGGGCCTCGATCACATGCACTCGTGGCTGGTATCGATGTAGGGAATGGAGAATGATCTTTAGGAAAAAGAGTGTGGGAAATCACTGTTACAGTTGTGGTATTGCTGAGTTTATTATGTTTTACATAAAGTCATGATGCCCAAAACAAAACGTAAATAGCACTTCATAATTAGTTTATTCTTATGTCATGAACAAACATTTTAAAGTGCTTAACAGTTCAAATGTTAATATACAGTGGCTCAATAAGAATTTGGGCACTAAAGTCACACAATATCAAACCACCAAATGGCATTTTATTAAAATGATCAAGCAGTTCAATAATGAATACAGAAACATTAGAAAACTCAGCGGTTGCCAAACGTTAGTGGAACATTTAGTTTAAAAACATTATAGTGACTGTCACTCAGAAAAGGGAAGTTAGATTTGAAAAAAGTCTTGCATCATTTGTTTCCTCTCACAAACCCGGTTTGATATCTATGTTTAAATCGTAATACCCATGCAATGAAAGTGTACGAATATTTTTATAAGTATATAAGTATTGTAACAGTATTCTGTTTCATTTTAACAATGCTGACATATTACACAGTGAAACACCTTTGAAAGTTAGTTTTGCCAAAATTTAAAAATAGTAGTATAACTTTATAGAGAATTTTAAAGCGGGTATTGAAAGATGCCTTTTTACTCACATATCCTTGTGCGTCCAGAGTGTTATTGGTGAGTTTGGCCCGGTGGAAGGATATGCTTCGATTCTGCCAGTGTTCTCCAGTTGCAGGAGAGTCAGGGTGGATGAAGACACGGTCTGGCAGCCGAGCCTCTGCGCCGCCAACAACCTGCCAGCTGTTGTCTTGGAAACGATAGCGAGAGGAATCAACAGGTACAATGTCTAAAAGAAGAATGTAACGCAGAGTTGGGTTCAGCCCTGACAGCTTCATTCGCAGCTGTGGAAACATTCTCCTGAGGAACAGAGAAGGATGAGAAAAGTTATGGCATTTTACCAAACTGACCAAGTGTGTCGTAGTGTTTGCTAGTGGATATATTCTTTACATTCTCAATATGTGCTCACCTGCCCTTCTTAGTGACAATCATCTCAGTGCCAACTGTGCTGAACTGCTTCCACAGTGACGCGTTCTCAAGCTCCATTTTGACATTATCCGGTGGAGTCCCGGGAGTCTCTGCAGTGGCAGGAGGAGGTTGCAGCAGGCGAGCGGGAAGCCCACGGGCTGCCATGTCACATGTCGTGGGATACAACGGCACATGTGGTGCGGGTTCACGATCTGTAGGAGAGATGGGCAGACAGGGTGATATCTGCATGTTAAAATTCAACTTTTAATATCCATCGCACAACAGGTTCTTTAAAGTGGAAAAAGGTTCTTTAGATTATTCAAATGTAGGCCTAATTTTTTAGAAAAAAAGGAGAATAAAATGTTATTTTAGGAACTGTTCACTAAAAGGTTTTTTGGGGATACAAAAATGGTTCTTCAATGGCATCGCCTATTTTGGTGTATTTATCAGTGAAACATACTAGAAATTTCTTTAAGGTCTTCTAATGCACCATAGTGTCGTTCAGATCCCCCCACATCTGGTACCCGTGGAATCCACATGTACCAGATGTGGCCCGGATCTGGGCCGACACTATGGTGCTGTCTGGGTATATTCAACTATTAGCCCTATTTTCACAGACAGGGTTTAGATTAAGCCAGTGTTAGGCCTTAGTTCAATTAGGACATTTATAGCATTTATAAATGTGCCTTAGAAGCATTACTGGTGTGCATCATGATTTTAAGATATGACAGTGCAAGTTTCTTTCAGTTAAAGCTCAAACATCCATTGGGACTATAGGCTTAAGCCTTGTCAGTGAAACTGGGGGAAAATATTTGAGACTTAATTATTCTAAGCACTCAGCACTAAAAAAAATGTTTTTTTATTGGCATCTTTGGTTCCATGAAGAACCTTTAACATCCATATACCTTTCCTATGTACAAAAAGTTCTTTATATTTCTTATACTAAGAAAAAATGTCTCTTTAAAGAACTGTTTAGTGAACCCAAAACGGTTCTTCTATGGCATCGCTGTGAAACCCCCATTTTGGAAGGATTGTAACTGAAGTGCTATAATCAACTCAATTTCTCCCATTAAATCTCTGCAAACACTCACATAATTTAAATGCATGCACATTTCTTTTCATTTTTTTCCATTGCATTGAAAGATCTGAACTCTCTCTTACCTCTATAATAGCAGTCGCTTAGTCTCTGAGGTCCCAGGGCCAAACTAGGGTACATTTCCACACCCAGCATGTTTCTAGACGTCCTTTTGTCCTTGCTTCACTTTTGAGTTTATCAGTATCGAATCAACACCTCGCTCATTGAGCTTTCATAATGGAGAAATACTGTTTCAAAGTTTTCTGCTGTCTTCGTTCGAGCCTCCGACGACTTTTCTTTTCTGTATCTTCTCTTCTAATGCCTCTGCGTTTGTCTCCTCGTGTATTATATAGGTGAGCACACCTTCACACATTTACCAAATGGTGCTGAGGTCTTCACACTTCATCCCTCTTCTGTTTCTTCAGGGTCCATCTTTTGGGCCCAGCACTTCTGGTCTTAACACAATGGCTAAATAAACACTAGTCTGTTCTCAACACACACACACACACACACACAACATCACACAACACACACCACACACACCACACAACAACACACACCACACACACACCACACACACACAACACACACACACACAACACACACACACACACACACACACACACACACACACACACACACACACACACACACACACACACACACACACACACACACACACACAACACCAACACACACACACACACAACACACACAGTATTTCTAGACATTGAGTTGTCTGCATTGACTGGTATCTGTGATTCTGCATTTTGCTGGCCCACAGCAAAGAAAAGTCATAAATAATATTTCTCTAATATCTTAAATATTTCTGCTACAGTAATGGGATTACAGTAAATGTAGACGATCATTGAAGTCTTTCAATACTTAGATGTTGCTCTAGAGAAAAAAAATTGTCCCAAGGATATATTCGAACAGCACTTTTTTCCAAAATTGCTTGTAAAAATATGAGCTATAACAGAGATATTACAGTATGATTAAAAACAATAGTGACATAGTAGATATTTTTATTCAGTCATGGTACACTTTACAGTAAATTTGTTTTCAATGAATTCAGATTAGTTATGCAGTATACAAAATGTAAATTGTTTGGTTATATATGGTTAAACTATTGTTCACTTTAAATTCATGTTCATTCATAATATGCAAACTAATGTTAATTTATAAAACTTGTTAAAATGTTACAAATGTAAATTAACTAACATAAACCTAATACATTCTGTATATAAATGTATTATGTATAATATAATATAATATACATTTGGAAAATCATTGTATGTTTTATATATTATATTTATTAATATATTCATTTATTTTGGTTTATGATTTAAAGTGCATGTGAGTGATGTGCTCACACCAGAATTTGGTCTTTCTTGAAGACCTCATGGATTCACTGCTGACTGAGCTGATGTCAGATCGATTCCTCCCACAATGAAAGAGGACGGTTAAAATGAAAGTGAATGCCAAAACGTATATGATGTAATGGCACAGCCATATATGGACTGTCTGTACCACTACCGCTATCCATATATGGGTTTAACATTGACCGGATGAGGAGTACTGGATTTATTGTTATGTAATACTAAAAGGATTTGATATCCAGTTTAACGCTGGCCTTTGACCTCAGCTCAGTGTTGGGATAGGGGAGGGTTGCAGGTGGAGGCGTACGACACAGTTTGGTCTTACTGCTACAGTTTGGTCTCTAAAGTAAACACATGGGGTTCAGACACTGCATCCAAATGTCTTTTAAAAAGAAACAACTGCTTTGGACGATGACACTCTTTAAAGAAAACATTTTTACTAAACTGAGTACACTCTTTAAAAGATATAGTTCTCTTTACACACAATAACAGTTCTATTTAAAACCATTTCATCCTGAAGAAACGTTTTAGTGTTGAGTTTAGGGTTCTTAATTCCCGCCCTTTTGTTTTTAAATCTCTAACAAATCCTCTCAAAGCTCCTCATTATTGATTTTGTGGAGCTCAACCTAATATACAGACGTCAACACACTCTCAACAGGTACTTGATATCTTTCTTGAAATGTCTAGACATTTTAATTTTCATATTGTAAGTTTGGTTTCAAGCTACCAAATTGTTTCGTATTTTTCAAATTTGAACAGAACATGTTAAGATGAGGATATACTTCTCTCCACTAAAATGTAAAGGACCAGAGATACTGAATTTGTGAAAGATCACAAAAATATTAAATCTATTCCATCTTTGTAACATTGTGAAAGGGCTCAAAGAAACCTAAAAATAAAAAATAAAGTTTGTTATTAAAATCAATGGTTCTATGAAGAACGCTTAACATCCATGGAACAATTTAATTGTACGAAAGGTTCTTGATTATTAAATGTTCTTCACATTAAGAAAAAAAACTGAAAGGTTCTTTGGGAACCAAAAATGGTTATTATTGCATTCCCTGTGGAAAACCCCCTTTATTGTTAAGAGTGTACTGAATATTCCCAATGGTTTTGCTATTGGTACAAGCCAAAGAACCCTAATCTGGTGATCTTTAGATCCATTTTTCTAAGAGTGTACCATAAAAAGGCATATTCTGAGTCTAATATCTACAGCCAGTCCCAAACTCTGACAGATCAGCATCAGACTGCTTCAGCATAACTTCACCTTAACATTGTTGTTGTAGTTGTTGTTTGTGTTGTCCATTCACAGGCCCGTGATAAAGCAGGGCTGTGAGAGCGAGGGGAAGTGGAGGTGTGTGTCTCAGAGGGGGGTGGATGTCATTACTGTCCACAGTGTGTGTCCGTTTCAGAGTTTACAGGGACTGTAAGGCCTAATGGCAGCTAATGTGTTTATGAGTGCCCAGGTGTGTGTCTTTAAGCAACAGTAGCACATCTAGACTCGCCGTAACGAGGCCGTTTTAGTGTAAGGATATGAGTTGTGCCATGTTTAAATCGCGTTATTAAAAAGCTGCTGTGCCTGTTAATTCCTATAGATTTCAGGAGGTCAATTTGACACAGATATGCAGCTTCAAAATTTATATAAAGACTGTAAGTTCACTCATAATTGTATATACACATACTGTTATTCGTGTGTATGTTAAAATATGAAAGCCCCTTAGTCTTACTTCACACTCACAAACACTTTTCATTGTGTTGATTTGTAAAAGTCAGTGTTCATGAAAATATTTGAAATGTTGTGACTGATAAATATAAGCAACAAAGGGGTGAAATTTATTATGGTAAGTATCTTGTTGGACTTATACCGTACATACAAAGAGAGAATACACTGGGAAATTACTATTAAGTTGATTTATAATCAATTACTGGTGGAAATTATGTTGAAAAATTACACTGTTACATTTGTAAATTAAAAAAAATGCTTAAGTTAAAAACTGTTAAATGGTAAACTGTTACCAAATTAGCATACCATTATCATATTATATGTAATTTCTTTGTTTTTAAGAGTGAATGATTGTTACTTTGAACTAAAATGTTCAAATATGAAAACATTGCACCTCAGTGTTGATGAAAATGATTGAAATGATGTGACTTGTGATGTTCTTGTTTTGAACTTACTGTAAATGAGTGACGTACACTAGGAGATTAGTATTACATTGATTTATAATCAATTCCTGGTGGAAATTATATTAAAAAATGCACTGTAAAAAATGATTGTACTGTAAATTACAAAAAAAAATGAAAAATGCTAGTAAAAACATGTCTGGTCAAAACTGGTTAAACATCACATGATAAGTCGTATTACTCTAAAATAATGTAAATTTATGATTTTTTTTGCAAGAAAAACTATGAACTACCATATAATTTATATTGAAAAACAGTAAAAACACATTTCCAGAAGTCCCTGCATGACACATATGATTACAGTTTATTTAAATAGTTAAATGGTTTTGTTTAACCGGTTGCCGGGTTTTTACTGTACATTTAACAGAATATCGAACAGCAATTTATAATATCTGGTCAATTTGACCTGGTAACTTCTTTAATGCCAACATTAAAAGCATGTAGATTTTGTGATTTCATGTAAACTGATCAGTCCGAGTTTTCTTGTAGTTGTTCTGTGATTAGATCCTCTGTTCAGGTTGAATTTTACACATGATACTGGGACATTTCATAAACTTCATTTACTTGATTAAGCCCAAAGCCTCAATGCTCATTTACAAAACATTATTTGTACAGTCCAACACATCACCCGACTAAAATATGGTCAATATCCTCAGTTCATATTCAGGTCGAAATATGTTGTGTTGAATATTTGTCAAAGGCGTAGTTTTATGAAACCTATCTTTAACTTTCAAATTACACCTTTCAAATTACACAAAGGCTGATTTTAGAAATCGAAGCAATTATGTTTAATACATCAAATTCTTAAAAAGAGCTTGTACATCTCTTGTAAAGAAGTGTGTTTAATTTGATTGATGTACACTTGTAGTGCACTTTCATGATGACTGTTCCTCTTTTAAAAAGGTTGTACTTTAATGCCATATTAAAACTTAAAGTATAGGCCACATTGAATTCATCATGTTTAAATATCTTTTGTCGTACTTTAAAGAAGTACAATTATTTTTGAAGTGTTGACTAAAATATTAACGCACATGTAGACTTGCTTTAGAATACTGTAGTTTCTTAAAACAATATGTATTAAACATTTGTAACACAGTTATAATTTAAAATATATTAACTTTAATCGTAATATCAAATACACACTACAGTAACAATTATAATCAATAACACATGTGCTTAAGCATGTTAGTCAAAGACATATTTGTCTTTGAAATTGGGTTAATGTAATATGAATATTAAAAGTAGTTTTGAGCAACACACTAGTTAAAATTATACACTTGAACCATATGTTTAAGACAGTAGATGTGGAATTACAAATAAAGATGTACTTAAATTCTACTTAAAAACTGAAGTATTCTTTCAAAATATATATTCAAAAATAATTTTTCACAGGGACAGGCCATAATTGAACATTATGTCATTGGGGGGGATTTTCCAGCCATCATGACATAAACAAAAATGTGATGAGGTTTTGTATGTCTTCACATGTGTCTCATGAAGTTCTTAGAAAACGTCTGTCATGTGTTACTCCAACAGCTCTGGTGTTACTAAGCAGAAGTGTGGGCTTTGTCGAGTCAGAAGCTTCGATTCATGTGGCGTCTTTAAAAAAATCTGAAACTCAGCACAAACCTGCCCACAAACCACAACAGTTCAGATAAGGGATAAAACATCAGCCTTTTAATGGGATCACACAAAAGCTTTTCAATATTATAGCTTCACAATGGAAGCTCAACGGAAGTATGATAAGATAAGAGATTTGATTTCTCAGGTAAACCATTTCTTTCATTTTTTGAGAAATCCGTGCTTTATGATATCAGCACTGAACTTGACCACACACCCAATACTCATGATCACATGTTAGACAGAATGAATGCTATAAAAGCTCCAGAGCAGGCGTGAGCCGCATAAAAACAGGTGGAAGACGTTGAGGAGATACTGTAAATACACAACTATTTGCTTTAGATACTCATACTTCATAATATCCGGTTCTGAGAGTCAAAGTGCAGTTGTAGTGAAGGATTAGACTGTAGTTTTCAGAATGGACGCTCTGTATGGGGTTCTTCTCTTCTGCTTGGCTGTCGGAGGGTATGTTGTGTGTTCTCTGTATCTGCTACACAACCCATGGATCCTTCACAAGAGGAAAAAGCTGAAGTTCCACTGGCAGACACATTTCACACAGAGGAGGCAAGTCCAGTTTCTTTCTTCTGGATTTAAGTTTCATTGAGAATAACTTTTTAGAATAAATTATAACACTTAACCTGTGTACCATCGTTATGTTTTGGACCCTAATTGGATTCACCAAAAATCACATTATGGAAAAAAAAAAAAATGGTATCACTTTACAATAAGGTTTCCTTAATGTATTAACTAACATGAACTAATCATTAGCAATACATTTGTTACAGTGTTTGGTCATCTTTTTTAAGGTTAATAAAAATACAGCTGTTCATTGTTTGTTCATGTTCACAGTTCATTAACTAATGTTAACAAATACAACTTTTGATTTTAATGATGTATTAGTAAATGTTGAAAAGAAGTGCAGTTCATTAATGGTTCATGTTAACTATTGAAACCTTATTGTAAAGTGTAAAACAAACAAAAAACATAAACCTTTAACATTAATACTTCACACATTTAAAAAGAAAATGATGTGAACATGATATTTAAAACAATATTTATGTATTTTAAATCATTTTTTTCCCATAAAAGTAAATAGTATGTTAAAATTCAATGTATTTAAAATATATTTTTTATTTTAAATTTAGATTGTGTGTGTGTGTGTGTGTGTGTATCTGAGAGTGAGTGTGTGTGTGTGTATCTGAGAGTGAGTGTGGTGTGTGTGTGTGTGTGTGTGTGTGTGTGTGTGTGTGTGTGTGTGTGTGTGTGTGTGTGTGTGTGTGTGTGTGTGTGTGTGTGTGTGTGTGTGCTTGTTTTTGTGATATATGAGGACACAAATGTGTATAATGACATGCATATTACACTGGTATTACAACTTACATGTGAAATATGCGTCCTCATATTTCAAATAGCTTAAAAAACATAAAAAACAATGTTTTTTTTTAAATGTTAAAATCCAGCATGTCTCCTGTGATGGGTAGGTTTAGGGATAGGGGCAGTGTAGGGGGATAGAATATATAGTTTGTCCAGTATAAAAACCATTACGCCTATGGAATGTCCTCATAAATCACAAAAACAAACGTGTGTGTGTGTGTGTGTGTTTGTGTGATGGTTAGGTTTAGGGGTCGGGTGTGTGTGTGTGTGTGTGTGAGATGGGTAGGTTTAGGGGTCGGGCTAGTGTGTGTGTGTGTGTGTGTGTGTGTGATGGTTAGGTTTAGGGGTCGGGTTAGTGTGTGTGTGTGTGTGTGTGTGTGTGTGTGTGTGTGTGTGTGTGTGCGTGTGTGATGGGTAGGTTTAGGGGTCGGGCTAGTGTGTGTGTGTGTGTGTGTGTGTGTGTGTGTGTGTGTGTGTGTGTGTGTGTGTGTGTGTGTGTGTGTGTGTGTGTGTGTGTGTGTTCCTGAAGCTCAAACAGTATAGCATGGCGTTAGCAATGCCAAGATCGTGGGTTCAAGTTCAAACTGATAAAAATGTAGGCTTTCAATGCAGTGTACATTTCTTCAAATAAAAGCGTCTGATAAATGCATAAATGCAAGCACCTTTACAGAGTAACTCAGAAATGTGTTCGGGTCAAATTGACCCAGTGTATATAAGTGTAATTAATTTAACACTAATTTCTGACATAAACTGATGCTTTTTGCCTGTAGGGTCTGGAGAGAAGATAGAAAGCACAATGGAAGCATTTACACAGTGAGTTTCGCTCGTGCAATATCTACTTTTCTTCTATTTCTATATTCTTCTATATTCCTTCCTCCTTCTCTCCACTTTAACCCTGTCTCTGCTGATCATGTGATAGTGCTGCGGCGGTGAACACTGAGATGTTGGAGATGGACTGTCACCTTACACTGGACGGCTGTGTTGTGGTTTCACATGATAAAAACCTTTTGAGACAAACAGGATGTGACAAAACAATATCGTCTCTTAGATTCCAGGTACTCATTTTAACATTAAACTTAATCTTTTCTTCTACCTGTGATTTGTGGAGGATTTTTAATCCTACTTTGTATCTTTCAGGATTTGCCTCTCTATAAAGAGCGACTCGAGGTCACATTTAATGTTGGTAAGTCCTTCGATGCGACTCTACACGGTCCACTTGTACAATATTAAGTGCTTTACAGTAATTATTAATATATCTGTAATACATTCCCCTGTGTTAGGACACTACAGTACAGGGAAAGACAGACAGTTTGTGTTGCTGGAAGACGTTTTCAAGAAATTTCCCAACATGCCAATAATGATTGAGATCAAAGAAAACAATGACTTGCTCATTAAAAAGGTGAGATAGATTTCGCAATATTCAGTATCTAATAACTAGTTCAACTGTAATTGAATTCACACTGCTGATAAAGCATGTTTATAGATCATCCATAAATCCACAAATAAATGACTAGTATTTTTAATGATTTGTTGAAACGGTCTCTCAAACTCACAAGTTGAAATACACACCACAAGAAGTCAGAAATCACACACACACTCTATTGATTATAGGTACCTATTTTGAGTAAGTAATTAATTCGAGACCACTAAAAATAGAACATTCTATATAGAATGAATGTGTGTATGGATGTAATCCGGACATACTAAATTCTCCATGTTGTCATGATCATGTGACCAGCATCAGTTATTATCATTACTATTCTCAAATCCTCTCCTGTGGCCTCATGGGATAGTAAAGTGTCCTTCGAATGCACACTTAAGAATCATGCGAGGAATAGTAGGACATCCGGGTGTTTGTTTAATTCAAAAAGGCTTTGAAACTCACGAGTATCTGTTTGAATCGTGAATGATTCACTGAATCAACATCGGACTCGCTTAATGACCTGCAAGTTCTTTCACTGAGATTTATTTGTATTGGTTTATTTAGCTCTTCTCCTACTTGTCTAAATACAAATTGACCTAATGAAATTCATAATAACTTTGTATCCCTTTTCTGTGGCTGTAGGTCTCTTGTCTTGTGAAACAATATGGCAGAGAAAGTATTACAGTTTGGTGTTCTGAAGAGTCTGAAGTGATGGATAAATGTCAGAAGCAGGTACAGTACAGTACAGTAACGTGTCCCTATAGGGGTCAGTAATCAGAGATGTCTTAATAAAAAATTCCAAGCATTTTATACAGTGTTATAAGCTTACTGTAAAAGATCTTTGACTTATCTTTTTTTTCCTGTGTGTGTGCAGAACCCATCCATACCCTATATGTTCAGTATTAGGCGTGGAATAATACTTTTATTGCTCTTTTACACCGGACTCCTTCCCTTTGTGCCTCTGGGTGAAAGTGTCCTGCTGTTCTATCTGCCCAGAGTTATCAACAGGTCAGTCTATAACCTAGTTTTAAAAGTGCGAAGGATTGAAATTTCATAACTATCTGCGTTTTTTTGTTATACATTATTATGAGAGTTATTGGTGGTTTTGAAGTGAAATCTTCCTGTTTTTATGATAACACTTTACAATAAGGTTCCATTTGTAACATGTTAACTACATTCATTAACATTAACTAATGCTTCTAAAGCATTTATTTATCTTCGTTAACCCTTTAAAGTCCGCACCAAGAAAAAAGTGATGGAAAAAATTTTTGTTCGCATTTCTTATCTCCTTGTGTCGCTAGTAACCACACTCAATGTATTTTTTTTTCAACACATCCTATCATTTTTTAAATATCGGCCTCTACCAAATGGTTGAGATGTCACTTAATGGTAACATTTTTTACCGGAATTAATACACATACTTTGCCATACTTTTTCATTGCCCATTATAATTTATGATCAAAACCTTTTCTAATCTTGACAAAACACATTGTCAGAAAGGTCTTAGTCTCAAGGTTCCATATTTTGTGATAAAAGTGATATTTGGACAGAAATTTATTAATTTGTTACAGCAGAATGTATACAATTAAATTCAATGGAATTCATGTCATTTTTGGTATTACGCCTAAACAAAATCTCATGGGAATTTCAATTTTTGTGATATCAACTTCAAATTTGGAACACAACTTGGTTAGATATATGGCTTTGATTTTATAGTAAAAAATATTTGTAAAATATATATTTTATAAAAAAGTAAAAATATTAAATACAGTATGATTTAATGTAAATTTAAAACTTCCATAACTTTTTCATACTTTTATTTTTTGAAGTGCTTTTACTTCAGCAATATTCTGCTGACTGTTTTCTTTAAAACAAGACCAAACTTAGGTCTTTATTCCAAAGCATTCTTTAATTACAACCAAGTTTTAATAGTGCATGTAATGTCCATTCTGAAAAAGGGGGGTGACAGTTAACCGTTAAGTGACAAATCAACAGTTTGGTTGAGCATGTTTTTGAAAAATTATTAAAAACATACTTAAGTTTTTTCATGGCACCAAGTAACATAATTTTGTAAAGTTAGGGCTCTTACTGTGTAATATGTTAAAAAAAAAAAAATATGATTAGCTTGCAAAATTTCCCCAAAACCAGTTCACATGGCTGGGGTGATTTATTTGTTTCTGAAATCCATGTCAGAAGAAGTGTTGTGACAAGTCCTGTTGACTGACACTTTGAAATCTAGTGGATTTTTTTGGCATAACATACCTCAACCAGATGTTAGAGATGGCTCAATCAGTTTGAGTTAAGTTAGGTACTCCTCTCAATAAAATATAGTGACTCAAAATGTGCTCAACCATTTGGTTGAGAAGTCAGTTAAAGGGTTGTCCATGTCAGCATTTACGTACCAATGCAATAATATCAAAAGTTATCTATTAATAATATTTAACATTTTCCCTGCCAGCATTCACAACTACTGAGTTTTCATGGCCCCAAAAATATTTTGTTGTATGAATATCTGAACATGAAAAGAAAGAGACAAAGGGTAATAACAAAAAGTATTCTAGCTTCACGCATCTGTTTTTATCAACACTAAAAAGCAACATTTTGAACAAAAAGGTGAGAAAATCACAATTCATCACTTGTTTTTGTTTTTTATTTTCCTGTGTTTTGATCCGGAAATTTAGTTCTCTTTCAAAAGATGCATTATAGCGCACTTATTTTTCTGTGCTTTGGTAATTTCGGTAAATGGCGGGGAAATATGGAAGCTCGTTTATGCCACAAAAAAATGTAAAAGATAATTGCTACTTTTTATCTCGCAATTGTGAGTTCATATCTCGCAGTTCTGATTTCTTATAATAAACCTTTTTTATTATATAAACTCACAGGTCCAATTCTGAAGAAAAAAAGACTTTGTTTCTCAGAATTGCGAGTTTAGGCTACATCTCGATCACACAATTCTGACTTTATAAAATCTGAGTTTATATCACGCAAGTCTGAGGAAAAAAAAGTTGGAATTGTGAGAAAAAAAAATGACCTTTAGATAAAAAATGACCTTGCAATTACCTTTTTTATTTAGTTGTCTCATAAATGAACGAAAATTAAAAGATAACAGTTAACAGATCTGAGCTACATGAACTAACAATGAAATATACTTCTGACACATTTATTAATCTTAAAGAGATTTGATTAGAAGCATAATTCAATACCCAAAATTATTGATAAAAATGAGGCCTACTCTTGGTACTACTTTACAATAAGGTTCCATTTGTAAACGATAAATACTTCTAAAACATTTATTAATCTTAGTTAGTTCATTTCAACATACCGTACATTATTAAAATCAAAAGTTTGTTAATATTATTTAATGTACCTGAGCGTACATGAAGCAACAAAGATGTGTTTTTATTATAAATAAATACAGTAACAAATGCAATGAGCATTTTTAGTTATTGTTAATTGTAAAGTGTAAGCATTTTTCATACATTGCATGATCTGACTAATACTAATGCAGAAGTTTTGATCTCTCAGGACTTATATTCCAGAGGAACCCTATCTGAAGAACAGATTTGTTGTGTATCTTCTCCAGAAGTAAGTGACATTCATCTGACATACAGCAGTCAAAGAGCTTGTGATGTGTGATTGTGTTTTTTGATGTGTGATTTGTGTTTTTCGATGCTTTGCTTAGGTTGTTCATCCGGAAATCTTTGTTTGAGCACTTGATCAAGAGGGGCTTGCAGGTGAATATGTGGCTTTTCTCAGCGGTGTAACTCTAAAAACAGTTCGAACCCAAAGCAAAATCATTCATTTCATCTGATCTTGTCATCTCAGGTGCAGCTGTTTGTGTGCAACGAGGAGAGCGATATAGAAGCTGCGTTTGCAACCGGAGCTACAGGCGTATTGACAGACTACCCAACCATCCTGTCAAACTACCTCAAAAAACACCCTCTACCTCCACCTCCGGCTTTTAAATAAAGAGATTTCAAAGGCCAGGATAAACAGTGCCTTACCAACAGATAATGAAATGTACCTTTGAATAAGAATTGTATTCAACTTCCTCCTACACTCCGTGAATTATGGCACTTTCTGTCATTTACAAACTGTATTTATTATGTTCCAGTAACTCTGCTGATAGGGATTATCAGTGAAGATTAACAGGCCATGTGAAGAAAAACTGAGAATGAGAAGCGAGTGAGTGAGGAGATTTTTAGTTCAATCCAGTGAATTAAAAAATTGTGTTTTAGGGGCAAAACATAATGCAAAGCTAATAATGATGGAGTTTTTTTCACATAAACATTCCTTAAAAGCCTGATCTATCATATTTAATACATTTTATTGATTTTTCTAATAAATTATGTTAGGATAATCAAGTAAACCGAAGCTGCTTCAGTCCAGTGAGTGTTCATCTTGAAATATTACTAACAATGTAAACATTATTCTTAGGTTTACTTTATAAAAATAATTTAAGATTCCACAGCAAAGACACATGATCTGATGGCCTTTTAGGCTGGATAGAACAGTTTATTTTGCTTGTTTATAGGACAATGTTACATTTGCATTTACAAACTAAAGGTCAGACGATGAATATTCCTAGTGATATCCATATATACAGTCCAGTATGACTAAACGGCTGTGTGATCGGTTGAGATCAGATCACCTGTAGCGGATCTCGGTCTCTTTGAGAAACGGATACGGTGACAGTGTCGTCCAGTCGAGCAGCCAGTCTGTCTCTGAATACGCTCAGGAAGCCTCTCTCGCTGTTGCTGTGCTCGCTGAGAATCACACTCGTGCCTTTAGAAACCGCATCTAGAACCTCATGATGGGACATCTCACCTGAACATGTGAAAAATAAGCTTGGGTTAATTTTTGTACTGTTATTATTTGTACTCTGGGACTTCAATAAATGGATGAACATCAGCTTTTGTTTGTTTCTGTGCCATGTGTGACGTACCAGTGATGTAGAGGTCTGCTTTTACTCCCTGTATGACAGACGCTCCTGAACCTGCACATACTGCAACCGTCTTCACCATAGAGTCTAGCACATCATATAAATGACGTTAGGTGATAATAATCTCACACGTTACGTCCACTGTTCAGTATGACTCTTTTTTTCAATGTGGAGATTAAGTTATTTTCTGTGAATGTGAGGCATTGTTTACACGGAAACGAGCTGAAGAGAAAACGCAAAAGTGGCGTTGCGTTTTCACTTTTTATTCTGTGTTTAGACGAGTGTTATGGATGGGAAATCTGCGTGCATATGGTGACGCAAAAGTGTGTGAAATTCGATGTAGTATGCACTCCAGGCGGCTAGGTGGCAATGTGAAGCACTGCAACACAACAAACCAATGTCTGAGAATATTTTGTACAACTGCTGAAAAGACTCTAGTTCGTTTATCAGAGCTGCTAGGGCAACTTGAAGGTCTGACGTATGGAAATAATTCGACATGTTGGTTGTTATTTTCCCGTACTAGCGCATGCATGTGACGTAAACGCGTACGCGACAAGAGCCAACGTGAGCAGATTTGGGTTTTTAACGTTTAGACGGGAGCGCGACGGCGGAGCGTTTTTGAGATTTCCACTCTGAAGGGTGGTTTCACTTTTTTGCGTTTTTAAGCCCCCAAAACGCCGTCGCCGTGTAAACGAAAGGCACATCCGTTAAAATATTTTTACGTTTTTACTCGTAATCGTTCTCGTGTAAACAGGGCCTGAGACTTCCAATTCATTAGCCACTAATATGGGTAAATAACTAGAGAAAATAGAAACTAGAGAAAACTAAAGTGCAGTAAACGGTAAAACTATTTGTGCTACACACCAGTTTGTATATGATTACTAGGGCTGCCCCCTAATAGCCGACCAAATATTATTCAATTACCGACCAAATTTTACTTAGTTGGTTGCATAAAAAAAATCCTCCACAGTCCGTGGCGGCCAGATCATTAACACGGCTGTCCATGTGGTAATTCTGTCAGCCAGGAAATCCAAAACATAGCTTATTATTTGAAACATGCAAGTAGTTGCCTAACGTTAGCCACTTTACATGGCCGCTTGCTCTAACATTAACCAAGATAAATGTGCGCTATTATTAGGCGCATATACAAGTGTTCATGTGGAGTGTGGAAGCTAAATTACTATAGAGTTTACTGCATGGCAAGTGTAACTTAACGTGCATTTCTCTCAATAGACAAATCCACTATACTGGGTCAACTTCATCTTTGCAGCAGACACTGACTCAGAAAACACTATTATTAAAATGCAGCAGCTTTATGCGTGCACTTGAGCGCTTAAAGGCTCATTGCTATGGTTTAATATTTCTCTGTAATTTGGAACAATGTTAGCAATGTTACATAATAGTCTTCCTCAGCCCTGAAACTCAAACCATTTTCAGATGTTCCGTATTTAAATATCATACACATGCGACTAGAAAAGACTTTAGTGGAGGGCAGCCCTATTAAAGAAGCATAATGCACTCTGGATTGGAGCTGGAAGCGGCTGACACTGGAAACATTGCGTTTAAGGTAAAAATGGTCCATTCTTACATTAAAAATAAGGTGGATATCTCTCATACCGCACCTAATGTTTGTTGGTCCCCCAGGGCCAGTCTCAAATGGGGCAAACCCAAGTGAGTCTTGATTTTCTGCACTGCTGTGGAAACACACACTGGGTTATCCAAACACTGAGACGTCCTTGACCACAACCCAACAAGGGAGGCTAGAGAAGAGAAAGAAAAAGAGAAAACAGACAGGTCAAATTAAAATGATATCTCACAATGTCAATTATCAAATTAAATTAAAAGTGTTTATAACATATGGTCCTAGAAATATGACCTTTTTTATTATTTGCTTCAATTGCTTGCAAAGAAAAGGTTCACCCCTGGTTTCACAGACAAGGCTTGGAGGAATACTCCACCGTTTTTGAAATAGGGCTTATTCACCTTCTTTCCTATATTTAGATAGGTGGGCAAACGCATTGTCGTCTCAGTGCATGCATTGTTTTAAGGCCAATTTATACTTCTGCGTCGGGTGGCGCGCGGTAGGTACGGCGTAGCATACGCACAGACGCGTGCCCTTCGCAGTACCCTTCGCCGTAACCTGACGCGCACCTCCTCAAAAATGTAACTACGCGTCGCGGCGACGCGGACCGCAAGATCTGTGATTGGTCGGCTTGGGAGCATCGCGTTTCCTCCTACGCATTTCCGGCGTGTTTTTCTGCACCGCCCGCCATTTTTAAATTCTAAGTACAGCGAAACTGTTAAAAAAAAATAAAAACTTACTGCTTTTCCACCTCGATAAGCTCCAACTCCAATGTGATCCGCTCTCTTTCAATCGCCATTGCTTGTAGTAGCCTAAACTCAAAACAGTCGCGACTCGCGAGGAATCTTCTTCTTCTCTAGGAACCGCGCGGAATCTAAACACAGTGGAACATTAAAACCCTCCGCTGCCAACTAGTGTTTCGGCGCTGTACTGCAGAGCAACGCAGACCTAAACGCAGAAGTATAAATGCTCACGATGGCATCGCCTACGTGCGTAGCCTACGCCCTACACTACGGCGTACACTCGACGCAGAAGTATAAATTGGCCTTTAGTCTGGCAGCGCCGCCGCTAGCTTAGCTTAGCATAATGAATGGAATCCTTTGTTGCCAGCTAGCATGTCATGAGTAAAAGTGATAAAAAACTAAATAAATAAAAAACGAATTACTTCTTGTGGCCTGTGTATTCACACTGAGTACAAATAGCAATGCAGATTAAGACTAGGCGATTTCCTAGGCAGATATTGACTTGGGACTACATTGGGGACTCCACCAGTCGCTCTGCCTCTTGATCAAGTGAAAAAAGTGAGTATAATTATCAGTGGACAAGAATCATCACCTGTTCTGTGCAATTATAATGTAATATAATATTAGCTTTTTGCTGTTTTTTGCATTTTCTGGTCAGTTTATTTGTGCCATTTGACTCTGACACACACTACCATTCAAAAGTTTGTGGTCATTAAGATTGTTGAAACGTTTTTGAAAGAAGTCTCATCTACTCATCATGGCTGCTTTTATTTGATCAAAAATACAGTAAATAATATTGTGAAATATTATTACAATTTAAAATGACTTGTCTATTTGAATACATTTTAAAACATAATGTATTCCTGTGATCAAAGCTGAATTTCAGCATCATTACTCCAGTCTTCAGTGTCACATGATCATTCAGAAATCACTATAATATGCAGATTTGCTGCTTGAGAAACATTTCTGATTATTATCAATGTTGAAATTTTAGAGTTAGAGAAAGCGTGCACCATTTATTAGCAAAATGTTTTTTTTCTTTGTCTTTACTGTCTCTTTTAATCAATTTAAAGCATTTTTTCTGAAAAAAAAAAAATATTTAAAAAATATCTTTCTGACGAATCAAAGACGACAGATACCAAAAAAAAGACAAGTGTTCTTGTTTACTCACCTGCTGGACTTGTGTGATGTTCAGGGATTTGCTGGCATGTGGATTTGAAAGCAGAATCTGCACAGCAGAAGTTAGTGCTGAACTATTACAGGTTAGATTCACCTGCTGTCCTCCACTTTCATTTCTGAAGATGAATATGGAGCAGTATTTGAATGGATACCAATGTATTAACGTACATATCATGAGCAAAAACTACTTGCAAATGTATACTTACCTTATTGTAGAGCACTGAAAAGTTTCACTGCCTTCTATGTGTCTTAGCTGCTCCAAAAGGCTGTTTAGTTCTTCTTTATTCATGGACGAGAACTCAAGCCTGTGTTTCTGTGGGCCGCAAGAGTGGGCTTGACTTAATACTGACACTTGTCCGCTGCCTGTGAATAGAGGAACAAGTAAGGATTTCTGGATGTTTGACCCAGACTACAGAAAAAGAGTTCTTTCTTACCCATTCCTCCAACTAGCCAATCATTAACGCCTCCTTCGACACTGTCCCATGAAGTGTGTGGGGAGAAAATGGCAATGCCGCCCTCTATCGCTCTGATAGTGAACCGTTGCTTCCAGTCCTTCTGAAGAAGACGTTTGAAAGGTCGAAAGAGTGGCGGGTGGTATGAGACAATGAGGTCGCAGTTCATCGCTACAGCTTCATCCATGACGGCTGCTGTCAGGTCATTGGTTAGCAGGATTGTTTTGACTGGACGTGGTTTGCTGGGCTCCACCAACAGCCCAACATTATCCCACGATTCAGCCAATGACAGTGGGGCAAGCTGTTCGAGAACCTCGAGGACTCCCTGTAAATCCATGTGTCCAGCAGAATGGGGGAAACCAGAAAGATGACGAATAACTTTATCAGACTGGAGGAGTACGGGAAAACTAGACCTTGAGGGAAGGGGGTGTTGAAAAGACAAACGTGGCCCAGGGGAAGATGCAAAAAGGGAAGCGAGAAATGAATGCGAGGATGAAAAATGTAATGTTGAAAGCTGCGGACTACAGAGAAATCTGTTGTTTTTGAAGGAAATGCTACAGCTCAAATGGAGAAGTTTTCCAGAAAATTCCCTACATCTGGTGAACATGAGGAACCTTTGAAAGAATAAATGTCACATTTAGAAACTTATTTCAAATACCAAAAATACAATGCAAGTACAGGACTTTTTAGGAGCCTGTATTCAGAATGTTTCACAAATCTCTAACTGTGTTTTCATGGGGTCTATAAGACAAAATACACGACTGCAACTTTAAAAAACAAAAAAGGAAAATATTTACTCAGCACAATATAATGCATGTGATCTAATGATTTTTGGCATTTGCTCATTGAATGTATACTGATCACGATAATTTATTAGATAATACGTAATTTGTCCACATGTATGTGTAGTCTGCACTGCCATCATCAGGTAACTTAACTTGCTACAGCAAAAGCTGCACGCGGAAAAAGATTGTCAGATTAACTGCGCTGCAATAAACTGTTTAAAACACAAGTCAGAAGGATCGCCAGCGCTCTGCAGATTGAGATTATGCTAAGCAAACTAAGCAACGTGTTATATTAAATATGGAACTCACTGGAAATGTCACTTCCTGGAGCGAATGAAAGCGGCAGCTGTCAGTCGATAGAAAGATAGAAAGAACGTGAGAACGTATTATTGCTTGACACGTCATATCCGTTCATCCGCATTTTTTATTCTGGTTCTTGTAGTTTTTTTTTAATGAACGCCAAGAGCATCTTATCCACCTTATTTTTAAGAGAATGCAATAAAAAAAAAAATGTAAACCCCCGAGAGATAAACTTACAGAAGGATGCAATTAAAGAAAGACGCGTAGATTGATAATACATGTTATAATATTATTGTGATTTCAGTTGTTTGTTAATATTTAATTTGATTATGTAATATATTTTTTTCCTAAACATGTAGCATAGAAACTGCAATTAATTAAACAATTGTTAAAAATTAAATTAAATTAAATTAAAATGCTCCCTGGTTCACGTATTATGCTGTTATAGTGAATATTTTCTCATATATAAGTGCTACATAATTACTGGAAATGTATGTCTCTGGGGATTTGTGACTTTAAAAAACATGGTGTTATGAAAAAGCTGATTAGAATGAGAGGTCATGATCCCGATTAACCAATAACGCTGCCGCCTGACCTGCTGTGCAGAAGCCACATATCATGAAGAAGAGAGAGAGAGAGATTTATGCGGATAACACACCCTGTCATGGTTGTTTCAGGGATAAAACTGAAATGATGGGCCAGAGGCCATAATCATTACATCATTTGCCATCGCATCCCTCTTACAGCTCTCTTTTCCATATGAAAGATCCATCATCTGTCCGTCAGCTGGTTCATTCTCCGATACTCTTCTTTCAATGCCTATATTCTCTATTCTCTACAACCACATGTTTTTCTTAAATGTTTCTTTATTCCAAAAGGGTGAAGGTGTCACAAATCATTTTGCGCTTTGCAAGTCTACAAATCATGCTTGGATCCCAGACACTGAAACCAATACGTGTTATATAAGTTTTTAATCTAGCACTTTTGGGGGATGAATCTTGGCCTTGGCACTGGACAGCGTGACTAGAGCCGGAGTGCAGTTGTGCGGGACAGATGTGCTCTGTAATATTGTGTGTGAGGGAGAGGGGTGTTAGTTTACTTTGGGTAATTTGTGGCCTAAGCCCTTCAATCCCATGCAGCTGTCACGCAAATACAACAGCGACTATTGTCATGCGACTGCAACAGAGGATTCTGCATATGTGTTTGGTCAGATCGAGATAATCTGGCCAATAACCACCTTCAAAAAAATATATTTCAAATGATTGCATGGTTTTTTATTTTTTACTTTCTATTCATCAAAGAACCCTGACATTTTTTTTATCACAGTTTCCATAAAAATATTAAGCAGCACAACTGAAAATGCAGCAAAAAATCAAAATGAAATAATGGCTGCTGAAATTGCAGCTTGAATATATTACATTCTAAAATGTATTCAAATTAAAACAGCTATTAGAAATTGTATTATTCATAATTGTATTGTTTTACTGTATTTTTCATCAAATATGCAGCCTCAGTGAGCAGAGGAGACTTTTATAAACATATAAAATCTTAATTATTCAGTGTCTGTCTACTTGAGTTCTTCTTTCCCTTTCACAAAACAGACAGACAATCATAGATTGCTTCAGACACGTATGTCGGCGCCCACCATCTTGAAACAGTCAAGTTGTCATCACTCACAATAAGAAGCAATGATGCCACAACATTGCACAGCTTCTGGTTGTGAAACCACCAATATTTAAATTCCCGAAGAAATGTGATAACCACATGCAGGGGAGGTTTTTTTATTGTGTGTTTAAGACTTCTCCAAGAAGTCTCCAAAGATTTTTTATTTCAGAGAAATTCCAATTTTAAATAAGTGGCTGTCCCGGAAACAAATGTCGCCTGTCAATGACGCAATATCCGCGCTATCCTCGGTTTCCGCTCGAACGGCCATATCCATTACGTAACAATGGCGACAGATGTGGACAACTGCGTAGTGCGTGACGTTTAGCGGCACACAGTTCTTGTTTCGTTCAAACATTATAGACCATGGCAAGCAGACTTTGGGACAAACAAGGAGAATTGAAATAAGGATCAATATCAGCGTGGCATTTTTGAGATGCCGAGAGCTCCACGTCCACGACTAACTTGGACTCGACAGAGCTTCACGAGTCACGACTTGACAGCTTTATTAGACAGGTGAGCAAATGTACATAAAATGAATCAATGATATATAACGTTAGCTCAACATGATGACATGTTAGAATATGGTCAGTATAGTTATTCTAATGTTGAGGCTTAACGTTAACGTTACTGCTAGTTTCGTATAGCAAACGAACTAACACGCAGAATAACATAATTACTTTCAACACACATTTAAATGCCGTTTAGTGTGATAGTGTAACGTTAGAGCAAGTGAAGCAGCGCTACACTCACAAGTTTAATTCGTCTAATAAACTGACCTGACCTGTGTGAGTAATCCAGCACTTGCGGGTAGTTTGGTAGAATGAAATTTCTTAGTCCTTATTCCTTCATATCCGCGCGACTCGCGTGTGATATCATTTATATCCGCGGGACTCGCGTGTGATATCATTTATATCCGCGGGACTCGCGTGTGATATCATTTATATCCGCGGGACTCGCGTGTGATATCATTTATATCCGCGGGACTCGCGTGTGATATCATTTATATCCGCGGGACTCGCGTGTGATATCATTTATATCCGCGGGACTCGCGTGTGATATCATTTATATCCGCGGGACTCGCGTGTGATATCATTTATATCCGCGGGACTCGCGTGTGATATCATTTATATCCGCGGGACTCGCGTGTGATATCATTTATATCCGCGGGACTCGCGTGTGATATCATTTATATCCGCGGGACTCGCGTGTTATATACTTTATATCCGCAGGACTTGTGTTTGATATCTGTCTCTTTAGCAATCGCGACCTGCTTCACACCATAATTTTAAAAAACGTGAATGTTTGCACTCATACATAAACATTATTAGATCCATCAGCTTGACAGCAAGTTCCATCATTCAGCTCGTCACTGCGTCATAAACATACGCCTTTGTTATTGTTGGAAACTGCGCCTTCTAGTGGCGAAAAATCTTACATATTGTGCCTTTAAATGCACGTTTGAGCTGTTTTAACTGAAAGCGACTTGCATTGACAAATCCTAAAATATGTCAGTGCCATTGTTTTGTCTCAAGATGAAAGTAATGTTTTTTTCTAAGCAACATTTATAAAAGCTACTTAAATAATTAAATAAAAGCTACTTAAATAAAATATCCCCCTGAAATATCTATGTAGCCTATAAATATATATATAACAACAGCAGGAAAGTGACTTTGCAAACACAACAACTTGAGATGGCCACAAATCCTGAAATAATGTCTTTTTTTATTTTTGGTCTGTGTATTTTAAGCATCTATATTTGATTTCTTTGATTTTTGGTTTTCTTTCCAGGATTTTCTTCACCCTTAAATCTGAAATCTCAAGCTGTTCACTGCAGTTTAGCTGCTTATGCAACAGAGTCAAAGTGTTGTGTAGCATGAAGAATCACAGCACAACCGGTTCGTTTTCATCTTTCAGAATTAATTGACAACTCTCTTCCTTAATTACATTGATCCCTTTATTTATTTATTTCCTTCTCCCTTGTTCTCTCTCTCTCTCTCTCTTCTCTCTCTCTCTCTCTCTCTCTCTCTCTCTCTCTCTCTCTCTCTCTCTCTCTCTCTCTCTCTCTCTCTCTCTCTCTCTCTCAGGCTGATCCAGGATGTTTTGGGATTTTAAAGCATTTGTCTGATTTTCATGAGCTCTGTGTCAGGGTTATGTTCTGTCTCTTTTGTGTTCTAGTTTTGATTTTACCTGCCTGCCCGTCCATCTGTGTGCTTTGAGTTCGTTGCCTTGGTTACTGATTTAGTTACACACCTGTTCTAACTTTCGTTAATCAGAGGGATGTGTGTTTTTGATTCAGGGCACATTGACATCGATGTATTAAAAAAGGAAAAGTTTTTCCCTTGTGTTTTTTGCGTACAGACGAAACTATTCTCAAAACGATCTCGTTCACATGGATCCGCAAAAACAACAAAAAAACAGTGTATTCTGCTGCCAGGCCAGTAGTTGGCGACATCCCTTTGTAAAGAAACACTACGCACCTACAGACTGAACACATGCATGTTACAGATGCGCATGACGTCACCGTTTTCACAAATTCCTGTTTTTGTAGTTAACACGGATACGATAAACTTGTTCTTTGAACCCGTTTTCAAATGTTTGCATTTTCAGGCCCCCAAAACATCAGTGTCGTGTAAATGAACGGCACTGGTAAATGGTTTCCTGTTTTTATTTGAAAACGGTGTCGTGTAAACGGTCACTAAAGCCGTGGACACACTTAACGACTGTAAGGCCGATTATGAATGTAATTTGATACTTACGACTGATCATGCCCAAACACGCTGTCTGTGTTCACGGTCCTGTTTAAAATCTGTTCCAGTCATCGGAAACATTCTGTGTCAGTTCAGTCTTAGAAAGTTTCAGCTAGTCTTTAAGAGTGTTTGTCGTTATCGTCAGTTTATTATTGGTTGTTATCATCAGATCATTCTGGGTTTTGTGCAACTTATTTAAAATTCCCGGAGGTCTCTGTTGAAGTTGTAAGTATTTCCTGTCACCTTGTTTTTGTTTGATGTATTATGCTGATAGGAATTAGTAATAGTGACTCATTCAGGCAGATTCATCAAAATTATATTTAGCCATTTTGAGATTATAGCAGATATACAGTATGTGCCCACTTGTCAAATTAACAGTGTTCAAAAATACAGTTGTTCATTGTTTGTTAGTTCATGTCATGTTAGTTTGCAGTGCATTACCTAATGTGAACAAATACAACAATTTGATTTTAATAATGTATGCTGAAATTAACATTAGATTAACAACAGTACACACCAGCGCAGTCTCATCCCAAGAAGTCATATACTGACGTCTTGGGACGTCTTTTGACCATACGTCAATATCCGCCTTTTTAGGGTCATCATTGACTCTCAGCTGATCCACGTCTACCTATAGGAATACAACACCTATCACTTTTATATATATATATATATATATATATATATATATATATATATATATATATATATATATATATATATACTCACCTAAAGGATTATTACGAACACCTGTTCAATTTCTCATTAATGAAATTATCTAATCAACCAATCACATGGCAGTTGCTTCAACGCATTTAGCGTTGTGGTCCTGGTCAAGACAATCTCCTGAACTCCAAACTGAATGTCAGAATAGGAAAGAAAGGTGATTTAAGCAATTTTGAGCGTGGCATGGTTGTTGGTGCCAGACGGGCCGGTCTGAGTATTTAATCTGCTCAGTTACTGGGATTTTCACGCACGACCATTTCTAGGGTTTACAAAGAATGGTGTGAAAAGGGAAAAACATCCAGTATGCGGCAGTCCTGTGGGCGAAAATGTCTTGTTGATGCTAGAGGTCAGAGGAGAATGGGCCGACTGATTCAAGCTGATAGAAGAGCAACTTTGACTGAAATAACCACTCGTTACAACCGAGGTATGCAGCAAAGCATTTGTGAAGCCACAACACGCACAACCTTGAGGCGGATGGGCTACAACAGCAGAAGATCCCACCGGGTACCACTCATCTCCACTACAAATAGGAAAAAGAGACTACAATTTGCAAGAGCTCACCAAAATTGGACAGTTTAAGACTGGAAAAATGTTGCCTGGTCTGATGAGTCTCGATTTCTGTTGAGACGTTCAGATGGTAGAGTCAGAATTTGGCGTAAACAGAATGAGAACATGGATCCATCATGCCTTGTTACCACTGTGCAGGCTGGTGGTGGTGGTGTAAAGGTGTGGGGGATGTTTTCTTGGCACACTTTAGGCCCCTTAGTGCCAATTGGGCATCGTTTAAATGCCACGCCTACCTGAGCATTGTTTCTGACCATGTCCATCCCTTTATGGCCACCATGTACCCATCCTCTGATGGCTACTTCCACAGGATAATGCACCATGTCACAAAGCTCGAATCATTTCAAATTGGTTTCTTGAACATGACAATGAGTTCACTGTACTAAAATGGCCCCCACAGTCACCAGATCTCAACCCAATAGAGCATCTTTGGGATGTGGTGGAACGGGAGCTTCGTGCCCTGGATGTGCATCCCACAAATCTCCATCAACTGAAGATGCTATCCTATCAATATGGGCCAACATTTCTAAAGAATGCTTTCAGCACCTTGTTGAATCAATGCCACGTAGAATTAAGGCAGTTCTGAAGGCGAAAGGGGGTCAAACACAGTATTAGTATGGTGTTCTAATAATCCTTTAGGTGAGTGTATATATATAAGCTCCTTCAGTGTTATATCAGCAGAGATCACATTTCTCAGGAGCGCATCAACCTCCTCCCTCCCCAGCTCCTCCTCTCTCAGGCAGGATTTGGCATTCTGAATCTTTGAATCAGAATAAATTCTCGAATCTTTAAAATCTTGAATTAATGATATCTGCAATACATTCATGTTGTTCTGTTCTGTTTCCCCTAAGAGGGGTTATTGCTGCTCTTTCTGCTCTTATCCATGCTAGGCTGCATGGATATGGATATCTAGTTAAGAACCATACCGCCAGTCCAAACTGTATGCTAATTGTCAATCGTATTTGACGATAACACTTTATTTTACGGTGTCCTTGTTACATATGTTACATGTACTTACCATAGTAATAACAGTAAATTATACATAATTACATGCAACTAACCCTCAACCAAACCCTAATCCTACCCTAACCCTATAGTAAGTACATGTAGTTAACTATTATTACTCAGTACTTAAATATATAATTACACTGTAACAATGACATCTTAATATAAAGTGTGACCGTCCTGACAGAATTATAGTTATTATTACTATAGTAACTACATGTAACGTGTAACACGGACACTTAAAAGTGTTACCTTAAATATTTAAGATAACTAAACAATAAATAACTAAATAAATCAGTATCTGCCATAGCGTGTATCCCAGTGTACATGTCACTTCAAACAAGTGTCTCATTTTTTCCTCCTTATGCAGTTTTTGCCGTAATCCACATATATTTGCTCATAAACAGTCCAAAATCTTTCTGTGCCTCTCATCCCATCATCCTTCCATTATCCCCTTTAATCTTCCAAAGAAAGTTTCTCTTAATAGTGATTTCTCATCTTCACCATCTGCTCTCTGCAGCAACCCAGTGCATAGATTACATGGCTTGTTTCAGTTTTTTTTTTCTTTCTGAGAAACGACAGATTAATGGAGATATCTGGTTACAGGAAGTCCAGGGTCTTGCATCATTCATAAAAAGGATGTCGTCGAGGTTGACGACAGCGGACCGTGCTGAAGAGCAGAGTCCAGTTGAGAGTCACTTAATCTGAAGGTCTCAGACATAAAGATTAGCAGACAGAACTCATGTGATGCATTCAGACACAGGCTGCGTCCCAAATCACATGATCTCTTAAAAAGGTTCTTATTTTGAATAAGTAATTAGTCTGGGTTTCCCCATGCTGCCTTCCTGCAGCACGATTTTATTCACGCTGAAAGGCAGTATGGATACCATGGTCCAGATTTTCGCCTCATTTAGGGAACCAATCACAGAACGGGGAGGGAGCAGCAAGACGATGACGACATCTATGTTGGCTATGAGCTACGTACAGGCGCATTTGATAGACATTCTTAGCACACAATAAACGGTGCCGGGCATTCGTAAATCACACCTCAAATACGAGAAAATGTACATGTGGTTCCCAGACCCAAGTCTCAACGAGAATTGGGTCTGACGTTAGCCAGGCTAATAAGTAATGACTTTGGGAGAAAAAAAGTATGTTCTATATAGTATGATTGTGTGTAGAATGAATGTAATGGACGTACTGCATTCGCCATGTTGTCATTATCATGTGAGTCATTTGGTCACTTCCTATGGCATCATGGGATAGTAAAGTCTCCATCGTATGCAGAATCATGCCAGAAGAAGTTCTCCGGATACCCTTTTATAAGTACTATTCAGACTTAATACTCTTGTCACATACTGTTTTTCACCCATTAGTGGGGATGTATGCGATTCCTTTCTTCTTTTTAAATGCTCAAGAAAACTCACATTGACATACACAAAAAGAGAAACATCACTCCATGTCATTTATTTCTTCATTTTGTATTTTATTGAGGAAATATCATTTAAAACTAATGTAAAGATGATATTATTGTAATATAATTTCTGATAAATATTGTGAATATAGTTCTAAGATCAATAACTTAGTATTGCATTGAAAGCTTGAGATTTTTGCATAGTTTGTGGAGGGGTCTTTCTGTACATTTCTGTATATTTATGTACACGCATATCCTGTCTTGTGTGCAATAATTTTGCTTTATGTATGTTTTATGTATCTGCAGCATCCAGGAGAAGATGATTTTCTCAGCAGCTTGACAACATCTTCACAAATTCTGCAAAAACAAGCAGAAAAGCATTTCACACATAAATGTGTAGGAAGTGTGAGGAGTCTATATATGCTTGATTTGTCTAGCATGTCGTGCACTGAAAAAGTGTGTCATTTCTCACCTTCAAAATCTACTGTACCGTCGCCATTGTTGTCGGCCTCTCGGACGACAGCGTCAATCTCTTTGTGGTTCATGTGTTCTCCAGTAATTTACTCATAGCACATCTCAGTTCCTCAGTAGTGATCGAGCCATCGCCATCCATGTCAAACTGTAGACGGGAAAAAGGAACAGAATTTCTGTTGTTTAGCACAATGGTTCTCAAAGATATTTGCATTTACGCTGGCCGTGACTTCTAAAGAACAGACATGTACTGGGTCACAACCCACCAACTGAGACCAATAAACTGCTTTTCAGAGCAAATTGAGTTCATTAACTAAGGACTTCATCCTCCTCCCACCCGCTAAGATGAGAGATAACATTATGGTAACAGGTCAAATGGAGTTTGCTGAAGCCAGGTGAGAGTTTCGACGCCTTCTGTTTGGGTGAATCCACAAAATACCTTAATTGTTCGTCATTGTGCATCAACAGACACATGTTTCTCTTTAGTTTGTCTTCTCACCTCTTTGAAAGCATCTCGCAGTTCCTTCACACCAATCATGCCTGATGTTTCTGCCAAAAGCTTCGGGGTCATTAACTCCACAAAGTCTTCAAAGTCTACCCTCCCTCCCACTGAGACAAAAAGAAAGTGAAAACAGATTACAAATAGATAAACATATTTCCCTTTACTTTATTTTATTTCCAGGAGTATAATGTTTTGCTAATATCGTATGCAATACCATCATGCCAGTACTTTGAATTTGAGCCAGACAGCAACATAGTGTCGGCCTAGATCTGGCTCACATCTGGTACACCTGAAATCCACATGGACCAGATGTGGCCCGGATGTGGGCCGACACTATATTGCTGTCTGGGACACTCTTTATGCTACTTACAATTCATGTTGATGTTCTGGCCCAACTCGATCAGCTCCATCTCGGTTGGCATGTAACCCATCGTCCTCATCAGGTTTCCCAGGTCCTTACAGCTAATAAGACCATCTTTATCTTTATCAAATTCATTGAATGCCTCTCTCAGCTCTGAGAACAAAGAAAGAGTCATCAAGTTCACTCTTAAAAATAAAGGTCCTTTAATTGGTATTGATGGTTCCATATAGAACCAATTAGCATAAATCCATGGAACCCTTCCATTCTCTTTATAGTGGAAAAATGTTCTTTAGATTATTAAAATGTTCTTCACACTATGTGGCGTCACACAACACTTTTCATTCCCTCGACTTCCATTCATGCGCATATGAATGCTGAATACTGGAAATGCAAGCTCGTGTGAAGAAGCTTCACATTTCGGTACTTTAATACGGAGCCCCGCACATGACATGCGGACAAAAAAGGGAATTTTCTTCCCTTCCCATGCATTAAGAATTCGTTCTCTGTTTTAGTAAATTGTGGCCACGATTTAAGAATTCGTTCCCATGGTAGGTAATCAGGTAAGTCATTTCAATGCATTCTCATCCTCGGGCGTCATATTTTGACATGTCGTCTACATTCGACACACATGGTTCCCTTTAGAATCAAAATAGATATGGTAGGTTTAGGTATTACACCGCTAGGAGGCGCCTTCTGGCCCATATCTATCTGCGTCTCATATTGACACTAAAGGGTGCCATGTGCGTCGGATGTAGACGAAATGTCAAAAGCGTCAGTATATGACGCCTTGGGATGAGAACCGGTTGGTCATTTTGGACAGGTTAGCAATAGCGAGCTAGCTTTGAAAGCATAAGATCCCACCCTCCCTTCAGAGCGTCTCCAAAGGCATGCCTCCTTCTAAACACATGATAGCGTACAGCAGAGACAGCGTTAAATGTCTCAAAGCACCTAACATTACAATAATAATGACCGTAAACAATTTAAAGAGCCTGACTTGTACCACCCGACTGCTGCAGATTAATTTCGGAGTTGATAGTGTTGACATAGAAACGCATAAATCCGAGTCTGAGGACATGAACCGCACCGAGTATAACATCAAGGGTTTCCATCTCTTAATTATAGTAGTTATAGGGGGAACGCAGCAAAGCTTGTTGTTTTGGTTCAGGAGGAACTAAAAGGCGACTGCTGTTTCGTTTGCGGTGCTCGGTGACTGACGTCTGTCTAACTCTGCATAGCATGAAACGCACTGATGACGTGTGATGTCTGCGTGCGCCGAGGTATGGAAATAAATACGTTGACAGGCAGGTATGACATCGTACGAACCAAATGCAGTGATTGGACGAACATTTTTTGGTCCTGAGACTTTCAGAGAAGATATATGATAAATATAAATATATTTAGACCACTTTACTTTATAATTGCTATGTGAAGAGACTTTCAACGAGCATAAAAAAATATCTGGAAAAAAAATCGCCTTTAAATCGTTCCCTTGTTTTAGTAAATCTTAGCCACGTTGAACTAATTCGATCCCTCCTTTTGATTTAACTAAACAAGAGAACACATTTTTAGAAAGTTGTCATGATTTAGTAAAATGAGGGAATTAGTCAAGTCAATGAATTATTTTCGATGTGCATGTTCACGATTATTTTATGTCCGCATGTCATGTGCAGGCTCGGCTCAGTAAACTCAGATATAGAAATTTAGTGCTCAAAGTCTAGTGTGACCGCAGGAAAAGGTAAATTTGGTCCTTTCAAGAACTGGTCATTTAAAGGTTCTTTAGGGAACCAAAAATGTTACATGGCAAGATCCTCCTTTTGGAACCTTGTTTTAAGTTTATAAACAGCACATTTTATATTCCAGTAATAAAGCTATTAATTAGAATGAATAAATAAGTAAAAAAAATCTGCAATGTTTCTCTACCAATATTTCTTCTCAATAGTCCCAGAAATGTGTAAATCATGCGTCTTAATAAAATGACATATTATATAATAATTTGTAATATTTATCATTTGTTGCATACTTCAGTTTAAGCTTTGACAGTATTAGAAAATCCACATCTCACAACTGACAGGTGTGTTTACCTTCAATTTCATCATCTGCCAATTCTCTGTCCTGCAAAACCAAAATGACAGGTAGTTAATCCTCTCAAACGTCGTCTGGACGTCCCGGTCTCTATTTAGATTTTTTTTTCCCCACAGATTAATCTAAAAGGCTTATTTTAAACCCCAGTTTGATAATGGAAAAAGTGCTTTTTAAAGTAGTCACAGTGCATTGTAATATATCTCATTAAGAAGATACACTCGATGGCACGTTCCTCCCATTTTCATATGAATTAGAGGGTTTATCGGCTGAATGGACTAAGGGTTTAGTGTGATGACAGATTAATACCCCAGATGATTTAGTGGGGCTGAATATGATTATGTGTCTGCTGAACCAGGCCAAACACAGACAATCATTTAATACAACACAAATCCATTAATGACAATTTTCTGATTGCAGCATTTCCGTTTTCCTCATATACTATAAAACTATAATAAAAACTAAGAAACATAACTAATATTGTTTTTTTAAAGATAACACTTAACAATAAGGTTATATTTGTTAACGTAATAGTTAAGTACATTAGTTTACATTAAATAAAATTCTATTAATCTCAGTTAATGTTACATTCAACCTTTACCAATACATTATTAAACAAAAGTTGTATCTGTTACATTTGAATTAACGAACGTCAACAAAGATAAATAAATACTGTTACAAATATATACTGTATAGATCATTGTTAATGCATTAACTGAATGGAACTTTATTGTAAAGTGTTACCAAATTAAATAAAAGTATACAAAACGTAATAAAATGGGATAAAGTAATTCAACACAAATTTATTAATAACAATTTTAGACTTTTTTTTCATAGTAAAAAAGGTAATAAGGTTCCATTAGTAAAGTTTATGCATGAACTAACAATACAATTGTTACATGATTTATTAATCTTTGTTAATGATAGTTAATAAAAATAGTTCATGTTAGGCCAGGTTAAATAATATTAACAGATACAACTTTTGATTTTAATAATATTAATACATGCTGAAATTAACATTAACTAAGATTAAAAAATGCTTAGAAACTATTTTTTATGATTCTACATGTATGTAGTAGATGGTTGACAAATGAAACGTTATTATAAAGTGTTAGCCATGAATTAATAAAAAACATAATAATAAAACAAAAATGGTATAATCTTTAAATCATAAACATAATGTATAAGTTATATGTGAGATTCAACTCGACTTTTTAAGTCAGTTTAATATATTTCAAGTTGAAATGACTTGTACAACCAAGTTCATAAACTTAAAATGTAAAGGCAGCAGCTGAACTGAAGTTTGATGGACATTTTTGACTTTCTATATACATTTGATTTTCTATAAACACAATTATTCTGGCCTGCGTTCCATAAGATGGGATGATGATGAAATAATAAATACTATAAGAAACAAATCTGACATCTTCAAATGATTGTAACTGTATTCAGCATACTTACAATTTTGGCTCCCCGTAAGAAGATGCATGCAGTCATGACTGTGAGTGTTAGGATGAGCTTTCTGTGATCAGTGTGTGTCCAAAACTGCGGATACAACCAAGGCATGAGTACATACAGTACCATATGTCCATGTTTCAGCTTATTCATAAGGTCATTATTAAATGCATTAAAGTTTGAACAGTGCATGACAATATTAATATAAAGATGCTTACCCTGTAGTGCTCCTCAAACTGGTCTCTTGTCTCAGTGACTGACTCTGAGTTGATCTTCCTCTTTTGTATGCTGTCTGAAAGTGACCGAGGGAGGGGTCACACTGACATCAATTTGAGGCTCACATGATCAACAATCAGACTCAGACAGACAGGAAATAAAGTGAACGAACTGTTCTACTTACCTTGATATTTCTGAAAAAATAAAAATCCTGTTCAATTAAATAAATAAGGTACACTGTAAAAAAAAAAAAAAAAAAAAATCTGTCGTTTTTACAGAAAGAATGATTGCCAGAGCTCAGTAAAATACAACGAATAAGTAAACGTAATTATAGAACAGCCTGTACATTTTACAGGTTAAAACTGAAAATAAATAATAGATTAAACAGCACTTTTCTGATGAACTTGCAAGGTCATGTTGCTACAAAAAATCAGATTTTTTACTTTTTATACTGTTATATGCTCGGTGCTCGGTTTTTACTAAATTATGACATCCACCAAAATAACATTGGTGGTAAAGAGCACGGCACATGATGAATTAAAGTTCATCACAAGTTTCACAGAGAAAATAATATGAGGTACACATAATTGACATGCACACAGATACAAAACACCATAACACATGTGACACTAAAATAATGCAATAAACATTCATTTAACAACATTATGTGACTTAAACCCCTTATGTACACAACTGATAACAGAAAAAGAAACACACAATAAAAAAACATCAAATGTGTCACACAGGGAACTCTGGGAATGTCAATTTAAGGCTTTTCACAGTAAATTGTAAGATATTTGTTTACTTAATTTTTTTTTTTTTTTAGATGTAACAGATTTTACAGTGAAATTATCCGAAATGTAAGGTTAGATCTATTTCACTACAGTTTTTCTCTGTTTATTACAAGATTTATAGTCTTGAAAATTGCAATAATTTTTTTTACAGAGGACAAAACAAGCTGGCAGCTGGGATTTGCCAGAAATTCACTGTAAAAAATATTGCAGGCATTATGGAATGGCATTTTGTATCTAACATATTTTTGGTGGAAGCCGTAGATAATCTTGCGGGAGCGGGATTAAAAAATCCATCCCCTAACCGGTTTCCAAGTGCAAGTTTTTTAAAGCTACACTGTGTAACTTTTTTAGTTTATTCTTAGCTAAAAACACTTAGTTCTTTCAAAAATATATGTGCTCATTAATGTATATTTACTTCGTTCAAGTAATAAAGTATTCTCGTGAGTGTATAATATGCCATTGAAAATACATACGGGTAAGGGGTTCTAATGTCGGTCGCCATGTTGCCCCTCCATCTTGAAAGTACATTAGCCAAAGAGGGACATACCCGTTAATTCAAGCTTTGCCTTTCGCGTTTTAACACTCGATGGCACCGTGTTGAATGTGGACGAGGTCGAACTGGACTAATCTTGGACTACATTGGCCACCGTAGGAGTTAAACCGAAATCGGGAATGAGAGGAACAGAAACTAATATTCACTGGATGGTCATATACCTTTTCACCGCTAGATGGGGGTAAAAATCACACAGTGTAGCTTTAAAGTGTGCTCCGTGTAAACTACAAAAACGTGAATTTGTGAAAACGTTGACGGTATCTGCATGTGTATTGCGTGTTCAGTTCATAAAGGAGCGCAGTGTTTCTTTAAAAAGTGACATCGCCAACTACTGTCCTGGCAGCAGAATACAGCATTTTTAGTCATTTTCGCGGATCCGTGTCAACAGGGATCATTTTACAACTTTGTCGTCTGTAAGCTAAACACATTTTCAGTTGTAGTACATCGTTGTCGTGTGAACGTACCCTAAACTAAACAAGACATGATCATGACACTAGTCTTGCATAATAACGTTTTTTTCAAAGGTTACTGTATGGGCCCAAAACCATGACTACAAAGAACCTTAAGAAAAAACAACCCGCAGGCCCTCCGAGAGGCGGGATGAAAGATGGGCCTAACAGGACGGACCACACGGTAACGACAGCAATGGAAATAGACAACGAGATGAATACTAGAACTTCAGAAAAAGAAAAGATCCTCCGGAAGTGTGAATGCGGATGGGAAAAGGCTACCACATTCCGGGGGTTGCGAATCCACCAGGGGAAGCGAAAGTGTGGGCAGAAGGGCCAACAGCAACCTTGCACTGCCCCAGCAGGTGAGACAAGAGGGACCAAAAGCCAGGTCGAAAACCACAGAGCCGATGGACCCAATGTTGCAAAAGGCAAAGATGTCACAGAGGAAGAAGGCCCACTGGTGGAGGGAGAGCCCCCATGTGAGTACCAAGACCCAGTTGCCACCAACTCACACAGGACAGAGCCAAAAGCAGAGACAAAGAAACCAACCAGAAGAAGCAAGCTCAGATGGCCAAAATCATGCGAGACAGAGGCATGGCGAACACTGGACACTGACCTGGCCAAGATACTGGAAGGATCTCTTAGAGGTGGCGCAGAAGCCAAGCTCAACCAGATCGGGGATGTCCTATATCAGGCCTGTAAGAACAGATTTGGCGAAGCGACCTCCATCCAGAGGACCGCTCAAAGAGAGAAGGGAAGGAGGGAAAAGGAGATTGACCTCCTAGTGCGAAGGCGCCGACAACTAAGGAAGAACTGGAGGAAGGCAACGCTGGCAGAAAAAGAGGGTCTGAAAGCCTTGTGGGAGGAGGTGAGGCAAAGACTGTCCAGGCTTCGCAGGGCTGAACGTATCCGCAAGCGCAGCAAACGGAAACAGAAAGAACGAGCCAGATTCTTCAAAGACCCCTTCAAGCATGCCAGACAGCTGCTGGAGGAGAAGAAGAGTGGGAAACTCGAAACCACCAGGGAGAAACTGGAACAGCACGTCAGAGAACAGTACAGCGATCCAGTAAGGAACGTCCCATTAGGAACACCAGGGTACGTGCCTAAGCCTGCACCACCAACTGCTGCGTTCAACATCATACCACCTAAGCTCAGTGAAGTCAGGCAAATCGTGGAGAAGGCAAGGTCTTCATCAGCGCCAGGCCCCAATGGAATCCCCTACAAGCTCTATAAGAACTGCCCCAAGGTATTTAGAGATGTTATGGTACCTCATGAGAACTGCCTGGAAAAAGCAACTCATTCCATCCGAGTGGCAAAGAGCTGTAGCGGTCTTCATCCCCAAGGAAGTGAACTCCAAAGACATTAGCCAGTTCAGAAACATCGCTCTGTTGAACGTAGAAGGAAAAATCTTCTTCTCAGTGTTGGCCAGAAGGATGACCACCTACCTTCTCGAGAATGGCTACATTGACACCAACTGCCTGAAGGCGGGAGTCCCAGGCTTCCCAGGGTGTGTAGAGCACTCTACAATGATCTGGGACCAGATCCAGAAGGCCAAACGGGAGAAGACAGACCTGCACGTCGTCTGGCTCGACCTTGCTAATGCGTATGGATCAGTCCCACACCAGCTGATAACCTACGCCATGGAGTTCTTCCATATGCCCTCCTGCATAAAGAACATGGTTGCATCCTACTTCAATGACCTGCAAATGTGCTTTGCCCTCCAAGATTTTACCACCGGGTGGCAACAGTTAGAAGTAGGAATCGCCATGGGTTGTGCCATCTCTCCCATCTTGTTCGTGTCAGCCTTTGAGGTAATCCTCGTCGGAGCAAGACAAATGGTTGGGGGGATCAAACTACCATCAGGGCAGAGACTACCCCCACTGAGGACGTACATGGACGATGTCACCAGCCTCCTTCAGACAGCAGCATGCACATCAAGATTGCTGAAAAGGATGGACGAGTTGATGGCGTGGGCACGAATGAGGATCAAGCCTTCAAAATCACGGAGCCTGTCTCTCAGAAGAGGAGTCAGAAATGACAGCACCTGTTTCTTCGTAGGGGGAGAGAAAATCCCACGCCTCTCTGAGCAACCCATTAAAAGCCTGGGGAGGCAGTACACGGCAGAGCTTACGGACAAACAGATGGGGAGAACTGTGATGAAACAGCTCTCAGAAGGACTGGCAAAGATCGACCAAAGCCAACTCCCAGGAAAGTACAAGGTCTGGTGCTACCAGTTTACACTCTATAGGAGGGTGATGTGGCCACTGAAAATGAGTGAGATCCCCTCATCCACTGCAAGCAAGATGGATGGAAAAGCCAACACATTCATCCGAAAGTGGTTGGGGCTGCCACGGTGCCTCTCAGAAACAGGCCTCTTCGGAAGGAACACCCTGCAGCTGCCACTTCAATCAATCAGTCTGGGCTACAAGCAGGAAAAGACCAGGCTGGTTCTCGAGTTGAGAGAGTCTGCTGACCAGACTGTAAGGAATGCAAACCCTAAGGTTCGGACAGGCCGAAAGTGGAACGCCCAAACGGAGGTCGACCAAGCTGTTAGTCGTCTGCAACATCAAGAGATTGTCGGCAGAGTCCAGGCAGGAAGAGCAGGGCTAGGGTGGGGAGAAGCGCCACGGTTCTGGTCCAAGGCCAACCACAAAGAGAGGAAGGAGATGGTGGTGGCGGAGGTGACAAGAATGGAGAAAGAGCACTACAAGGTCAAGGCTGTGTCGCAGGGCCGACAGGGAAGGTGGACAACCTGGGAGGGAATTGTAAACCGAAACATCACCTGGGCAGACCTGTGGAAAATCCCGCAGGCAAGGCTCAGCTTCCTTATCCGTGCAACCTACGACACACTTCCCTGTCCTCGGAACCTTCACCAGTGGTTCGGGAGTGAGGAAGGCTGTACACTCTGTAATACCCCTAACGCAAGCCTCCAGCACATCTTGTCAGGCTGTAAGATTGCGCTTTCCCAGGGACGCTATAGATGGCGTCACGACCAGGTCCTGAGAAAGCTAGCCGAGGTGATAGAGAGGCGTCGACAGGGCAACAAAGGGGTACCATCAGCAGAGAACCACAACCACATCACCTTTGTCACGGAAGATGGGGGAAGAAGAAACTTCAGGCCAAGAGAAACAGCTAGGCCGTTTTCCCCTGACCAGGAGTGGAACATGAGAGTTGATCTCGACAGGCAGCTCCGTTTCCCGGTCGAGATTACTGCTACATCTCTCCGCCCCGACATAGTGGTGTGGTCTAACAAGGTTAAATCCGTGCTCCTCATTGAGCTTACAATACCAGCGGAGGAGGGGATGGAGGCCGCCTATGAACGTAAGAAGGCCAAGTACTCAGAGCTGACTGCTGAGTGCCGGGAGGCTGGCTGGAAGACCTCCATCTATCCAGTGGAGGTTGGATGCCGAGGCTACGTGGGACTGTCAACCACACGCCTTCTGAGGGACATAGGAGTGACCGGAGGGAACCTAAAGAAGGCAACCAAAGAGCTAGCGGAGGAGGCAGAGAAGGGGAGCTTTTGGCTCTGGCTGAGGAGGAAAGACAAGAGCTGGGGAAAGAACAACTAACCCCATTAACAGCAGCAGAGGGCAACATCTATCAGCTGCAGGGGGTGACAGGGAGACGTCCCTGTCACTGCTCCGCCACCAGGAGACGTTCCAGGATTAAAGGAGTGAAACGTTGGTGAATGGTGGTTCCTGGCTGATGACCCTGCAGCTGACCCGTGGGCACCGGAGGAGGTGCGACCGGCAGCAATGCCTAGCAGGGTTTCCATCTACCTGTACTTTTCACTGGGGCTGCCTGGTTTTACAGCATTGAAGATGTGATGTAGAAAGAAAAGAAAATAATACACATCACCATTAGGTCATACGTGCACATGACACTAAAACAATGAAGTGAACATACACAAAATACAAATCATAAGAAACATAATTATTTAAATAAAACAGAATCAAATATAATTTATCACACTGAGACATAGTCCTTTTACAGTTTTCACCGTAAATTGTAAGATCAAAAATGTAAGGCTAATAAAACACTTTTTACAATATTTTATAGTAAAATACATCTCATTAAATTTAATATAATCTTTCACTGTATATGGTAACCAATGAACAGGTTGTTTAGATTTTATGCACATTATACATTTTACATAATGCAAATTCTAAATAAACATGTATTATTATTATTTATTTACTTTTTTGTAAATATTTTAACATAATCTGTGCTTTTCAAGCACCACAGAGAAATTAGGTTATGGCAAATATTTAGTTTTCAAAAATAGCCATCCTTTTATGATAATCTTGACACATATATGTGTTTGGTGATATTTTATTTGCATCTTCCACATTAACATTGCAAGCATAATAATAAGATCTGACAGATTAATCTGAAGAGATTGCACATTCATATTATTTCCACAGGCTGCCAACAGACAAACAGGGATTAAATGAAACACCCCTGCTGTTTCTACAAGAGCGTTAATTCATGTCATCATAATGTATAATAAATCCTTTCCGTGAACTGTTCACAGACATTACTCAGAAAATATCCCTTTTCAGAACCGTCCTAGAGCTTTATGAAGTGCACATCACACAATTGTCTATGTAACATTACAGTTATCAGAATAATTAATACACAATGCGATGCTGATCATGTGCTAATAATCACAACAAGAGAGACGCTCGTGCACGTGTGAATTATCATAAACCGTCTTTATTGCACTCATTTGTCACGACCGTCATTGTTATTCCACAAATGTATTACATTTAACTCTTTCCCTCATTGTTGTTACATAATGTATGGTTTCATCCAAATCATGCCCAAATTCCACAAATCTGTTGCATAAGGGTCTAAAGCTTTGGCCTTAGTCAACTTAATACAGATGTTATTATTATTATTTTTTTTCCTCTGTATGTTTTTTCAGAGGAGGAAAAGGTTACGTAATGGCCAGCATCAAGGAGAAACTAAGGAGCAAGAGGTTTATAGTCAGGTGTCGTGGTTACCCAGGATGAGGTCAAAGAGAAGTTGAGGAGATGAGAATATCTAAAAGCGAGGATAAGGATAAAAGGCATCACATTTCATAAACGGATAAACAGATCAGAGACAGATGGGGTGATTCATGTTAAGGTCCTGTTTTAATGGCATCCAAAAGCCATATTTATGATTAATTATAGCTAGAATATAGCGTATAATAAATATAAGTGTTATCTTTTCTGTCATGATGTTTTCATATTTCATATGAAAGAACTGTTTGCCAAAGATATACCATGCTAGAAACATAATAATCACAGCAATAATGATCCAGTCATCCATGGTGTATATGACTTTCTTTTTTCAGAAGAATACAATCGGAGTTATATTAAAAAATGTCCTGGCTCTTCCAAGCTTTATAATGGCAGTGAATTGCTTTTTACTGTTTCTGTTTTGAAGTCAAGTGCATCTCTCCATCATAAAAGTGCTCCGCAGGCTCCGGGGGGTTAATAAAGGCCTTCTGAGGCGAAGCGATGCGTTTCTGTAAGAAAAATATTCATATTTAACAAGTTACAAAGTAAAATTCCAGCTTCCAGCCAAACGCAGTCTACTTACGCCTAATGCACAACTTACACAACTTGTGACATCAGAAGTAGCGAGTGCGTCATGGCGTACATTACTCGCGCTTTAGACTTAAAGTCGGCATGAAACGGAAGTTGAGATTGTCATTTTTTCCTTGCTGTGACGTATATTCGAGTGAAACGGCTTCTGGAATTTGAACAAATGAAGGGCGGGGCTTGATTCCGTCCTTCGGGGAATTGATTGGATCGTTGGAGGACACTGACACTGACAGGTTCTCTGAGAGGCTGTGCTCCGATAGCCGCACCCTCATCGGCTCTGGCCGCACCCTTTCGCCATTGCACGTGACCGGAAGAGAAGAGAGGTCGTTTCGAGGGGGGAGGGAAGGGTAATGTATTTGATTAAAGATTATAAGGGTACATGAATTTTAAAAAAATAATGAAGTGTACAGATAAATCATTTATAATAAACACTACAATATTACATATAAAAAGAAGATTTCTCAAATTTGATTTCATGCCGACTTTAAGTGAAATCCGTATGTTCGTTTGGCCGGAAGCTATAGTTATTTTACTTTATAAAGTTTTGAATATGGATATTTTTCTTACACAAACTCATCGTTTCGCTTCAGAAAGTGTGGGGTTCTTGAGGATAGATACACTTTTATAGGACTTCAAAACAGAAACAGCAATTCACTGCCATTATAAAGCTAGGAAAAGCTAGGACATTTTTTAAAAAAAAAAACATAACTCCGATTGTATTCGTCTGTAAGAAGAATGTCATTATACAGTTAGGATGACTTTAGGATGAGTAAATCATGGGCTCATTTTTATTTTTGGGTGAACTAACGCTTTAAGTATTGCCTATTTAAATCAAAACAGTGACTGGATGGGCAGTGTATAGACCATGGTATTTGTAGTAAAACGGTGGTTAAACAAATAAATCAATACACCCAAAAAACACTTTTACTATAGCCTAATAAAACCATAGTTCATTTACGGAGGTAATTTTTTTTGTTTATAGTGGTAATTTTTTATGACCAGTTAAAGCCTGGATGGATAAGCAATTACTATGGGTGTATAATTCTCACAAAATTACTAATTTTGTTTATTCACTCTCAGAAATAAATGGTACAAACGCTGTCACTGATAATTATAACAGCTGAGTAACAGTGGCACTTATGATTCTGTATTATTGATGTGAAACCTATTAATATTAATTATTTTAAAGCAATTTTAAAGCAATACTTTGATGTGACATGGGTTTAAAATAGCTAGATTAATATAAACATAAAATAGTATAGTGTTGTTTTCCTGTTGTTAGATGCTGTTCTATGCATTTCATCTATGAATTTATGTTGTTTTACGCTGAGCAACCTGTAGAGCGACTTTGCCTTCTCATTTCACTCTAAAAAAACAGGCTGTGTGTGTATTGTGTGTTTTAATGAAATGCGTATTTAGAAAACATTAGAAACCCTTAATTTGACTTCACCCGCACTTCCGGTTTCCGGTCGGCTCCCGCCCCGCTCCGCCATCATGAAGTCCTGAACAAAAAGCGAATGAGGCAGGAAAAGAAAAACAGGCACGGACCTGTCGATGACAGAAAGAGGCGAATTAAATGCATGACGCCAACGGCGTCAAAAAATGTTAAAAATACATGCGGCAGAGGCGGAACATCGGACTGTAGTTTAAAGTGCTCATCCGTTGTGTTTGACAATCAGCTGATCAGTCCGTTAACGGTTAACAACAGTATTAGCCATTCAATCATATAATGAACGGACTGATTACCGGCCGCTGATCGCGATCGTTACGTTAGAAGTAGATGGATCGCTATTCAAATCGATCGCTTTTTGTGAAGTGAGAAAGGAGAAGAAGAGGCCAGATTTTCTCCAGCAGGCCGGGAGCTAGCGCCTCTAGCTAGCTACAGTGGATCCCATAAACCACGGTAGGACAGGCTCGTGTAAATCATTTAATGCAGGGCTGGGTGACATACATGGTGTATAATATCGCTAAACTGTTATTTTTGTTGTCTACACGTTAAATGCAGCTGTTTTTTTTGCAATGCATTTGATGTGTTTTGTGTAATTGCATTCATAGGCTTGCACAATGTAACATAACGTACATTCGCGTCGTTTCATCTTCCTCATGCTCCATCAACTGATTGTGCAACATAATCTATTATTTAACCTGGTAAAGCCTGGTATACAAGTTGCAAATCATTTTGAAATGGAACAGTGTATTGAACCTTTAAACAAAATATAAAAGAGAAAAAAGGTGTGCATGTTTTATATCATAATTGATATATGAGGCTTTTATGGCACATTATAGGGAACATATCGAGCTCATACTCGGGGAGAAAGAAACACCAATGTCATTCGAGGCTCAAGTTGAGCAAAAATATGTAATTTGGTGCAAATATTATTTATATTAGCAAAAAAGAAAGATGAAATTCTGATTTTGTAAATCAATGAGGTCTTTATACAGTATAACACATTAGTTACATAAAGTATATAAATATCTCTCAATGATATGTCTTAAGATATTATTTAAATACTTTTGTTTATGAACATAGCTATGTGTTTCTAATTGTGGGGGGCAAATCAATGCACTGCAATACAATGATGATTGAGAGATGAACATCTTTAACAATTTAAAAGTTAATCTTACATTTACTTGGAAAAATCATAAGAGATTTCACAGCAACCACATCCTGAAGGTGGAGATCAGATGACAGAAGGTATGTAGTAGAAATTGTACATGTACAACTATTTTTCAGCTAAGTTTTGATCTTGTTGATAAGATGCTTTGGAAATAGTTTTCTCAAATATGCTAGTATGCATTAAAGTGTTAACGTTAAAGTAACACACAAGTTTGACAAAGATTCCTGTTATGTATGTGAGAGTTCCTTCTGCTCACACATTGTATATTCTCAGATTTCTTCTGCTATTTCTCTTTCCAGGTGAATCTTTTTTGCATGTGTGTTTCTGTTTAATCTTAACATGATCATGACTCAGCGTCATGGAGAGGTGTGAATCTGAATTGTGAGTCAGGTGTCTGGTCCAGCATCCTGCTTTTGAATGCTCTTATGTGATGCATAATCAAGCACAATTATTCTCATACAATCATTTCAATTGTGGATGGTTCAGATCATCGCCCTATTTTAGTTGTTCTTATATAATGCACTCTGTTGCATCTCATTATATAGTGGCGCTTGACTGTTGGTGAACCCTTAAAGAGTTTTCTGCATAAATCTGACCTGCGTTGAGACAAGATCATCTAAGCCATATAACTAGATGCATAAAGTCCAATTCAATAAAAGCACAAAAACACTATTATTTTCACTTAAACTGGGAGAAGTGTCTTTGGTATGAACCCAGTCCTGCACAGTAGCTTGGAGGAATTTTGGTCCATTTGGTTTCAACTCTGATTTTGATGGGTTTACATGCAAGAACTGATTTCAACATTTCCATTGGGCGAAGATCAAAACTGCTCCTGGACTGATTTTATCCATTTGCACACTCTTTAGATCGGACACAAAATTTCAGATAATGGAGGATTTTTGAAAATGTTTCCAGAAACTTTCAGAGATCTACAAACTTCAGGATCAGAGTCAGACTAGATAGAGAAGATCTGGGTTTATGTCCTTTCAGTAAAGGAAGGGCTGCTAAACTTGGTTTAGTATTTCTCATTTAGTTTTGAATTATTCCAGTTACTCATTAATCAAACTGAACTAATAATCCTAGTGATTCACATACTTTATACCAGCGATGCACATTAGCTTGGATTTACATTAGCATAAAAATTTTGCCCGATACGATAATTATTATTTTGAAAACCGATATATTGGCAGATAAATCTAAATACAAAATAGATATGTTCATCAGAATGATGATCGATTAAAATGAATCAATATTGTCCCCTGTACTGTTATAAACAATATCAATAATGTATTAAAAAAAAAAAGAACATGTCTTAAGGTTTTTCTAGTTTCATTTTGATCAGATGCTTGTTCTGCTCCGTATTTGGAAATGGCACTTATGTTGAATGTTTCTATTATTGGTTGTTGGAATGAATTATTCATAATTTGTTGTAGAAATATCGGCCTGGCCCCTTTTCATCAGCGTTAACCCTGAGCTGTATCCTAGATTCTCGAGTTGTTTTGCTGTATGTAGGATTCGATGCTTTATAGCGGATTTGTCCTGTTTAGTTTCTCCTAATGGTTGTATTTTAGGTTTTTCCAGTCAATCCTATGCTGATGTTGTTGCCCCTGATGTTAATGTGCAAACTTCCTTTTGTTTGTGTGTGTGAAGGCGCTGGCCATGCCGTCGAGTGTGCGGGCTGGGAGTCTCAAGGACCCGGAGGTGGCGGAACTTTTCTACAAGGAGGATCCTGAGAAACTCTTCACAGACCTGCGTGAGATCGGCCATGGCAGCTTTGGAGCCGTCTACTTTGTAAGTGGCCATTAGGACATTCAGAGCTGGAGCACAGTTCAGTGAACAGAGATGAATTGACTATCTGTGCCTCTCTTCCTCATGCGTTTCTGCTTTTATTTGTCCACTTCCTATAGGCTCATGACATCCGCACCAATGAGGTGGTGGCCATCAAGAAGATGTCCTACAGCGGCAAGCAATCTAATGAGGTGAACACAAACACACCAACACGCAGCGTTCCTGTATTTTTAGTTGTGCAAAGCACTGCGACTCGGCTAGAATCAGTCTGCAAGAAACCTCGAACGTTATGCAGGTGGCTTTATGTAAGAGCAAGATGATGGCTCTGTTCCAAAACCTATTCAGCTGCCTCCCTGGGAAGCATTTTCAAGCATCATAGGCAGACTTCTCACACAAAGGATGTTTTAAAATGGTAGCAGAATCATTATACTGCCTTCAGTTTTGAGCTGAACGCCTTGTGTATGTTCACAGCCGAACACTAACCTTTTAAAGTGTGGGTGAATACAGGCGGTCGAAGCATGCGCACTACAAGGTTTCATCCTTGTCCAGTTTCTGCACTATTTTCCTCTATAATTTGAGTGATAAAACATGATTTTTTAAATTTGTTTAAACTAGAGTTGCGTGCATTTCATAAACCCCTCACACAAGCACTTGTCAACGCCATCTCTGGTAGTTTGTTGTTGTTTTTGACTCATGATCCGTTTCTTATTTGACTATGAAAAACGGGTTGAGGCAGTGTTTCCTCCTTGTGCCAAAAATAAAAGTCATGCTGATAACGAAAATGTACACCACTGTATGCTTACTCCAGTGTACACACAAAACAATACGCCAGTGCCATGATTCACTGCTGCATACGCACTTATGCAGTGGAAAAATCTGCTAAAGATGGTTCACAAACAAGAAAAATTCAGTTATAACTGAGAAATGACAGCAACGTAGTTGCTAATAAACATGCTTTTTTATGCTTATTAGAGTGTTGTGTTGTAAGCTTAACTAACTTAGCTTTCTAAAAGCAAACTCCATAGAGTTCAACAGTCTGTTCCAGAAGTAAAAATCACATTCTTTTTCTCCATAGTGAAATTTATTTTTTAATGGTAACTTATAAACTTTAAAAACAGACCTACTTTGAGCTATGAGGTGGTTAATTGATGGTATATGCTTTTGTTGAAGCCGTGAGTTTACATTATTTCAACTTATTTTTTACGTAATTTTTTAACAACGGAATTCCTGGTGAAAAACTACATTACCCACAATTCTACAATGAATCTCTACGAATCACAGAAACGAAACAAGCAAATTGTGCCAAAATAACTTTTTGATCACACTTTAGATTACAGTCCAATGCTCACTATTAACTATGACTTTTGCTTCTATAAACTCCTAATTACTGTTTATTAATAGTTAATAAGGTAGTTTTTAAGTTTAGGTATTAGGTGATTAAGGGATGTAGAATGTACATGAATAAGGCATTAATATGTGCTTTATAAGTACTAATAAACAACCAATATCCTAGTAATATGCATGCTAATAAGCAACTAGTTAATAGTCAAGTCAAGTCACCTTTATTTATTTAGCGCTTTTTACATTACAAATTGTTTCAAAGCAGCTTTACAGAGATAACAGGAAAGCAATGTTGTATAGTGAGAATTGGACCCTAAACTAAAGTGTTACCAACTCTTTTTATATTTCTCCTACGTTTTCACTTTAATTTTCAATGCTTCATGGGATTGTGTTTCTTTCATTGTACTCTTTATACTTTTTTTGTTAAGTTTGTAATGTTGTTGTGATCCTCCTATAGCTGGTTGGTTTGGTTCATGGCTTATAACTATTAAACGAAGCCTCTAGAATAACCTCTATGGGGAAAAATACTTCCGGAAACAAGGCCAGTAAAAAAGTGCGTGGCCACCTTTGTTTGTTGAGAGTTGAGTCTCCTCAAGTTGGTTCCCATATTAGGCATTTTTAAACCACTCTCTTATGAGGTTACAGTTAGCATGCTGCCTTTGTAGGCTCTAGACAGGAAGAAGTTCATAGTGTTTTTTTGTATTGACTGGCGTGTTACCAAGTTCTGCTCTTTGCAAGCCCCAGCATTACATTCAAATTATGCAAATCAGACAGCATCTCTCTGGCCGAAATAGACCATTGTGGCATTTAACCAGCAGAAGCTACTCCCTTCACTGCCCCAGAACACTCAAACGCCAAGTGCCACGCTACGCCTCATTTGCAATCTCACCGCAATGCCACACAACATTAGTAAGAACACATTTTCGGCTGTTTCACACAATCGCATAGATCAGAAATTTGAAATGAAAGGGAGCAGTAGCCGACGCTGAATAGTCTCTTGATTGTTTCATTGTTCTCTCATTCCTGCTGTAGAAATGGCAGGATATCGTCAAAGAGGTGAAGTTCCTTCAAAAGCTGCGGCACCCCAACACGGTGGAGTATAGAGGCTGCTACCTGCGCGAACACACAGCATGGGTGAGTGTTTCTGTGTGTGGGAGGAATGCTAAGCGCTTTTCAAAAGCCTCGTTCAGGGAAGAGAATGTACTGACCCGCTAACACTGTTTCCATTTACTACAATAGCAACCCTACACGCACCACTTTTCACTTGCTAACCGCAATTAAACCTTTTCTTTATCTCTACCTTTCTCTTTTCTGTGTCCACCTCTCATGGATCTTCCTGTTCTACTTTTCTTGTAGCTGGTGATGGAATACTGTTTGGGCTCCGCCTCGGATCTGCTCGAAGGTGAGTGAATAGTTTCAGGGAGCATGTGGATGTTTACAGCTGTTCGGTCAGATGCGGAAGTGTGTAACGTCACTGGTCAAGAAGTTTGCAGAAACAAAAAACAGGATCCCACCTTTTTTCTTCCCCTTTCCCAGTGCACAAGAAACCACTACAGGAAGTGGAGATCGCAGCAATTACGCACGGTGCATTGCAGGGCTTGGTCTACCTCCACTCGCACAACATGATTCACAGGTACAGAGCAGCTTGAGTCTTGATTTTCAATCAGGGGTGTGCGATGTGTATTGTCCAGTACTTCTCCTGGAGGGCCACTGTCCGTCAGCGTTTAGCTCCAACCCCAAACACACCTGAACCAGTTAGTCAAGTTCTTACTGGCCACAGGCCTTCCAGGGCAGAGTTTGGACTCTCCTGGTATACGATCATATAAATGTTGTTTTAAGGATGTGGAAGCTGTCATTATCTAGCACGTCACTCACTTTACAAAAAACAAACACGCACACCTCGAGTACACACTTTCACTGCGAGATGTAGCCTAGTAGATTGACTCTAAAATTCCAGATATGGAGGACTAAAAGGAGTTTTTCTTATATTTCTATGTGATATAGTTGAGCAGGATTACACAAGCAAGCATGTGATTTGTTTTTATACAACAGTTGTTAATATTCAGTATAATATTTCAGACATAATGTTGTCAATGGTCTGTTTTTGCTCTTTCACCAATGAAAATAATTCCAAACAAATCCTAAACAGAACAACACACAGTGGCTTTTCGTTACTATTTAAATCAGAGTTTTTGCACGAATCAATCAATGATTCTATGATCCATTCATAAAGACGAGCTGTGTTCGAAACCCGCGTTTGCATGCCTAAACTAACCAAGGTACCAGCACAAAAGCACATTCAACTAAATATTGTCTAATTATCGGTTTCGACAAAATCCCAGAAAATATCTTGATATAATTTGTCAATTTCGCACACCCCTAATGCAAACACATTCTGATATATTGCCTTTATGATCCAGTTTTGTCAACTCTGCAAATCATTTTGGCTGTCGCCTTCAGTATCAAACATATCTTCATTGAATCTTTAATGTTTCTTCCTTTTATAGGGATGTGAAAGCAGGTAACATTTTTACTGACAGAGCCTGGCCAAGTCAAACTGGGAGACTTTGGCTCTGCCTCCATTGTTGCTCCTGCCAACTCCTTTGTGGGCACACCTTACTGGTACAGAAACACTTCCCATTAATTACAACACCTTTTATCAACATATTAGGCAGAAATATATGAGTTAAACGTCATTTTAAATGGTTTTCTTGCACATTAGATTGTTGCAAATATTGAGATCATCTGGTCAGTTGCTGTTAGGAGAGTTATGACAATGCTGTGCTCTGTTTGCAGGATGGCTCCAGAGGTAATCCTCGCTATGGATGAAGGGCAATATGATGGCAAGGTTGACGTGTGGTCACTCGGCATTACCTGCATTGAGCTTGGTGAGTCGTGTGTGATGTGCAGGAGAACACCTCAGTGTTGTATGTTGAAAGAGAACACGGTGTCAGTTCATCTTTGGCATGAAAATGTACCATTTCTGTGTTCAAAATATTTCACATTTGTGGCTTACTGTTGGTTACCACAGACAAAATATTAAAGAGGCCCTATTGCGTCGTTTTACAAAGTCTTGATTTGGTTTTTGGGGTCTGCTATAACATGTTTTCATGCTTGAATGTAAAAAAAAAACAAAAACATTATTTTTCACGTATTCTACATTGTGGCAGTATTTCTCTACGTCAGTAACGCTCTACTGTGATTGGTGCATTTGAGAAATGTCATGCCCCTTACCATAACTGAGAGTTTCAACACACTACTAAATAACTCAGGCCTCTCCCCTTTATTCTGTGTATGCCTTGGGTGGGAATTATTTAAATGAGGAATATTTTGTCGTGGTCATTCCCGGAAGAAACTCTAAAATGGAGGCGTTTCAGAGAGTTCAGAAACAGTGACGCTGATATAGAGAAGAACTCCCGCTGGAGGGACTTTGAAACTTTGCAGAGCTTTTTCATACTCAAACAGCAACATTACACACTAAAGAAAGATGAACATGTAAAAAAGCATTATGAGTCCTCTTAAGGGGAATGTTTAATATACTTATAATAATGCCTTGCAACTAACTGCTTGCTTGTTTCTTTTTTTTCCTATTGTAGCAGAGAGAAAGCCTCCCTTGTTTAACATGAATGCTATGAGTGCCTTATACCACATCGCCCAGAACGAGAGCCCAGTCCTGCAGTCCAATCACTGGTAGGGAACCAGAAAAGCTTCATCCACACTGTCGTCTTTTTGCTTTTTATGTGTTTTCACCAGCTCTGTATTGATGTACTTCAAATTTTCTGACCAGGGATTGCAGAAAAGCTTAACTACAAAACTTAAAACCATTTGCCATACTACAACAAAAATATGCTGTTTAAAATACTCTTATTTAAAATGCTAGATAATATTATTTATATGTAATATAAATATTGTAGATTATATGCAATTTTTCATTTGTTTATTTATACGATAATATAGTGATGTGGAGCCTTCAAATAAAATGAGTAATTAAAGGGTTAGTTCACCCAAAAATGAAAATCAAGTCAGTAATTACTCACCCTCATGCTGTACCAACCCCGTAAGACCTTCGTTCATCTTCGGAACACAAATTAAGATATTTGTGATTAAATCTGAGAGCTGGATCACTCCTTCATAGGCTTCTAAGGGATTGAAACCTGCCAGCCCTGAAAAGTCATTAAAGACATCGTTAAAATAGTCCAAATGGCTACAGTGGCTCAATCTTAAGTTTATCAAGCGACGAGAATACTTTTTGAGCGCAAAAAAAAACAAAAACAACGACTTTATTCAACCATCTCTTCTCTTCCGTGTCTTTCTCCTAAGATGTTGACGTAGTGTAAAAGCGCAGCGCTTCTGTGTTATACGTCACACGTAGGCTCACTATTGGCCGACGCTGGTCATGTGTGTGATGCGTGTGACGTTCAACCAGAAGCGTTGCGCAATAACACTACGTGAAATCTCCAGGCCCAAAGAGAATACTTGACTAAAGTCGCTATTTTAGTTTGTTTTTTTGCGCTCAAAAAGTATTCTCGTAGCTCGATAACCTTAAGATCTAGCCACTGTAGGCTCATTAAATATTTAAACATTTTCTTCAATGAATTTCTGGGCCGTCAAGTTTCAATCCCTTAGGAAGCCTATGAAGGAGTGATCCAGCTCTCAGATTTAATGAAAAATATCTTCATTTGTGTTCCGAAGATGAACGAAGGTCTTACGGGGTTGGTACAGCATGAGGGTGAGTAATTAATGACTTAATTTTCATTTTTGGGTGAACTATCCCTTTAAGTAAAGGCATCAAGATAGGGGTGTGATCCTTTTGGCTAGGGGCGTCTTTATTTTGGTGATTTCAAATATCAACAGCATTTAATAGAAATCGCTTACTGCAACTTTAACCAATACCTATTAATAAGCAGCAATTATGAGTTTATTGAGGTAAAAGTTGAGGTTAATGGTGAGAATTGGACCCTAATCTAAAGTATAACCCAAATTTTATAAAATATTTGGGCATTTTGACACAGAATTGCATTTGATCATTCACGTGTAGCTGTATCCCTGTGATGTGCAAAGCTCTGCAGAGAGCAGGCATGTAAATATGTTTATGACTGTTAGATCGCAGTCACCTGTCAGTTAGATACCACAGTCATACCCAATTTAACATCAACTTGGTGCCTAAAGCGTTAACACTGTTCACTTTGTACCAAGTACCTCTAACAGGATGTGCCTTTTGAATTGCACTGCATTCAACTAACAAATTTGCATATTTTGTTTCCCAACCTCTCAGGTCAGATTATTTCCGTAACTTCGTAGACTCGTGTCTGCAGAAGATTGCCCAGGACAGACCTACCTCTGATGTGCTGCTAAAAGTAAAAATCTTTGTCGTTACATTTTCTGAACACGATGCATTCCAGTAGTTGCCGTTTGGAAATAAACCTCTCTGCTTTGTTCCTCAAGCATCACTTCCTGTGCCGTGAGCGTCCAGTGACAGCGGTGATGGATCTGATAGCACGCACTAAAGACGCTGTGAGGGAGTTAGATAACCTGCAATACCGAAAGATGAAGAAGATCCTCTTCCATGAAACGCATAATGGGCCTGCTACTGAGGGGACAGAGGAGGAAGAGGTGGGAGAACCTTTCAACTGGTCTGGTTGTCAAATAAATAAAAAAAGGAACTTTGATTTCCAGAATCCTTCACATTTGAAAGTCATGCACATCAGTTCATCTGTTTACACTGCAGTAGAAGAGCTATATTTGGAAACATCAAATGTGGTCAGTACAATAAATATGTCTGGCCTGGTGCCGTACTCTCCAATTGTTAGATAATGGAACCGGAGAAGAATTTTAACAATAGACAATTTTGGGTTTGTTGTTCACTTGCGTTTCTGACGTTTTTCAGCTCATGTTTCAAACTTTCGGAGTTGGGAGGCTTTTGTTCCTTTGCACCGTTCGGACCTCGGGTGTGCTCGAGTGATTTGTTTGGGACACAATGGCAAATTGGCTCTTTGATTTAGCTAGCCTTTAAAGTCAATATGAACTCGAGAATTATCTTATTTGCTTTCTGAGCCCGCTATTGTAAAGAGATTTTTCTTTGTAGTGTTTCTTCAAATGTAATGACTTGCTTTGGCTCTGAAATGGCTTTTCTTTTTGTATTTTTCAACATTTGTTATAGAGAACACTTTTCACAATCTAATCAATCAATGGACATTTTTCTGTGTCTGTAATCCATCACATTATGGATGTAAAATGGGTTATGAACACACTATAGGGGTGAATCTTAACTTTCCTCCTGATTTGATTGCTATTCAGGGAGCAACGAATAGATGCATCACATTGTATCTTGTCCTCCAGTTATTAATAATACACACACGTAAAAAAAAAAAATTAACTGTTTTCAAACAAAAGACCATGTCAAATTACAAGACAAGACAATTGTTTGTAGTGGATGTAAGTTATTTGCTTATGAAAACCAAGCAACTTTTTATTAATACTCAAGTTAATTACATTTTAAAAAAAATGGTTCTTTATTTTTATGCACCAGTGCAGAATCCTTCACATCAGCATTTGGATGTAACATGAAAACAATTATATTCCACAGCTCTAGAACACACAGTGTTTTTTAATCTAAACCTTTAATAGGATTAATGGCAAATGGCATTTCTGGGTGATTTTAAAAATGTAATCATCACCTGCTGGTATAGTAGTTTCTGTTTTTAAATGCGGTCTTGTGTTTTGCAGGATGTAGAGCAGTATATGTTGCGGACGGGCACGGTGAACAGCATGGAGAGCTCCCATTCGCTGCCGTCTATGTCGATAAGTGCCAGCTCCCAGAGTTCTTCAGTGAACAGCCTTGCAGATGGTTCGGATGACAGTGGAGAGATGGCTATGATGCAGGAGGGCGAACATACAGTGACCTCCAACAGCTCGGTGCTGCACAAACCTCTGGTACGTCTCGATGGCTTTGTTTGAGCTGCTTGTGGTGAAGCAACTTAGTCAAATTACATTAAAAAACAAATTCTAAACTTTTGATGAGTCTTTTATTCTCACCAAGGGTGCCAAAAATAATAATTAGCATTTATAATTGGTCCTCAATTTTTTTTAATAATGGTTCTTATCAATGTTGAAAACATTGCAGCTTAATGTTTTTGTAGAAAACCTGATTATTTTTCCAGATTCTTAGAAAGTTAAAAAGAACAGCATTTATTTGAAATAGAAATCTTTTGTAACATTGTCTTTACTGATAAATTTAATGCATCCTTACTGAATAAGTGATAATTTAATTATCCCAAAGTTCTTAATGTTAGTGTATCATGGTTTTGAGTACCAAAATATTTCTGAATGATCATGTGACTGGCGTAATGATGCTGAATCATGGGAATAAATTACATTTTTAAATATATTCAAATAGACAGTTATTTTAAATGGTAAACAGTTTTTACTGTATTTTTGCTCAAATAAATGCAGCCTTGGTGAGCAGAAGAGACTTCTTTTAAAAACATGAATAATTCTTTATTCTAAACGTTTGACAGTATTCTATGCATGTGTGTGTGTATATTATATATTAGGGGTGTGCAAAGCAACCGGTATTTGTATCTGTATTTGTATTTGTTGAGGGGGGAAAAGTATTTGTATTCGTATTTGTATTTGTATTCGTATGTGTATTCCCTGGGGGCTAGCTTTCATGACGCACACACGCAAGGTCTCTCGCTCTCTCCCTCACTGCCATGCGCGCTACACGGTTTGAAGCAGTTCTGTCTCGCTTGCGCGCTCTAGATTTACGGGAGATTTGAACTAATTTGCGGGCTTCAGGGAGACTTGGGATGTCTGCGACTCTGTCAACTGCCTATTGTCTGAATACCGCGCTAACAGAGCTACGTAAACAGAGCGAACATGAGAGCATCCGACTGCAGACGTCAATAATGCAGCGTAATGGAATAATCTCCTGATAAAACTCCGCTTCCCGAAAGTTATAAACTGCCCACGGAACCCAGTTAAGGTACACAAATCTATTCAACAAAAATAGTGATGCAGTTAAGTGTTTTTTCGCTCAGCCGAGCCCTCTCTGTTGCTGTGTGCAGCTGTCAGTCACCTCTTCCTGAACGTCACTCACGCACTCTAACTCACTCATCCGGGCATGCACTGCGGTCTCATGAGAAAACGCATCTTTTTGATATGAAGTTTTTCTTTTTCCCGAATACAAATATTTTTTAAAGTATTTGTTCGAAATAAGTATTCGTAAAAAACACGTTATTTGTGCCTATCCGAATACCGTATTCGGGTTCGGCTCCACCCCTATTATATATATAATGTATGTGTGTGTGTGTGTATAAATATACACGCGTGCACAGATTTATTTTCCTGATTCTTCATTTGTCCCTCTGTCCCCCACACAGATCCATGATAACATCTATGACGACCCGTACCAGCCCGAGGTGGAGCCCCAGCCCCAGGTCCCCTCTGGTGGGCGCAGACGTCGAGGACGGGACCACTTCGCCACGATCCGCACAGCCTCATTGGTGACCCGTCAGATCCAGGAGCACGAGCAGGGCTCAGCGCTGAGAGAGCAGATGTCCGGATACAAACGCATGAGACGGCAGCATCAGAAACAGCTGATGGCTCTGGAGAACAAGCTGAAGGCCGAGATGGACGAACATCAGCTCAGGCTTGACAAAGAGCTGGAGACGCAGAGAAACAACTTCGGCAGTGAAGCAGACAAGCTTGGCAAGAAGCACCAGGTCTTCCTGGAGAAAGAGGTGAGTGGAGGAAACAATGCTAGATGGTTTCCGATTTCTTTTCTTTATAAATCCCACCTTCTGACCTCTAATCAACCAGTATATATTAGATAAATGTCAAGCAAAATGACCTGTCTGTAAAGCGTGTTTTGTTCTCTGTTATCTGTGTTATATGATTTCTTCTTGTGTCGTCATCATTTTCAGTTCTTTATTTAACAGGATTGAATAACTCAGCGGAGAGAAGAAGGTTTTATCTTCCTCCTTCAAAGTTTTATTTTATGTAGCTAATATGATATGTTCAGGGGTGGTACAGGGATTCATCTGATAAGAAGTGTACACGACTTTATATAGAAATGCTACAGAAAAGAGAATAACCAGTCCAAATATAGGATCCTTCCGGAACACGTGAGACTTTCCCACATCCTTGACTTGTTGACCCAACAGTAAACCCACTGACCTTTCTCCCCTAAAGGAGCAACCTACCAACTCTGCCTTGAACACCTTCTGGGTGGTGGCAAAAACAGATGTGACCATACAAAGAGAGATAGTGAGTGAAAGTCAGGCTGAGAGCCGTTTTATTCTGCCAATCTGCCCATTTTAAATGTCATGAGACAACGGGTTTTATATGGCAAAATCTGAAGAACTTATTTTGTATCACAAGTAAAAACAATTTTTTTATTACAAGTACATTATCAAAGAATCTTTGTAGTCCTTTTTTTCTCCATCTTTTTGTAAAAGAAAATTTATAAAAACATTTAAAATATAAATTAAAAAAAATATATAGATAGATATATCATTTATATAAATTTTTCTTTAAATATATTTTCATTTTATAAAGTGTTTGTATTTATAGTTTGTTGAATGTTGAATCTGTATCTGCCATGTAATAGCCTGTGAAGAATTTAAATTCAACAACTTTCCTTTTCTCCTTGTTTTACCACTTAGACTAAGGGTGCTCTCACAGAAGAGAAGAAGTTTCAGCAACATATCTTGGGCCAGCAGAAGAAGGAGTTGACCAGCTTGCTCGAGTCTCAGAAACGCCAGTATAGGCAGCGAAAAGAGCAACTTAAAGAGGTACGTCAGAATCTGGTTTGGCTGTGGATTTGCTCAGATGTAGTGTTGAATATTTTCGCTCTTTGTGCAGGAGCTCAATGAGAACCAGTCCACGCCGAAGCGAGAGAAGCAGGAGTGGCTGGTTCAGCAGAAGGAGTGTCTCCAGCAGATCCAGGCGGAGGAAGAGGCAGGGTTACTACGCAGACAGAGGCAATATTACGAGTTGCAGTGTCGCCAATACAAGAGGAAGATGCTGCTATCTCGCCACAACATGGAGCAAGACCTGCTCAGAGAGGTACTAGTGAAATAATCGACCGATATTTGATCGGCATTATTAATTAGTTTGATATTATTAATTTGCATGCCTCTACTGTGACACAGCTTGTGTTTCAGATGACCGCTTGTTCACAAAGGACAAACTGGTTTATTTGCTTATGTCAGTCACATGCAGTTTTTTTACAATGGATTTTGTGAGACTGGTGGATAGTCCCCTGGAAGAAACTTTTGAATATTTAAAAGTTAATTGCATCAGTCTAATGCCTACGAAAAGAAACAGCACCCAACCACTTATGAGTAACCAGATTCAGTTTTTAATATTATCACCACCAAGGAATATATTACTATTTTAATACAACTGCATTGTAAAATAAAATATAAATATTTGACCAAGTATATCAATTACTATACTACACACTACAGCTGTAAAATTGCACAACTTAATTTCTTCACTCGCTCGAGTTAGTCCATGCATTTTTTTGGGCAAATTTAAAAATAAAGAGTAACTGGCACACATAGCATTCATTAATGTACTCAGTACATCAGTTCACTGCATTAACTGTGAAGCTAGCCTCTCTAAGATGCTGCAAACACTGGATGTGCTGCTGCTGCACTTCAGATTATATACTTTGTTACTTAGCAAAAGGCTATGATTTAATTATTTGATAAGCACACTAAACCATATTGTGTTTTATGATTTTAGCTCAGTTGACAGACGCTTTGCCAATGCCAATACAACAGCGCATATATATATATATATATTTAAATTGTGTCCGCAGTCTAGGATATTATTGGGAAACACTGCAAAAATGGCCAGTGTAAACAAAATTTTATTTTATTTCAAATAATAAGAATGTTTTTTATGGTTTTAGCTAAGGGTGTCACGATTTCGATTTTAAATCGAAATCGATCGAAATTAAGTCACAATCTCGATCATCGAATTCAAAAATGGAATCGTCGATGCTGCCACGCCCCCATATCACGTCCAGTCGGTTTGCAAAGCGGAAAAAAACACGCGTGTTGAAGTGTTGCGCATCCTCTACCTCAGCTAGAGCCAGTCAAAAGATAGAATGGCAACAGCAGATGCAGGAGACCCATCGACAGGACTTGAACCCCCTCCTCTTTTACCGAAGTCGCCGGTGTGGGACAGTGGGAGTATTTGTGATTTCCAGTGAGTTATGTTGACGTTCACATTCGAAGTTCGCGCTTCAAAAAAGCCACAGTTTGCAAGCTCTGCTACTGTATGTGCGTCAGTGCGTGTACCATATTCTTCCACTTTTTAAATTAAAACTTTACGTTGACAAAAACAGCGGACTCAGAACAGTATAAATCTTTATACAATACATCTAATATTTTTCACAGTCATGTTTGTACTTTAAGAACGAGGCAAAGCAAGGAAAACATGGATGTATCTGTTAACCCGTGTTTGTTTTGTTGTGAACTTGAATGTCATCTTCTGTGAATAAGACTGCAGTTACAAAAGAGAAACTAGCTGCTACATGGCAGGTTATTTTGCTTAAGTTTCTAATTGACTGAAGATGTAAGTTATTGTAACATTATTTTGTTAATAAATGTTTAAATTTGACAATGTAGTGTGGTACATTGCGAACAAAGGTCATATATTACATAAAAGTCTAGTCTAAAAATGGCATAGCAAACTGTGCTTAAAAAAAAAATGTAAAAATCGAGAATCGAATCGAACCGTGACCTTAGAATCGAAAATGTAATCGAATCGAGGATTTGGAGAATCGTGACACCCCTAGTTTTAGCTTTACTTAGTCTGACGTAGATGCTCCTACTCACAACTGCAAATTAATATCTTCTACACAGCCAACACTTTCCAAAGGGAGCTCTTAAAAGACACCATTCCAATGAAAACTACTAATTAAATACCATATACTCATTTATGCCTGACCACAGTTGCCTGATGCTTTTCTAACCTCCATCCTCCATCTCTGCCTCCTTTCTTTCCATATACTTGTCTCAATGTAGGACCTGAACAAGAAACAGACTTTGAAAGATCTAGAGTGCGCCATGTTGCTTCGCCATCACGAGTCGACTCAGGAGCTGGAGTTTCGGCAGCTGGGTCTGGTGCAGCGCACGCGGGCCGACCTGATCCGGACGCAGCACCAGACCGAGCTCACCAACCAGATGGAGTACAATAAACGGCGTGAACAAGAGCTTCGGCAAAAGCACGCCGTCGAAGTCCGCCAGCAACCCAAGAGTCTGAGAGTGAGTGACTGTGACATTACAGAGGATACAGAAGGGGAGGGGGAGGGGCATGCTGAAAGGGAGGGGCTTGAAGATGAAGGGGTGGAGCTAAAGGAACAGCTTGAGGATGAAGGAAAGAGAGATGGAGAAAAGATAGATGGGGATGAGAGGCAGCCGGTAGGTGCTGTTGAAGACACAGCTGAGCAAGCTGAGAGGGAAATACAACTTCTTGAAGGAAATGACACTGAAGAGATATTTACTGACCAATGTGAAACAATAGACAGTGAAGGAAAAGTGGAAGATGCCGCAACATCAGCTGACAATGCAAACGAAATTGAAATGTCGTTAGATGAACAGCAATATGTTGAGGGCAAAATTGATGCCGATCCCAGACAAGTAGAAGGGCTTCTGTGGGATGACGCTAGCGAGTCAGAGTGTGAGGACGAGGATAGAGGTGTGGCCGACGGCTGTCCATCAGAGCTAATTCCCACCCCTTCTTTTGAGCGCCGCCCACTAGAGCGTGACGCAGACGAACTCTCGGAGTTCTACTTTCCGGATACGTTAGAAGAGCTAGAACCTCCGCCCGTCTACACTCCTCCCTCTTCCCAACCTACCCTTCCCTCGCTCTTTTCTCACGCAATCTGCCTCGTTCTTTCGCTCTCGGCTGCCATGCAACCATCCGTCTTCACCCTTCTTTTCCTTTCCGTCTTCCTGCTTTCCTTGCGCCGCTCGCCTCCTCTTCCTTCACTCGCTTCTATCCTTCTCTCTGGTGAGCTTGCCTTCCTGGCGCTCTTCTTTTCCTATCTATTCCTGCGTTCCTGCTGCTCGCTCTCATTTTCCACATACCTTTTACTAACATATTGGGGCTCTGGCCTGTTCAGTCTGGGTTTGTCTTTAAGCTTAGGACTTTATTACGTCCCCGTAGCCTTGATCTCTGCGTCCTTTCTCAGTTCGCCTTCACTTTTCCTCACCCTTTACCTTGTGGTGGTCCTGGTCGTCCGGCCGGCCAGGGTCTTCCTCCAAAACACTCCGCGCAAACTCAGTCGCCTCTGGATGCGAGTTCTTTTTCGACTGCCAAAGCCTCTCTTCACTGTGTGCCAGTCTCTTCTGGGTGGCCTGACCGAGCGCAGCCTCTACGACATGTTCCCTAAAGCCGGACGCAACTGGGGTGGGCGACAGTCCCGAATCCCTGTGCCTTTAAATAGCCTTCTTGCACAGTATCAGGCCAAAAGCAAACACTCTGTTCTGTTCGCGCGGTTCCTGCTTTTGGGACGCCGGTTTGTCCGGCGACCTCTCGGCACTCTGACAGACCTGGCTAACTCCGTGGTGTTGCGCTTAGCCAAGCGTGTACTGAAGGAACTGCCACAGAATTACCTGAAACGGCTGCAGGCCTTCGGGTTGCTGCGAAAGGAGAGACCCAGCAAGCTGCCGATTCTTTTGCCTAGAGCCGTGAGGGAACAGAGGCGGAGGATGAGGGAGAGACGAGAGAATGAGAGGAGGAGAAGGGAGGAGAGAGTGAGGATGTACAGGGAAGACGGGAGGTGGGAGAGTGTGTTGAGGAGAACCGCCTCAGGGAGGACTTTAAAAGGAAAGATAGTGCCTTGGAGATAGATTGAGATGGAAGAAGGGAGGTATGTGAGCATGCATATGCCATCATCCATCATTGTTCATTTTTCTTTCTGATCTTATGGCTGATTTATTTTGTCCTTTTGCTTACATGCACTCCCTTTTTTGTGCCTGATTTTACAGGGAAGTACCTGGTTAAATGGATAGTTCACCCAAAAAATCTCCAATTTACTAATTTACCCTTGTGTCGTTCCAAACCCATAAATGTTAAACATTGAAGAACATTTTTTTAATGAAAACAGAGGTTTCTATCTCTCATTTGAAATTCCAGGTAACCAAAACTTAGAAGCTCCAAAAGGTTGTAAAGGTTTCATAAAATGTATTACCTGGACTTTCATTGGAGGGAGAGAAAAAATATCTTAGTTTGTGTTGTCACATGAGGGTGAGTAAATCATGGCAGAATATTTATTTTGGGTGAACTATTTTTACAACTCGCTCATTCATGGTCAGTCGCCAGTGAATGGAAAGCTTAATTTGATTATTGTGCTTTTTGTAAAAGTTTCTGTTTTTTTTTTTTTTTTTTTTACTCTTGAGTTATTTTATTTTCAAATAGCAAGAGCTATATGTGTTATTATGGTGATTGTTGAAGCCATGTCTGTGCAATCTTGAGTTAGTTTTTATTTTGTTTTGAAGGGGGGTCTTGATTTCTACATTGAAATTGTATTATATTCCAAAACCAAAATGGCTCTTTATGAAAAAGACCATTGGCCTTTCAATTAAGCCATATACGTTAAATGTTAAATTAATTTACTGTGAAAGTGGATTATAATACTGTGCTTTACACTATAGATCTCCCAAAAACGCAACACTACAAGCTTATTCTTCCAAAAGTGCAATAGAAGTTTATTGAATAAAGCGCCAATGATTTTTTCCTATTTTTCAAAGAAGTCCTGGTGTATAAAAGGTTTTGTATTGAAATAGTAAAACATTGAAAACTAGGCTACATATTGTTGCAAAATCAGTGTTTTGTATATTTTCAAAGCCTCAGAACAACCAAAAGCCGCTAAAATATTAATAAAGTCCTCTCACTGGAAGTTTTAGAGGCAGGACCTCAAGAATGGCAATTATATGCCACGTAATCATAAATCATAATGGATGAGCAATCCTAAATGCTGTTAGTTCAGTTCTGCCACTTTAGCAGTGAACTTTATTGAATGTTAATGTTCATTTAAACAATCTCTTAACTTTAAGTAAGATTTGTACTCTTCAATATGGGTGATCTATTATAAATTCAGTATATGAGAGATGCAATTTTATCTAGATTCCTGTTGTATTACTAAATATGTGGGTGGTTGATGTGCTTTTTTGGCACATAGAAGTTCATATACTTGTAGTTTAGCACCCAAAAAAGTTTTACACAACAGTATATGAGGAAATGTGTTTGTAGACCATTGAATTTGGGAATATGTATTGGAGTTTAGAGAAATATATTGTTATTGCACTAGAGGCAATGATCTGATCATATTTACCATGTAAACAAATGTTTTGGACATATCCTTACGAAGAGAGGTCTAGCCTGTTTAGATGAAGCATTTATGCTAGACTTTCATAGGTTAGCCCTAGTTTTTCAATGTTTGCATGGCACTGTTATTTTATATTTATTAGTAGTCTATTACTGCATATCAAAGACTATAATAAGAAGCCGTTTGACAATCATCTTAATGTAAGGCTTGACAAGAAGAATGCAAATTGAAAACCAAAGATTAAAACAGAGTTGTGACATAAGAAATGAAGAGGTTGATGGTTGGATTGGTGAAAAATAACTTGCACTGCTCACAAATTATATAAATATATGAAACGCTTTGTAAAAACTCAAATACTAAAAAAATCTTCATAGAAATCTTAACATTATCAAAGGTACCATTTGTGTACTACAATGGAAATGAGACATGAGTAATGAGGAAATACAATATAAATATTTGAGGAAAGTTAAATTTCTTGGCAAAAAAGAATGCATTTCAGTTTTAGCCATATTTGTTCCTGTTTTTGAAAATGTCAATTTTGTCTTTACTTATTGTTTACATATGCTATTCTCTCTTTTTTTAACTACCCAAATCACAAAGTATGTCTTAATTATTATTTGATGAATGTTTGTGTTATTTTATGTTGCATTGCACCGTCTGTTTCAAGGCATTTGTGTGTGCATTTCATCCTCATTTTGTGTGTTTGTGCATGAATGGATGTTTACTTCAAGTTTAAACAAAGATTTCTGTTATATGTTTCTGAAATAAATTCTCTATTATAATCATTCTCCTTTGGTTCATTTTATATTTTACATTATTTTAAGTATTTCTGTCTTATTCATCATCATCTCAGTTTTATGTTTTCCATTCATATAGCTTTGATGCTGCTGCTTTAATATCTAATTTATAATGAAGTGTCTTATGAATTCTGATCATCACTTATGTTTAATTTAGGGAAGTATTAGCTTATTAAATTGTACACTCAAATATGTATTTTATTAGATAAAAAGTGGGTAATTTTATTTGGTATAACAAAAATTGTGGAGACTGTAGAGAATCTAAATTTACAGATTTCTGCTCTCAATTATTTGTGCTGTTTCATGTCCCACAATGTCATGCTACATTAAAATAAAGACATTACCGGTATTTTCAAAGTGTTTTATGACCAATAATGGCACATTCGTGCTGTGACACTTCTGTCCTTCCCCCTCCACTCTTTCTTATCTGTCTGTTGCAAACCTCGTTACAACCCTCTTCCCTGTTCCTGTAGTCCAAAGAGTTGCAGATTAAGCGTCAGTTCCAGGACACGTGTAAGATCCAAACACGTCAGTTTAAAGCTCTGAGAAACCACTTGCTGGAGAACACACCGAAGTCGGACCACAAGGCCGTGCTGAAGCGTCTCAAAGATGAGCAGACTCGCAAGCTGGCAATTCTGGCCGAGCAATACGACCACTCAATCAACGACATGCTGTCCACACAGGCTGTGAGTAAGGCAAGGACACATCAATCACAATTCCCATCCCACTGACCACCAAAACCCTCACTCAAACCTACATCATCAGTGACATACTCGCAAAACTGTACATGGTAAGGTATTTCCCCCTACATCTGATCCCAGCAGCAGCCACACTCCCGCATCAGAGTTACCCCTGCCTCTTTGACCTTTGCCGTTTTGTGCTGTTTCACTCCAGCTGCGATTGGATGAGACTCAGGAAGCCGAGTATCAGGTGCTGAGGATGCAGCTGCAGCAGGAGTTGGAGCTGCTCAATGCGTACCAGAGTAAAATCAAGATGCATACTGACACCCAGCACGAGAGGGAGGTTAAAGACCTGGAGCAGAGAGTGTCCATCCGCAGAGCCCTGCTGGAACAAAGGGTAAAGGCTGACTGCATGCATTCATGGCCATGATGGTAGATGAAAGCAGTGGTTCTCAACTGGTTACGCATCAAGTGGCAACTGAACAGTATCTAAATTGTACAGAAATATGCAATGTCCTTCAAACAAAGTCCAATAGAAGAGAGTGCATCTTAAAGGGATAGTTCACATAAAAATGAAAATTAAGTCATTAATTACTCTCCCTCATGCTGTACCAACCCCGTAAGACCTTCGTTCATCTTCGGAACACAAATGAAGATATTTTTGATTAAATCTGAGAGCTGGATCACTCCTCCATAGGCTTCTAAGGGATTGAAACTTGACGGCCCAGAAAGTTATTGAAGAAAATGTTTAAATATTTAATGTGCCTACAGTGGCTAGATCTTAAAGTAACACCAAGTAACTTTTCCTCTTCGGCCGCCCTACTGTTTGAAAACGAAATTGTCCATTACCGCTGTCGTAAATAATTTAGCCTACCGTCGCACGCACGCTCGCTGTTTATCCAGCACCGGCTTTAGAATGAACGATGTCCACAGACAAGGTAGAGTATGTTACATGATTTCATGAAAGGATGCTGTATTGCGACATCAGAAACGAAGAAAAACGAAATAATGACTATTGTAGCGCTTGACGTAAAGCAGTCAAATTTTGTAGTTCTTTTTGTGGTCGGGTTCCTACCCGAAACCCGAAGTTACATAGTGCCAGTAAAAGCGATACAGACCCCGTCAGGCTATGGCAGACGTGTCATTTAACTTATTTTAAGTCGATGTACCATCACAAGGGTCTTGGAAATATATTATGAAGGTTGAAAAACTACATAGTGTTACTTTAAGTTTATCGAGCTACGAGAATACTTTTGAGCGCAAAAAAACCAAACTAAAATAGCGACTTTATTCAAGTATTCTCTTTGGGCCTGGAGATTTCACGTAGTGTTATTGCGCAACGCTTCTGGTTGAACGTCACACGCATCACACACATGAACAGCGTCGGCCAATAGTGAACCTACGTGATGTATAACACAGAAGCGCTGCACTGTTACACTACGTCAACAGCTTAGGAGAAAGACACGGAAGAGAAGAGATGGTTGAATAAAGTCGTTATTTTAGGTTTTTTTTGCACACAAAAAGTATTCTCGTCGCTTGATAAACTTAAGATTGAGCCACTGTAGCCATTTGGACTATTTTAACGATGTCTTTAAAGACTTTTCGGGGCTGTCAGGTTTTAATCCCTTAGAAGCCTATGGAGGAGTGATCCAGCTCTCAGATTTAATCACAAATATCTTCATTTGTGTTCCGAAGATGAACGAAGGTCTTACGGGGTTGGTACAGCATGAGGGTGAGTAATTACTGACTTAATTTTCATTTTTGGGTGAACTATCCCTTTAAGGAGAAGTGTCCAGTCAAGGTGCTCTATGGTCTAGGGCAGGGATAGGCAACGTCGATCCTGGAGTCCCGCTGTCCTGCAGAGTTTAGCCAAACCTGATATAAACTTACCTGCATTTAGCCTTAGTAATCCTGAAGCCATTGATTAGCTTGTTCAGGTGTGTTTGATTAGGGTTGGAGCTAAACTCTGCAGGACAGCGGCACTCCAGGATCGACGTTGCATATCCCTGATCTAGGGTTTTTATTAGTCCATCAAAGAAAACTTCAGGATGACCATGGCACTCTTTGGAATTAAAACAAGTTTTTAATTTAATTCGAAAGAGTGCCATATGCAATGTCCTTTTCCATTAATTCATTTTTGGGATGTACAATGACTTAAAATGATGATCAGGTTGGTATACGGTTATCTCCATCATCAGACAACGATTCATCAGTAATATTTTACTTGGGAACAGTATTTCAGTGGGGCTCATGCCCCAGTAAATAGGGTCTTGCCCCTAATCATGACCCGCCAGTTGAGGACCACTCTTGTACATGTGCATTTCTGACATCCATGGATCTCTTTCTCCAGATCGAGGAGGAGATGCTGGCCCTGCAGAACGAGCGTTCGGAGCGCATCCGTTCCCTCCTGGAACGCCAGGCTTCCGAAATCGAGTCCTTCGACTCTGAGAGCCTCCGCTTGGGATTCAGTAGCCTGGCGTTGACGGGCATCCCCTCCGAGGCTCATCCCAAGCAGGGCTACCCGTCTAGCCAGACCCCCCGTCCATCCGGCCACTGGAGTCACGGCGGGGCGCCGCATCCCCACTCCCGCAGGGGTCCGAGCCGGGCCGAATCCTCTTCCTCATCGTCCGCCTCCCACGCCTTGGGATTACCGCGAGACGGGCCTATGCACCACTCCTCCCGGTCCTCGTCTTCATCTTCGTCCTCCTCCTCGTCCTCCCATCACAACCGGCACCACCTTCCCCAGCACTACCATCACCAGAGCACGCCACAGCTGTACAGGGAGAGAGAGAGGGATAGAGAGAGGGAGCGGGAGAAAGAGAAGGAGTGGGGCGGAGGGAGCAGGGGGGACCTCGCACACCCCCACGTCTTCTCCCACCACCTTCCCTCCCGCTCCTCCTCCCAGTCCCTCGCTCTCCTCCCTCCTCCTCCTCCCGCACCACCTTCCATCACACTGTCGTCCTCCTCCTGCCCAGCCGTCGTCGGTTTCTCAAGGAGTCTACGGGGAGGAGGAGGGCTGGTGGTTCGGGGTCCCAGCCTGATGGCGTTGAGGAACAGCCCGCAACCCCTGCGCAGAACCGCATCTGGCGGCGGCCCAGGAGGGTCTGGCGGAGGAGAGGGAGTCCTCAGCCGTAGTACCTCGGTCACCTCGCACATCTCCAACGGATCCCACCTCTCCTACTCTTAAGGGAACGGAGTAAGGAGGTCGGGCTTGCTTTGTTGAATTACTCCAAGCCATTACAATACGAGTGAGAGCACATTTTACTTGTCCTATTGCTTTTGTTTTCCCTGCGCGTTGTTGTTTTTGGGGGGGTTTTGTAAAAAAAAGAAAGAAAGAAGGGGAAACTGGCTTGGAAAATCACCACTGCCTTCTAGACATCTTAAAGGGATGTTGCGCAACTTCTTTAGTGTGATGGGGAGTATTTGTACATGCACACACTATAGTATGAACACAGAATGTTTATAAAGTTCTATGTCAGTCAGACTTTATGAATACATTTACATCTATGGGAGTTGCTCCAATGCATGAGATTAATGTAGTAAATACATTTGTATTCATATGGTATCCAGTCACATTTGAGATGTAAAGGTGCGGTCACGTTAGCAAAGTTTCAGGGAAATTTCACGGATAAAAAAAGGGTTGATGTCTGTTTTCAATAGCGTTACGATGTATGAACACTGCTCACACAGAAGTCACTTTCAAGCTAAGCAGCCTTTCTGTTGGTCAGCACTACGTGTGGAACTTTGTCGCCTTACTCTTTTTTTTTTTTTTTGCTTTACGCGAAACTCCTAAATGTGCTGATTCCTATTAGAATGACTGGTTTTTCGCCTGTGAAATTTCGTCTTGCGACGGTAAATGTGACCGCACCTACCTTTACAAAATTGGCTGCATCCAAAATTGCATACTTCCCTAATATATTAGGTGAAAAACAGAACGTAGCCATAGTAGTATGTCCGTATTCACAGTATTCATAAAACAGTGCTACTTCCGGCGAGATTATGAAGTCCACATGTGATGGACACTTTACTATCCCATGAGGCCACAGAAGAGGATTTGGGAATGGCAGTGAACGGACGCAACTGATGCTGGTTGGTCACATGACAAATGTAGTACTTCCGGATAACATTCATACATTTATTTAATGGTTGTGAAGTTACTTATTCAAAAGGAGAACCTACTTGGAGTGTATGCAATTTCGGATGCAGCCATATACTTTATTGAGTAATTCTCCCACCAATTGGATCTTTTAATGTGTATATATATATATATATATATATATATAAATATATAGTATCTAAAGTGTTGAAGCATTGTGTCCACAGTTTTCTATAGTAATTATGACTATTGCCATTTTGATCAAAATAACATATGAACAGAATAGGCCTAACATTTAATTAAAAATTGGATCTGGAGTGGATGGCGTAACTCATGATACCTTGTTTTATGTCATCATGACAACATTTTTAAAATTTCTCAAAACATTTGGTTGTACTTTTTAAAAGCAAGAAAAATTGCTTAATCTGGTCTTGTGTGTTAACAATGGTTTATAGTCATTTTGAGTGAATGCATTCGCTGAATGGGATGTGGTCTGGTAATATTGCCACTTTTGTACACAAACACATCAAAAAAAGAAATGATTTAAAGGACGATCTAGCTTATTCACTTGGGTAAGCATCCTTTAATTCATATCCTAGACAATAAAAACAAACTTGATTTAATTACAACGAGTTACAATCACTAATCTTTTGGACAGAACTGAATCATTGTGTATTATTTTGAATGTTGAGAGGTTGGGTGCATTTATTGAAACTCTCCAGAGATAGGCAGGTGCAGTAAGTCGTCATTCGATGGAAGACTTTATTACAATGAAGATTTGAAGAACTTGTGCGTGTGTGTGTGTGTGCGTGCGCGCTTGTGTGTGTATAAAAATATGTTGCAGTGTTCTCTGATCTTGGGACGTGTGGGATACTGCAAAGTGTGTTTGACAATGAAGAGAGCTCAACAGATACTCAGCTGTGCATCGCCAAGGCTGTGTTTTCACAGAAGCATTCAGAGATATCCAAGAACACCACAAGTGGAACTTGATGAACTCCAAAATCAAACGAGAAACACCAGCTCTGATATCTCTCTGTATAACCTAATACTTTATGCTTGGTTTAAAGTAAAACAGTGCATGCAGAACTTCTAATGTATTGAGGATGTCAGATATAGTGTTTGGAGGGCCAATGAGATTGTACCATTGAATGGACTGACTTGTTTGTGAGATATTGTGTGATGTTACTTCATGATCTTAGGACATTGATCCCATTATAATGTTTAATGTTAGAGCTTATATTGCAAAAGCAAGTCCACGAGCAGGTCAAACGAGTCTGAATCCATGTATGGTGGTAAAGGAGGCTCTCCTAGTTAGTCTGGGGTGAATTGTAGAGATAGACTATTTGTCTATCATCTGTGTATGTAGTGTTGGCTGTGAAACAGGTTGTTGGGTCAATGTGGAGGTTTTTCTGAGAGGGAATTTCTTGAAAAATTAATTTCTGAAATCAAGCCGTTTCTGGCTTGAAGGGAGAAAACACGTGGAAGAAAAATAAACGCGAAACAATTTAAATGACAATAAATTGATATTAACGTGGATTTGTCTCGTTTTGATTTTGTTCTTTATATTTTGTTCAGTATAGAAAAATAGAAAATTCCTCAATTCTTTGGAGGTTTTGCATTTACAAACGTCTAATCGTCACTATAACCTATCCGACATGTCTGGCAAATCGGTGAAAAATCCTCTACGTCATTGCGACGTGCCCTTTAAGATGCGCTCGAGCTTACTGCGTTTTCATTCATTCGTTCAATTAGAAGAGACTGACACAAAATACGATCTTATAAATATAAATGAAATAAACGGATGTAGCCTGGATTCATGTAAAAAAAAAAAAATGATTAAAAAAAGCACAGCCTCACTTGTTTTTTACGTACTGACTGATTTTTCAAAATAGGCTACAAATATAAGTTAATGATGCCCATTCTATTTGGATTTGTAAAGTTATAAAAACCAAATATTTAACCAAAACTCCAAACAACTATTTTTAATTTAAATCAGCAAAACATGCTACAAATATGTGAATATGGAATTAGGCTTGTAACTGTATTCCTAGCTAGCTGGTCACCGTGATTTTGCCAAGTAAGACATGGTCCTGGATCAACATATGTTGTTGATCCTGGATCAACATTCCTGTCCCAAAATGTAGTCATTACCCAATTCCTACCCTTAAACCAGCTACACACATCCTTTTTGGGTTCGTAAGGTTATAAAAACCAAACAGTATCTTTAACCAACAATGAAAAAACGCCAAACAAATAATCAGATAACGCGTTTACAAATTTGTTTATATAAATGGACGCAGTGCAGATTCATCACTAGAGGTCATTTTGTCTCGGTCAACAGACAAGTCATGTGACGTCAACAGCGCGATGCTGTTACTGTGTTTCTGTCGGCTCATTTTCTGAGAGGAAGGAGGAAAGCGACGGAAATAGGAGGGGGAGAGAGCCATCCATCCCTTTAAGAACAACTGGGACATAGCGGAGCGAGGAAAAGGAGAGGAGGGGGTAGAAGAAAGAGGAATTAAAAAAGAAAAGGAAGAAAGAGACAGGGGTGGGAGGGAGAGAGAGAGAGAGTGCGCGCGATAAAAAAAGAAAGATGACATCCTGTGAATTGAAGCGCCGAGGTGGAGCGGCGGGCTGCGGCCGGGCTCGAGTGTTATTCGTCCGGGTCACGGCTTGAATCCTACAGCGAGGCTTCGACAAACACCCGATTGGCCTGTCGGGGGGATCGAGGAAAAACACACTGATTTATACACAGCAACCTTTAAGTTTGACTATTTAAAATGCGTCAAGCGCATGACGTATAACCGTTTTTTTAACATCTAAATGCCTCAACTGCTGTTTTATAATGCATGTTGTAAGAGTGTAGGAATAACATTATTGGTTTCGGATTTTAAGTCATGCAAATGAATAAATAGCACGTTGTTGTAATGTCTCGGGTTAAACTTGGATAGGAGCAAATTAAACTCTAAATAGTGTGCATTATTGCCTGTTAATCTAGGCTGTTAATTAAATATGTAATTGGGGGAGTAGTTTAAAAACACATTTAAACACTATTTGCAAACTACAGACGATTGAAAGGATGTCAGTTGTGCGCTATTAATCTTGATGATTGTGTAGTTGATTATAATATTCATCGCTGTGGAACAAAATGGATGCCGCGTGGAGCAATTTTCTCTTCCAGGTGAGATTTAACGGTTTGTGTGTGTACTGTATAAATAAATGTACATGATTGATGTGAAATTCATGCTATTACAAAGTTGTAACCACATTACTACATAAAAATTGCGAGGAGGTTCACTTCAGTGATACCTATTACCTACCTACACTGAAGTTTTAAATTCAAACTTAGTACTTTGTGATTGTTCTTTCCCAGACCACACCTTCCCAGACCCAAGTGGAGGGGACCCTCCAATCAGAGCTTCTGCCAGTCCACACGACCTCGCCTCAAACCCCGCCCAGCGAGCACATAGCTCCGCCTCCATCGACAGTGGACACCGCTGCTCTCAATGAGGACCCTGTACCTGGTGGGTGAGAGGGAGGGAGGATTGGAGAAGAGTGAGGAAGCTGGCTGGGAGGGGTTGGAGGTTTTCTGTGGTTGCTCAGTTCCTCTGTGAACACATAGAGCAGTGTAGTAGAACGGCTGTCTGGAATATAGTCGTGTTATCTTCAGCGAAGGCCCTATTATTGAGCTTCGTTATGACATTTTTAAGATCCTACCTCTAGAAATGGGAGCACGGTCATACAAAACTGGAAATGGGGGGAAACTGATGGAAATTGGTATTGAGGAATGAATTTTGATTTCAACAAGTCATTGGTCAAAAAGAGTATTTGTAAAGGTGTTGTTAGGCCTACGTAGGTACAGTAGTCAACATTTGAAGTGGATCAAAACCTTTATACATTTTGAACAATAACCGTTCTTGTCTTAGGACAACTTTGATGAACTTTTTTAAACCACTTCAAATGTTTCGCTGGCAAAATCTAGTAATTTCAGTAGGAATCCGTGCGAACAGGAATTTCTCATGAGGGTTAAATATTTCCACAATCAGATTTCGCAATTAATTTGCTGCTTTGACCAACAAAAAGATGCTTTTTTTTTTTTAAACTGACTATCTTTGTGAATCGTTCTTAATACATCACTACACTATCAACACTAGACCTTTTTTTACTGCAAAATTTTGCCAAAATTTTTGGAAAGTCAAAAAGTTCTGTGCCTCATACATAGATTACTACCATTGCCAATATATTATGGACCTTTTTTGCCCTGAAGCCCTTTTTTTTTTTTACCAACATTTACCGTTTTACGTCGTATTTTCATGGGCGAAATCCAGTCCTTTTAGTCGGAATCCGTGCGATCAGGAATTTCAGGGTGAAATATGTCCACATGCAGATTTCGCAATGGGTTCAAGCAGGCACGGATTAACGCACGGGCCTACTGGGCACTTGCCCAGGGCACTGGGCCAGCAGGGGGCCCTGTAAAATTTACTGTGTTTATTCTTTTCAAATAATTATTTTTATTTTATTTTTATTTTCAGTAAAATTGTGTTAAATATATGAGGAATAATGTGATTTTTTTGTAGTTGCAAAGTATTAACTAGTAAATAAATCAAATAAATAATTTTAATGTATTTCTGCGCTGCTGAGAAGGACATCTAGAGGCGAGTGAAAAGCATTGCGTTATATAAAAGTCACGCGTATAAGACGGTTACTCAAAAACAAAAATGAGTTTAAAACCACAAGCAAGTGGATCAATGAAAAGAAAGCACAAAAAGGACAAAGAAGCAAGAGAAGCTCAATTACTACAAAAGCTACCAACAATCTTCAGCTTTTTTAAAAATGCAAACACTGTCTGTTGATGCTAACAACATGCTGTTGATGAAATTATACAAAATTCCTAAAGTAGTCAAAACGCAGAACATCTAACAGAACATAGGCTAAGTTGTTTATGTTTTACAATATGGGCTTATTTTTTAACGAAATGTCAATCTTCATCTTTATAACAGAAGATAAAATACAATACAACAATCTTCACGATACAGTAAACCTTTAAATGTGTAACGGATTGTCACCTTAAAAAGTGTCTTTTGTGGTGGAACAAGCAATGCTATATAGCATCTTAATTTAATATTTGTTTTATTATTTTAGTTCATTAACTAATTGTTAACTCAACTAATTTAACGTAAAGACCTGGATAGAATTACTAATTAAATAAATGTCAACTAGCCTAAATGCATTGATTAGAATTGCAATTGACTAAAGATTTTTCTAGTCGACTAGTAGTCATTCATTTAAGCAATTAGTCGAGTAATCTCACGTTAATATTAATTTCTGCTTAAATACTGAGTGCATGGATGCATATAGCCTATTCCGCGCTCAAGCACATGCATAAATATTGCCGCAAAGCACCGGCAAAAGCAGGCTAATGATAATATATGTCTGGAAAACAAATAGTCATTTTTATTGTTTAATAATAATAATAATAATAAAAACATTTAATCAGTGTCGGCTGCAAACATATCTATATCTCCACTGTAAAGTGGATGCGCCTTTAGAGAGAAATGCACCTTCCATATCATAGCCTATCAGCCTAATCAGCCGGTATTTGCTTTCGATTAGTTTTTTTTTTTCGTTTAAAAGTGGACATTTCAAGCTTTATATAGAAATATTCATCATGTATCTGAGGCAATACACTGTGTTTCAGTTCATTTTTTAGACGCGCTCCAGTTCACGCCACGGAGACGATGAAAGCGCGCCCTGTTTGTTTTATTTTATTTGTTGTAAAAGCACAACGTTTTCTTGTTATTGTGAGTTTACAAAAATAAAAGTAGCTACTTGCGACTGATGCATTATTCTTTTCTGTATAGGCCTATGACCAGAAAAGATTGAGTATTTCAAGTTGTTTCCACTGTTGATAGGAAAATGCAAGTTCGCGCCGACGCCTGCCATGCAGTGCGCGCTGCACACTCCGCACAAACACTTTGGATATGCATTTATCTAGGTTAAAGTTAGAGCGAGCTGCCATGCAAGACGGATAAGTCCTTTTCATGTTTAACAAATCAAATCATGCATTTTCTACCTACCGCGAGTAAACGCTGCACCAGTTTGAAAAAGGTAAAAGCATAACGAGCGTAACGAGAGAGGGGCCCCACTAAGGGGGATGCAGAGATGTTGCTGCATCTGTATATTAACATTTCTGATTGTTTAAATGATCAGCCCTCGGGGGTCCCCTTAAAATGCCTGGCTTGCCTACCCTATTGTGGCGCCTGTGCATACAGGTGCAACACTGTTGTCCAAAAAATTGGGGAAGGGGGCCTTTGAGACATCCGTGCCCAGGGCACATCATCCCCATAATCCGTCCCTGGGTTCAAGTTGGTCACACCACGCCATTTTGATTTTAAACCTGGATCCAATCCACCTGGGAAAGATTTCACGGTAACACTTTATTTTACGGTGTCCTTGTTACATATGTTACATGTACTTACCGTAGTAATAACAGTAAATTATGCATAATTACATGCAACTAACCCTCAACCAAACCCTAATCCTACCCTAACCCTATAGTAAGTACATGTAGTTCACTATTATTACTCAGTACTTAAATATATAATTACACCGTAACAATGACATCTTAAAATAAAGTGTGACCGATTTCACCAAGCAGAGTTCGTAGGTCAAAAAGTTCTGTGCTTCATACATCGCTACACTATTGACAATAGATAATGAACCTTTTATGCGCTAAAGTCGTTGGTCAAAAAGTGTGTCTGTAAAGGTGCCATCACATTTACCACTGTACGTCCAGTCATTTCAGTAGGAATCTGTGCGATCAGGAATTTCACATGAGGGTGAAATATTTCCACATGTAATTTCGCAATTGGTTCAAGCTGGCCACACTAATTTGTAGCTTTGACCAACAGAAAGCTGCTTGTTTTTTTAAAACTTCTGTGTGAGCTGTACTATAGACAATGTACTTTTTTTTTTTTCTTGTCTTATTACTGATTAGTAACACTTTTTTTTAACTTTCCATCCCATCAGTGAAGCCAGTGTCCAGGACGGCCCGTGCGACTCATATCTGCTCAATTTGCAGCAAGCAGTTCAAGAACAGCTACAACCTGCGGCGTCATCAGTCCGTCCACACCGGCATTCGCATGAAGGGCGGCTCCCAGAGCCAGGAGACTGTGGCCAAAGAGAGTGCAGAAAGACACGCAGTCCCCCTCTCTCTCCTCCACCTCTCCATACCCCAACAGCAAACCCAAACGCTGCCCCCTAATGCCGTGCTGCCCCTTCCACACACACAAATCCTGGTCACTCAAGATGGAAACAATGTTACCATGGAGAGCATGGCTTCCACTGTGACCGCCCTCCCTCCTCCGGCTGCTGTTGTCATGGCAACAGGGGAGCCTGTACAGGTGGGCATCTGTGTGTGTGTGTGTGGTGTGTGTGTGTGTGTGTGTGTGTGTGTGTGTGTGTGTGTGTGTGTGTGTGTGTGTGTGTGTGTGTGTGTGTTTATTCTCAGATACTGCGTTCAGTGGCATGCATTAAATCACACAATGTTGTGACCAATTTAATATACAGTTGTTTTGTTCATATGTAGAAGCTAAACTTATCCAAGCCTTGGATCCACTTGGTCGCACAAACCTTTGCAGACTATGTTTTTATAATTCCCATGGTCAGGGAAAAGAGTTGTCTGCACACTAATAAATATAATAATTAAAATATAAAAATTCAAAAGCTTGGTTGCTGACATATAAGCGGAAATATGCTGTGTTAGATATAAAAAGAGGAATAATGATTACTTCTCTTTTGATTTGTAACATTTGATATATTTCTTAATTTATTTTTGCTTAAGGCAAAAAATGTATGAATATTATCAAATACATTTGTTAATCTGTTAATTTTTTTTGGTAACATCCCAATTACTCAAAAAGAGATTTTATTTAAATGAATTGTATTTTGCGTAATAAAATGTCACACTATGGTTTATATGTAAGTGATTTACAGTACACTGTGCAGCGCTTCACTCGAAAAGTAAAAATAAAAGTTAGATGGGTTACTGTTTGTAAAAATGTATTGGTGCCGTAATATTACAGTAAAATAAAATTGCTTTTAATACTTTTTTATTTTACAGTACAATAGTAGGACCTATCAATCAAACAACAGAAATCATGTAGTAGATTGTGCAACATATTTTTTTGTGCAAAATTTTAATCAAGTTGATAATTTAAAGGTAAAGTAATATTATGTTACTTGCCGTTTCTTTGTAATCATTAAATAAAAATATTAAACAAAGAAATATATTGTAATAACACTATTGTACTGTAGAATAAAAAATTAAGTATTAAAAGTAATTTATTTTACTGTAAAATTACTGTAGTCATATTTACGTCTTCATTTTTACAAACGGTAACCCATCAAACTTTTTATTTTGACTTGTTGCCAGCTGTCGGTTTCAGAGTGAAGTGCTAAACTGTGTGTGTACTGTATATCACTCATGAAATCAGCATTTGAACTGCTCATAAAGGTAAATGCCCCTGAAAATCAGATCCAGATGATAAAAATTAATTTCTGACATAGTATTATATTACTCTTCATGTTTGCATACATATTTGCATACACAGGTTGTATACATAAGTTGGAAAAAACAACAAACCAGTAAACCACACTCACTCTGTGTCTGTGTGGTTTGAAACTGTACATAAGCTAAGCAGTAAACAGTTTTTTTTTATTTTTTTGTGTGTAATATTTGATACATCAGGCTTTTATGGCTCATATCTTAACATAGGAGAATATGGAGTTCACACTAGAGGAGGAAAAACACCTACGTTTTATTCAAAGGCTCAAACCGAGCAAAAATATGCGATTTGTGCAGATGCTGATATTTATGTGGCCAAAAGGATGAGATATGATAGCTTGTATTGTAAATCAGTGAGATCTTAATAACAGAATAGCAGACTACTTGCATAAAAGCATATAAATATCAGTTGCCGCCACTATATATCCTCTGAATAATATGTCTTAGAGCTTTGATCATAAAACTATGCATTTAAATATCATCTTACTAATTATTATTGTGTAATACAATGCAATGATGATTGAGAGATAAACAAATAAATGTTCCTCACGCTTAAACACGTGTAAATTACGTACTTCACCTTTATTTGATTAAATCGCAGCCTGCGTGATTTGACAGGTGCACTATTTTGATTTTCTAGCAGTGCAGTTCTACATCAGACAGTTGAATGACCTTCTCATTTCCCTACTCTCC